>JAMZAV010001398.1:0-507121 GCA_024449915.1 Sweltsa coloradensis
CATAGAGGTCAATATGTAGTGTGGTTCAAAAATTTAATAGGCCTACCTAGTTGTGTTCCAGTACACAACTACTTTGTATGTTTATACTATAGTTTCATTAGAATAAAAACCATTGCAACTGTACAGCATAGAAAATATTTGCTCAATAGCTTTATTAATATTTTTACAATGTACTGATGAAGTATAATATATATTAAATTAATACATTTTCTAATGATAATAATAATAATAATAATAATAATAATAATAATAATAATAATAATAATAATAATAATAATAATAATAATAATAATAATAATAATAATGAATACAAGGTTTTTAAGCATAAGCCCGCTTTGAGGACATTATTAGTCAATGATAGCAATTGTAATAAAAGTATGCCCCGACTGGGGATCGAACCCAGAACCTCTAGCTCTACCAGAGCTATGGCGCGTTAAGCCGTCGCCCAGTCGGGGCATACTTTTATTACAATTGCTATCATTGACTAATAATGTCCTCAAAGCGGGCTTATGCTTAAAAATCTTATAATATTAATAATAATAATAATAATACCGGTAATGATGATAATATTAAATATACCTATGCAATATTCAACTCACTAATTGAGATAAAAATTCATGCCTCATAAAATGCCCATGCAGGTTTCAATAAAAATATAAAAATCATTGTATGGCATTAATAAATTTATAAACTTGGTAGACTTGGTACCTATACCATCATATTCATAGAGCTTTCTGGCAAATGTATGATTTGTTTTGATCAGAAAAAGTTGAAAATGCTGGGTATTATATTGAATGATGCTATTCCTTATATAGACAGTTCAATTTTCATATCCAACTTCTTGAATTCAAGGACAAAGAGAATCAAATTGTTGCATGTGTAATCCATTGATTCATTTTGTACCTACTTGAATTCAAGAAGTAGGATGGAAAAATTAAACTGCCCAAATAGGGCATTAGAATAAGAAAAACTTTTCACATCATCATTAAAAGTTAATAATTGATAATTTGCAGTTGGGACTTGGGAGTATAAGTAACTGACTTTGTATTCATAAATGCATTATGAAACTTGCTGCATCTGAAATGCTAATATTTTTGCTTGGTCAAGCATTCAACTTCTTAAATTATTACCAAGATATTATGTACCTAGTCCTACATAATACTTACGTATAATTATGTTCTACATAAACAACCAATTATTTAAAAAAAAACATGTTGATCAAATAAATATAATTTCAATCACGTCTTACTTACTTCTTAATCTTATGTTATCTTTTGAAAAACTAGTTTAGTAGCGTCCCAAAGACAATTTTTTGTATATAAATGATAAATAAAATAAATAGAATACGATCATTAATGAGGAAAGTATTGGGTGATTCTGGATGCTTTAAAGTGGCATTTACTATTTGAGTAGGCTACCTACTGATTAATCCAAGAAAATATTTTAGATTTATGCCAATGTTTTTGGTTTTATTTAATAAATCCAAAATAACACCGCTAAATGGTATAAAGATCTAATGAACTCATATTTAGAAAAAACATAACACCATTATTTTACTATTTGATTTCACAGTAACACGATTATTTCTACTCTTCATCACTTGTCACTCAATATTTGCGGATAAAAACACACATTCCGATCAAATTAACAACAACAGTGGTGGATTGGAATTTCCTATGCATTTTATTTTTTAGCAAATAGACTGATTGTATCACTTTGCAATGCAAAGAATGCAAAAATAAAATAAAAACATCACCACTTTTTACAAATTTTAAAAACAAAATTTTGGAAAAAATTAAATTTAACACACATCTCTAGCAATAAGTAAAAACTTATAAGTTTACAAAATCTAGGAAGTAGGTAGTCAAAGGTCTAACCAGCCAAAACCTCACATTAGTCATATATTTGCAAAGTTCTTGTGTAGTATGAAGAATATTCTTGACTTGGTTTTATCATTCAACTATTTAAACAACTTCTTTCAGAATAATTAACTGAAAGTTCTCGCAAAAATTTTGCCGGGAAAAGTGGACATAAGGTTATAATGTGGTAAAATGAATAATGTATTAAACAATCAAACAACTCATTTTTGCTGAATATATCACTTGAACAAGAATTTTTTTAACAAATATGTTCCTAGTATGCCTAATAAACATTTGTATACATTTATTCATTTCTCAAGCAATAACACATATTATGTTCATTACTATTTTATGTATGAATATGGGGTTTAATAATGAGTAATTATGAACAAAACCGTATCATGTGGCAAAACAGAGACAACCATTTTCTTTTTTTACCTTCTATTTCTTTTTTTATCTTGAATGGGGGGGCGTTGCCCCCCTCGCCTACACCGGTGTTCACACAACACAGACTTGTAGGCCTACATCACATAACATGGCAGCCCCTTATCGTGCATATCTTGACGTATTCATGCATTGTGATTTGGTAGGAGGTGAAACATACTATTTACCACTATAAACTTGAAAAACATTTATTTTGTAACTTTTGTCAATGTCTACCCACTGCTTTCCTGAACCTCTTGTAAGTGACACTAATGTTTTTTGCACTTTTTATTTTACATATTTCCAGTGTAAGCGCCGTTGTGGAACGTTTATGTGTCAACAAAATAATGATGTTAAGTAGGCCAAAAGCCTTTTTAGAACTTATTTTGCATTTTTGACAATGGAAGGAATTTGTTCATAATTATCTTACAAGCTAATGTAATTAATTGTAAAGAAAATTGGTGCAATGGGCAATTTTATTTTCGTGTTCTGAGTTGCGAGCAGTGAATTTAGTTGTTATAATTATCTAAAATAGGGTTTTAAAATGAGGTGACGTCACATGCTGTTTGCACGGGAAATAGTAAAAGTAAAACATTGTATCGTACCTCAATAGAATTTGAAATATTTACTTTGGATTGGATAATTTGTGGTACTGGTATTGCGGTACTAGGTAATAATAATAATTTTTGCAAATAAATTTTACCCTTTAAATGGCATAGCCTATTTTGATTCTTACACCAAATCAACAAAATATTGATTTGAATGTAGTCATCCTTTAGTTCCATCCACCCTCTCGTGTATTGAGGAAGATAGTGAGAACAGCTGGTGAATCACTCGAAGCACCTTGAAGAATGATAATGGTAATTATACCGCAGACAGTTTTCCGGGAAATACGACATAAAATGTTCTCATTTTGTTCCACTAGGCCTATGTGTAATTAATGTTTTTTAATTCATTTTCTTTTTTTGGGTCTAATTACCAATCTAATTACTGGAGATACAACACAGTTTGGCCCCGGTAGAGATAGGACTGGTAAAAAACCCACTGACCTCTCTCTTTTCTAGAGAGAGAGATCAGTGAGAAGATCCTATGCAATAACCCTAGTGTTGTACAGTACAGTACCTACCTTGGTATTACAAAAAAAGCTGGTAGCACACTGGGTTTAAACCCACGAGCTCAACCAGTGGTGTGAGCTGCACGCCTGGTGGACCAGTCGGATAGAAAATTATATTATTCTATTCTCGCAGGTTCAAAGAGCAAATTGAAGTTCTGGACATTGGATGTAATTTAACGATCATATAATATAACACATTTGGATGGAATTGGAACTTATATGTGTGTAATGAATGATGTGCATTGCATGTTATTGTTAAAGAGAGAATAAACTAAACTTTAAAAAAAAAAAATTTGACCATGTTGTTCTTCCCGCGTTCTATACCGCTCACCGCCATTTAAACGGATCAGAACTCTAGCTGCTGTAGAAGGCGTTACGTTAAATGGCGTTGTGTTTGAACTTGACGTCTTGGAGGCGGCCATAGTCTTTATGTTGTTATTTTTGTAGACGTAAGTAAGCACGGTTGACGCCTAGACCTAGTAATAATTTCATTGGTAAGCAAGCTAATATATATACGCTTTTCCAAGGCAATTGATTGGCCTAACCTAGATCATATTTTCAAAACTTTGCTCAATTTTAGGTTAAGGATGTCCTACTAGGCATAGGCTACAGTTTATCTCATTTGAACTTGAGACCGGCGTTTAGTGGGTTCAAAGAAGGATGTCGCCTGCTCTATTATGAAAGGTTGTAAACCCGTCCGAATTTGACGGGAATGATGGGCCTCCCCGTAATAACAATAATCACATCCTACTAGCCCTAGGCCTAGGCTAGGCCTAGGAGATTGGATACACAAAGGCCTAGGTATGCAAGTTGGTTACATCCTCCCGAGTATCGAAAACCACTTGTATGTAGGCCTGGGTTTAGTGGTTTACTCTTCTTGCTGCACCTACATTACTTTAATGCCGTGCAAGATCAACGTTTCAATTACACTCGCTCCATCAATATCATCCCCATACAGGATTTTGGGTCAAGGTCGCATTGGGCGTGACTGTACTTTAGCCCTACTGCCATATTGGATACACAAAGCTACTGCTCTGCGGAGTCCACTTCGGCTGTCAAACTGTGATACGTTTACAACGTGACCACCACTGTCTGCGCTCTTTGAACCCACAAAACGCGGCACTTTTTCGGTTGGTGCGGTCCAACTTTTTAAAACACCGTTTCACCATTAAAAACAATCAGAAACCACTTCAAATGATCTATATTTTATAAATAAAGCTTTCGGGCCTATGTTATTAAAAAATGCACCTAGACATGTTTCATTTAATTTTGTTTTATAAACAAAAGTAAGTTATAAGTAGGCTCTAGTGATGAGTGACGCGGCCTAGGCCTACGCCTACCGTGCTGAGGTGTTGTACTCATTGAAAGTAGAGTAACCCTACGAGAACATAAAAAAATCCAAAATAGAATCATCACGTTTTTGCTGTTATAGTAACTAGGAAAACGCTTAAGTCCCGCCGCGTTGTTGGATGAGCGTAATTGGTGTATTGAGCTGCCATGTGTTATATGCGGATTTTCTGTTGTTCTGTGAAAAAATAATTACTGTTGAAGATTTTTTTAAAAATTTATTTTAATTAGGGCCCTAAATAAAAAATAAACTTTAATTTTTAATTTTTTTAGTTAATCAAAATTTAAAAAAAGAAAAAAATCGTAAAATTGCGATTTTCATTAGAAAGAATTATTCGATTGCGCTCAAATTTCACACGAATATATTAATTCATAAAATTAAGGTTCTGTGAAAAAATCATTACAATCGGATAAAGCATGTAGGCCTAGGTGTTATAAGTAGAAGAAATTTTTCAAAAATCGAAAAAAATCGTAAAATTGCGATTTTAATGAGAAATAATTTTTCGATTGCGCTCTAAAACGTGGCAGTTTCTAAGTTCAGAGATTTCGAAGGCCTCCATAAAATTTCATCGCAATTGGAGTATCGGTTTAGCCGGAATCGTGCGGACAAACTCACAAAAATACAAAAAAAGAAAGAAAGGGGGAAAAAAAACGGATTTTTTTCTCCAGTGTAGTGAAATGGAATCTTCGCTTCGCTCGCTACGCTCATCCAACAAAAAACCCTTCAAAACCTTGAACGTCGCTATTTTAATCGAAAGTCCTTTCGTGGTGAAAGTCCTTTAAATATTTAAAATAGCGACGTTAAAGGTTTTGTGGGGGGAGTAGTATTTTAGTGAAAATGGTTGGTCGTAAGTAAAATCAAGACATAAATAACAAATATGGCGAACCAAGGACAGTGAAATGAGAGTGTTACTGTTTGTGTTCAATCTGTGTTCATTATTCTAGATTTGAATAGGTATATTTTCAGAGTGATTAGTTGATTGATTTATTGATTGGATAGGCCTATTGCTTAACGTCTCATATTTATGCAACTTGGCTAATCGAGACGAAGGGAGGGACGTAAGGGATGAATCGTTAATGATGAGTTCTTCTTTATTTATTTCTCATTTGAAGTAATCTCCGATTGTTTTTAATGGTGAAAAAGTGTTTTTAAAAGTTGGACCGCACCAACCGAAGAAGTAGCCCCTACCCAAAACGCTGGGCTCTAGTAAAAATGAGACAAACTGTAGGCAGTCCATAGGCTTTGCGTAAGTCTATCCTAAGTCTGCCTGCCCCCTTAGTCTTGGTATGCCCTAGGAATTTAAAGAAAGTAGGCTAAGTAGTCCTACCCGGGGTAGGGCCTAAGGATTGACTAGGTCTTAGGCCTAGGCCCTACTCAATGGCTAGGCCCAATGCTCCAAATATCTTATAGACCTAGTTTTACTCAAGCAATCTCAATGTTCTGAACAATCAATGGTACACAGACCACAGGGCTGAGTTGTTGCCTGTTGGATGAGCAAAGCGAAGACTTCAATTTCACCGACCCCCCAAAAAATTTAGCTCGAGTGTTTTTTTTTTTTCTGTCTGTTTGCTCTCTACCAGGCAAACGGCATATGCGATCTTGATAAAAATTTGAGGGGACCTTTAAAATCTCTGAACTTAGACTTGCTACGTTTTTGGGTACAATCGAAGAAATATTTCTCATGAATATCGTACTTTTATGATTTTTTTCGATTTTTATTGCGATATTTTCGTGACATTTGGGCCGATTCTGACCAAACGGGTGGGGCTACAACGTTCATATTTCACATGCACATTAAGGTAATGGTGATGTTTTGACGTTTTAAAGAAAAAGTTGAAAAAGTTAGCCAGAATCTAAAGAAATAAAGGTTTCAATTTGAGTTATTTGAGGTGTTAAATATTAAAACCTTTATTTCTATAGATTCTTGCTAACTTTTTCAACTTTTTCTTTCAAAAGTCAATACATCACCCTTACCTTAATGTCTATGTAAAATATGATCGTTGTAGCCCCATCCGTTTGGTCAGAATCCGCCCAAATAGCACGAAAATATAGATTTTAGATCTTTCTCACAGCCTTGTATGAAAACTTCACAGGAGATTTTATACCTTACTCACAGCCTTGTTACAAACAATCAAAGATCCAACACTCCTAATGATTGCTTTGTATGGGCCGTGTTAATATGTTTTTATTATTTTAAATCAATATAACATGTTATAATTAAAAAGCTCATCCATCAACGCCACTAAAAAAAGCGTTTGTGAAGCTTCCTACTTAAACAAACAGTGGCAAAGCATCATGAGGTAATGAGACATCTTCCATGGCCCTGTTAAAAAATCCACTAGGGTACCTACCTACCTAGCTACTAGCCCTAGGTAGGCCTACTAGTAGGCTAGGTAGGGGTACCCTAGTAGAATATATCATGATTTATTTTAGTCGCAATGTAATGAATGTATTCGTACTACTACACGTATATATTAAATACAATACTAATTCCATTTCATAATCATTATATCATATCAAATGCTAGTGTTTTATATTATTATTCATCCTAAATAACATCGTATTGTATCATATCAAACCAATTACTCATTTCATTTTTTCATTTCAATACTCAATTAATCTATTCAAACAACTTCAATTCTCAATACTAGTATACCATACTAGTAATATACATATAACTTGATTCACATGAAATATGCATTCTATTTTATTATTCATTTTTTACCATGTTTTAGCCTTAGGAACTATTCACTCCCTCTTCACGAAGAGGTGTATACTTGTACCATGTATTAGTCTTAAGTGAATAAAGATCTACTCTACTCTACTCTACTCTACAATATTACATTACTATGCTCAATATTCAGCGGCAGACTTCGCTTAGTTAGCTGACTGTCCTGAAGTCAATCTGCTTTTTGCGTGGGCATATGCCTATAGAATTGCTCGCAGTTGCAAGCGAATTCAGTGAAGATTTTTTCTACTGACTCTTTTTGCAAGAAATTAGTCCTACTTAATCACTCAATTGGCACGCACCTTTTTTATGTCTTGTTATGTAGTACTCCAAATTCTACAAAATAAAGGGATGAGGACTACCCTAGACACTCTAAAGTGTAATAAATATGTTGAAATAAGAAAGGGTAAATGCAATGTAATTAGATTTATTTAGTTGTCCTCCTTCGTAAATCAGTTTTTATAACTGAATAGGATAGACGTTAAATAAATAATAAATAAATAAATGCAAGACTGCCTTGATTGGATTACTATCAAAGAAGATATAGAAGAAGTGGAATGATATACTTTTATGAAGCGGAGAATGGATACCTAAATATATGTCTGAGAAAATAGTAAAAATATTGGATGTAGGCCTACATGGATATAAAACTAGAGGTGGAGACTGGAGAGCATGATATTTATTTGGACACATGCAATTGGCAACTGAAGTTGGCACCAGTTGATAACTTTACTGTTGTGTGCCCTAGAACCCCAATAACTAACTACCGGTACCGGTACCTAACTAGGCCTAACTTAAATCTTTATTTTAAGTAGGAATACGCAAATAACATGCTACCGGTACCAATAGAAATTAGATTCAGTAAAAATGTAAAAGATTTTAAGTGCAAGGTTAGGTTGTTCATAAAGAGTAGAAATATACAGAAATAATACTAGGGGAACATGCTGTACCTTGGACATAGTTCTACCTTGGACCATTCAAGATATCTCTGCTATCTTGTGGTAAAAAAAAATAGCTAAAATTTCTAGTTGTCAATTATACCACTAGGTGTCAGACTATACCAAACTGGGATGGTGGTAGAAACCTAGCATTATTAAAAAATAATTTGTGTTTTCAACCATTCAAAGTAAATATTTTGCATGTTACTATTTTGCTTTTTAAAGCCTTGAATGATATTTTACTGCTAAAACACTTTATTAGTCTGAGAACCATGCTTTGATGTATAATTATACCATTACATAAAACAGGCAACTTAACGTCAAACTAAATTGGAGGGAAATCAAAAAGTTACGTGCTTGGTTGTACCTTGGGTCACCTTATAGTAATGTACCTTGGACAAGGTCCAAGGTACATTTAACATGGCATTTCCTTTACCATGGTAGGCCAATTTGTTTTGTTTCTTTAGATAATGCCACGAAAGTAAAGAGGGCAAGTAAGGGTGAAATTAGTGGAGTTGCGGGGGGGGGGGGCGCAAAGTGCCGTGGGGGGAAGCATAAAATGCGTTTGCCGTTGTCAGCTAGGCCCCCCCCCCCCCCTCGGCACTTCGCTCCCCCCCCCCCCAACCACACTAACTTCTATCCACTTTTTAGGGTAGGGGGGGGGGGGCTAGCTGACTACGGCAACGCACTTCATGCTTCCCCCCAACCCCCTAACCTAGGTACTTTCCTTTTCGGGGGGGGTCTAAGTACCGAATTTTCTTTTTATATTCTATAATTCAAATGGCTGGCCTTAATAATATTTTTTAGTCAATAGAAATATAACAATACACTCCCACTCTTTAAATATGAAGTACTCACAAGAAAGAAAACATTAAGTAGGCCTATAGGCCTATCCTTCAATTTTCTTTGTAATTTATGTACATAACTCAAGGTATAAATTACATGGGCCAAGGTACGAATTACATGGTCCAAGGTACATCGCTATGCTGTACCTTGGACCACTTTGCACTAATTATTAAAATGGTTAATTTAAAGCAATAATTGTAAAGTGCCATATACAATAAAATCAACAAAGTTTGTACAAGGCATGTTCTAGCAAATACAAAAAAAATAAACCAAAATCATCATCTCATTTCTCCAGAAACCATATAAATGTAAAAAATGGTCCAAGGTACAGCATGTTCCCCTATAATAAGGCCTATGTCTGTGACCTGACATTGTCTTTTCCCCTTTACTCTCGCTTGCAGTATTGTGTGTGGTTCGTTGGTCTTGTGGTTAGCCTACCCAGGCTTCCAATGCAGAAGGTCCAGGGTTCGATTCCGGCTTAAGTCAGAAGTATTTTAACTTCTGATTTGGACTTATGTCCATCAGTTCTTGTCTTAGGAATTTGTAAATGGTGACTTTGGAGCCGTCCTAGCAACGAGGCACAATAAATTAAAAGTTCTTCTGAATCGGCCTTTTTGATTCTGGCGTTGATCCGCGGGTGTTCTCACTGTCCATACCACTGATTGCTATATTTCATATTAAAAAAATATCAATCTTTGGTTGGTACCGGTAATCGTTCATTCGTAAATTGCGTCGGGGCCTGCAGGGTTGGCTTGGTCACTTTGGTTTACTGTCCCCCACTGAAAATCAGTTAGTGTGACCATGGAGTTATAATAGTACTGGCTCCATGGTGTGACTGAGTGGGTAGACTCTAAATACCTATGTATTTATTTATTTATTTATTTATTTATTTATTATTTATTTATAGAGTTCATACCTGCTTTTAATGTTAATTAATTAAACTTTTAAATGATATACTTTACAACATCGAGGCAGTGGCAGTGACATCTGGGGTTCCACAGGGATCAGTTGTCGGTCCCTTATTCTTTGTAATATTTATGCTTGACCTTCCAGCATGCGTACAGTCTAGTTGCTACCAATATGCAGATGACTTTACACTGTACAGATCCATTATGACTGCTGAAGATATTGAAATATTACAACAGGACCTGGATAATATATCACTTTGGTGCCGCCAGAACAGCATGAATTTGAACGTAAAGAAAAGCGTTTGCTTTAGAATGTCTAAATCCGCTTTAACTGCGAACTCTAGGTACCATGTACAGGGGAATCCAATTGACAACACAGACAGACTGAAGCTTCTGGGACTAAACATCACTGCTGATCTCAAATGGAACTTCCATGTGCAAACCATAGATCAAAAACGTCTAAATTACTAGTTTTCTGTACAGTAACCTTAAAGAATGCAAGCCAAAAGTTCTAAGGACATTATACCTGACTGTAGTTCGTCCTACACTACTATATGCAATTCCAGCATGGCATCCGTCGACGGAAATAAATATGTGCACTCTGGAACGTATTCAAAACCGGGCTACAAATTGATACTGGGTTTTGATAAGTCTCTCAATGCTGAAGAAACGTCGCGGAAAATGTGATTTTCCTCTTATCAGTAATGTTATTAAACAGATGGATATTCTACTACTGGCAAAGGGATTATGCAAACAAGCTGATGTTGACCCTTTGAAGCGCCTTCAGCTGGACAACCGGTATGTTTTCTTGGGTAGGGGTGCCAAGAGTGGAGTGCTGCTGCGCCCTCCTTTTGCGCGAACACTGGCTTATCAAAGGTCATTTACCAGAGAGCTGCCAGTGTTTGGAACTCCCTGCCTTTGGACATTCGTGAGTCACGGATCTCTGATAAGGCGTTTAAAAGGGCCATTCTGTTCAAGATCACTTAAGATGACAAATGGTTGCCTGATTGACCTATAGTTGACGACCACCGCTAAGACAAATGGATCTTTGATACCGGCATTAAACATTAGTTCATTTCATTTTTAACTATCATATTAATAAACTGTATCATCCATTTCACCATTATCATTATCGTCCTTTTATAAGAGAATTTATGTTATTTTATTATTTTATTAATGTGTAGAATGGAACAGGATCACTGCGGTGAATGGGCCACAATAGGCCTGCTTTCCTGTTTCATTCTGTAATTTTTGTATAATGTGTACAAATTACAGAGACAAATAATAAATAAATAAATAAATAAATTATAAGTCTAATTTTAGTTTTTAGTTTTAGTTTGGTTGAGTTTTATTAATTGTATATTGTATTTTTGTCTGGAAATATTACTATGTCTGTATGGCTACTAGCGCAGAGTCGCTAAATAAAGACTGAAAAGACTGAATTGAATTTTATATAGGCCTATATAGGCCTACACAATCCAACAGTGGCGTAGGCCTAACTAAAAATGACGGGGCCCGTTTGCGAGTCAGATTTTTGGGCCCCCACTTGTGTTGAAACTGAAAAGTAGTGATGTATTTTTAGTAAGATGGTCAATATTTGGACAACAAACAAGATATGCCCTTAAATTTGTCATTTTTCTAGGGAGGGCCAGAAGATACTTTCGCTTCCCCTCCATAAACTCAGGGGGGGGGCAAGCTACCACGCCGAAGCCACTGTATATCTCCTAGGGCCTATGAAATGAGTATGAAATATGAAAAATGAAATAAATTTATTGTTGTATAGGCTCTACCTCCGTAGGAAAAATGACAAATAATGCATCTGAGCCCGAAAGTGGTCCATCTTTACCAAAGAAGAGGTTACATGCACCATTATTCTCTCTGTCAACTTATGATCTTCATAAAAGACTTATCAACAATTATATCCTTAGTCAACGAGGGGCTACAGCTAAGCTGCAAAGAGACTGGTAAGCTTATAAATATAATGGGCTAGAGATTAACAAATTCATCTAATGATAGGCCCTGCCACTTGACTAAACATATGGTTCATACTTGGGAAAAGAATGTGAAAAATAAACTTTGTAGGGTACACTTTTTTAAGGAACCCGATCCCCTATTTAGTGTCGTGGAACTTGTGGAACTATGTGAGCAAGTTGTTATTATTTTTGGGCAATATTGTTAAAAGTTCTTTAGAATTTCAACATTCGATTCACTTTCTGCTTCTCGTCACTCTTCAGTCTTCGTTATCAAATTCCTTTGCCGTTAGGCCTAAGCCTATATCCTATTGGCCTATTACGATTGCTATACTAGTAGATATGGTGTCATGGTCAAGTATTTTAGTGGTCAAGAGTGGTGTTCATTGTATTTAATATTATCAAGGCATATTAATTACATTATGCCTTTAATATATATATTACTATTATTATTAACCCGAGAGTAGTCGCGTGTGGTCTTTTAGACCGACATTTTTTTTCAACAGTTGGTATTTGTACAGCACGCATGCTTGGCTTGTCTAGTTCCGCTTACCTTCCCAAATTAGATTTGTGAAGCCAGTGTGCAATACGCGATTCAGTGTTCTGCAGAACTTCAACTAAGATAAGAGGTCCTGTTCGGTTGCTTGGTCTTTTCGACCGCTGCGGGACTACTAAGGGAGGCAAAAATATGCATACTCAATCACTATGATGAGACATGTAGTTTGTTATTGTAGGTTGATTATTCTTGAACATACAGTGTTGGCATAATATTACTGTCTTGGTTTACTAATAATTCGAACTACAGGGTGTTTCAAAAGATATTTTTATATTTTTTTGTAGGTTTGCAACATTTTGTGTTTGATTGATTATTGATTGATTATTTATTGATTATTGATTGATTATTGATTGATAATTGATTAATATAACCATGTATGCTGTCACATACATGATAAATTATCTTAGGCCTATATTGGTAATCAAAACGTCATCCTAACGTTATTAGCCCATAATAAATAATGCGGTCTAAAGGACCGGGCGCGACTACTAACGTTACAAACCGGGGCGCGACTACTCTCGGGTTAAACCTAGCAGTTTGTTGCCATTCCCAGCTCCGGCAAAATCAACGAGACCTGCCAGGCTGTCACCAACCACCATACAGCGCAAGGACGCTGTCCATCGCCCAACTCTGGCACACTTAAGATTTTTAGTAATAGATGCTTTACACCAGGGACTAAACCAGGGGAGAGGCTTCGAGCCCCACGACTATTCCCCAATACAGACAGACATTTTCCTAGGTCTATGTATTTTATTATACTGTATGACCCTATATTATAGGCCTATTATTGGTTACAGTTCG
Organism: Sweltsa coloradensis; assembly: GCA_024449915.1. NCBI lineage: Eukaryota > Metazoa > Arthropoda > Insecta > Plecoptera > Chloroperlidae > Sweltsa > Sweltsa coloradensis. Next base: position 13,492 of record JAMZAV010001398.1, read on the forward strand.
CGGGACAAGCGTGATATCGATGTCATTCGTGAAAACCATCAGTTTCTGTGGGACACGTCAGAGTCCCCTGACTCTTGGGAAGAAAGACTTGCAAAAAAATATTACGACAAACTTTTTAAAGAATATTGTATAAGCGATTTGAGAAAATACAAAGAAAACAAGGCAAGTGTGCAGTTTTGTGTTATCTTCCCCTTTAGATCTTTTATATCATCATTTGTATATTTACGTTAAGGGCCTATGAATGAGTTAGCTGGCGGCAGTTCTACTTCCTACCTGTAAACCACTTGCTGCACTAGTTCAGGGTTCAGGCTGAAGTGAATTCATGCATTAATAGTTGATGGCATTTTCTTAAAGGTCGCCATGCGGTGGCGAACAGAACAAGAAGTTGTCATTGGGAAGGGACAATTTGAATGCGGAGATAAACACTGCCAAGAAAAGGAAGGATTACGAACTTGGGAAGTCAACTTTGCATACATGGAAAAGGGTACAAAGAAAAATGCTCTTGTAAAACTAAGTAAGTCTCCACTAGCCTACCCTTGTTCTTGAATACTGTACTAATTACAGTGTATAAATAATAATTAGGCCTAGTTAGGATCGGTATCGATATCAAATAGGTATCGATTGTGGTGAGTTGTGAACATACTAGTCTGGTGGCTAGTTGTGTCAATTATGCAGAAAAGCAAGACAAAAAGCTCATCTCCCCCTCACTCACTCAAATAAAATCCACTCGCCTGGCTCCTCGCCCCATCTCAATTACACCATTCTAGAAGACAACCATTACTATGAGACGTTAAGCAATATCCAATCAATCAATCTAGAAGACAAAGTGGAACCAGTACTTTGATTATTTGGTAGCTAGATTGCTTGTCTTGCATCATTCATCAGTTGGCATATTGTGGTAGTATCAGTCATATGGTCTTTACTCTCAGGTAAGTGCTTAGCTATGTACTGGTACATCCATTTAACGGCAACTCTACTAATCAAATAATCTTGACATTATCATTAGTATTTTATTTTAGGACTTTGCTCTAGTTGCTCGATCAAACTTAACTATCATCACAATAATCGAGAAGTTACATCTTCAAAAGCAAAGAAAAGGAAGAAAGAGCATGCTGAAGAGTTATCAGAGCTAAAGAAGGCAACTGAAGAAGTGGAAGATAGTGAACAAGTGGGAGATTCTAGTTCAGCTGCACAGACATCTGCTCAGCTGGAAGAGGAGGAAGGAAATGCGTGGAAGGAAGGAGCTCAAGTCACAGATGAGAAATCAAGGGATGATGAATTCCAAAGTTACTTGGAGGAACTTCTTTTTTAAAACTTGTATCAAGACAAACTTTGCTAGGTGTCTTATGGCTAAAACTCGTGAGCTGCCATATGGAAAACTAGCTATTTTCTGGATTCATGGTTAGTGTGGTGTGACATGACTTAATCTTCATTGAAATACAATAACCCACACAGGGTCCATTGTTTAAATTTTTTATTGTCACTTGTCCGCAATACGACCCCTTTTTTGTCCTATGCCGAAAGCTTGATTTTTCAATCATTTTTCTTCCTGGCTATCCAGTAAATATGTGCTTCTTTCTCTGGACCGCTCAGGTTATTTGGCAGGGCGTCAATGTCAGACCTTACCTACCTTTATACCTTATACTGTACCTTTATAACTGAATTATTAGCTTTGTTTTTTTGTCCTGCACAGCCATCTGTGGCCTGTATGGTGTAGAGCGCATTGACATGTTATTTTGTCCCAGTGCAGAGAACACCATCGTGTTATTTTATACAATTCCTGCACTATCGACTTTTTCTGGCCAAGGCTACACCTGCAACGCAGGAAAGTGTTTTACAAAAAAAGGATCCTAATATTCTATTGTATTCTTGTTTTATTCAAGTTTAGAGCTCTTTTGCTCGGTTACAGAATATTGAGTTCAGTATTTCCCATTATTAATTATTATCTAGGGCGACGGTCGTTCGTCTGCAGTCAAGCGCACGCGACTGCTTAGGCGACGACGAACTCGCGGCCCTGTATATGCCTACCCGAGTTGGGGGGTTTTCAGTTATCTGCACACGCCGCCCCGAAAGATTTACAATCTTGAAACTCGGTATATGACATGATATGTGGTCCATGACCTACCAAAAAATAAAATCACCCTGTTCCGATAACCAGTTCTGTGTTAAAAGAGTGCCTCAAAATTGTTGAAATCCTTCCGGCTGGCTGGGTAATTCTGGCGGAGGGGAATAAGAGCCTAAAGAGAAAATGGTACATCTTAGACCTATGAAACTTGGACCACATTTAGATGTATCTCAGACGCAGTGCCTTTTGCTTTCAAAACCAAAATCGGGCAACAGGGACCGGAGAAAATCAAATTTTGGGATAATAATCAAAACACGTAATTACTAAAGTGTAGTAATTAGTACAAACTTGAAAGAAACAAGAACTTTGCAATTATAAATATCTAGCGTCCAAAACACAAGGGGCTAAATTTGGGGGGACGAGTGCCTTTTGTTTCCAAAACCAAAATCGGGTAACGGGGACCGAAGAAATTTAAAATTTGGATAATAGTAATCAAAACACTTAATTACTAAGGCATGGTTATTTGTACAAACTTGAAATTAAACATGCTCTTAACCATTATAAATATCAAGCGTCCAAAACACAAGGGGCTAAATTTGGGTGGACCGTGGGCCCAAAAATGTCAAAAAACAACTCTGAACTTAAAAACTTTAATCATTTAAAGAAACCGCTAACATCTGAGAAGTTTCAAACTACAGATTGTAAACAAAAAATAAACAATAGATGGTAGCTTTTGTTTCTAGATAAAAGGCACTGTATCCACCGTTTGCTTTATGTATCATGAGAAATTAACTACCTAAATAATTATGTTGACATTATTTATTATCACATGATATAATGAATTGAAGAATAAAATATGTTTTGATTAACGTTAACAATGCCAGGTTCGTTACAAGTATAATAAACTATTTAATTTAATTTTGGTAAGAAATCATGTCGTTATTTGCTTCACCCGAAATGTATTGATAGCTAGGTACGTATTTAGATAGTGAATCAAACTCCGTCTAAGCCGTACATCCGAGCAATTTTGATGGAAAATTACATTTGAAATTTCCCGCTTTCTTTAAAGTATCGTTTACAAGTATTTCACACCTTGATATGAAACAAACAGGAAAAAGATGTAATATCTCCCCCCCCCCTCCCACCCCCCAAATACAAAAATTTGTCAAAAAAAATGGCAGCCAAGCTCTCCTTCAAAAGTCTTCGGCTGTGAATGTTGTGAGAATAGAATTTGAGCCAATCTTTTCATTTTTCCTCCCTAGTTTCGCATTGAAAAGAAGTAAGATCATTTCCTCTGTTGACGAGCACCAAGCCAACCATTTTCGTGGTAAAAAAAGTAAATATTTTACCTCAAAATCATAAAAAAAATTGCTTGGTCAATGAATTTGGTTCATTACGAGAATCATAAAAAAAATTTTGTCAATGGTTAAGCAATATTTTTTATGATTTTGAGTTTAAAATTTTTACTTTTTTTTCCACAAAAATGGTTGGCTTGGTGCCGTCAACAGGCAAAAATATGATCTTACTTCTTTTCAATGCAAAACTAGGGAGGAAGAATGAAAAGATTGGCTCAAATTCTATATCTCGCAACATTCCCAGCCGAAGACCTTTGAAGGAGAGCTTGGCTGCCGTTTTTTTTTTTTTTTTTTTTTACCAATTTTTATAATTATTATTATACTCCCAACAGTAGACTACACAAACTTATTGAAACAAATCACTACAAAGTTACTTAGATTAGTTACTAAAAATTCAATACATAGATGTTTATAACTAGAGCTCGGATTTTTATGTGCTTAAAAACGTCAAAATATGTATTTTATATTTGCTTAAAAACATAAAAATATGTGCTTTAAAATACAAAAATATTTGCTTAAAAATACAAAATAAAGTGCTCAATAAATATTGTTTACGTACCATCAGTCAAGTCTTCCCAGCACAATATGAGCATAAATGAATCAAATCAGGTCAGGTACAATATAATACCAGAAAGAAAGAAAATATGTTGGCACTAAAACAATTTTATTGTTGCTGAACATATTGTAGCATTTTGTAACATTGTCACTTTTTAATACCATCTTGACTTACTTGTGTCTTTATATACCCCCGTTGCATTGTACCACAAACCTTGCGATTCACATATGCGTTATGTTTGGATCAACATACACATGCAAAGCAATGTTTTCAAGAATGAACTGCGTAAAAAGAAACACTGTTTCAAAATCTCCGACAAACACCTGCAAGACGTAGCCTACAACAGGTTTCTTCCACCAATTGCGATCCAAATTTTCATAATTTGACTTCTGAGTACTAGCTAAAACACCCGACCCAGGATGAGCTATGGGCATAATAATAATACCTAGGAAAACGCTAAAGTCCCGTCGCGTTGAGCGAGCACCGGTAGGTGCAACAACGACCCAAGTACGACATTCCCATAATGTTACATACCAATAAGTCTTCAAGGTCTTGACCGATGAAGCTGAAAATTTGAAAAATAGGAGAGAATGTTGTACTTAATGACCCTGCAAAATTTCATAACGATCAAAACTTTTTTTTTTTTTTATATATAACCAACGACCGGATTTTGTTCAAACACTATACAGCAACCCGCCTAGGTGGTATGTACATGTGTGAAAAATTTCAGGTCGATCAGAGAAACGGTGCGACCTGTATCGAAGCAGTAACAGAAAAAAACAAACAAAAAAAAGACATTCGAGCCATAAGAGTCAAGTGGAGACGCTCCCTACGCTCGCTCAATAATAATAATAATAATAATAATAATAATAATAATAATTTTAGCTTTGGGATATTAGATTGGAGCATAGAAGAACTTAAAAGAGATTGGATCGAAAAACGAGAAAACTGTTGACAATGAACGGAATGCACCATCCACGAGCAGACGTCGAAAGACTGTATATCGCAAGGAAGAATGGAGGTCGAGGTATAACTCAACTAGAGGGGTCATACAAAACAGCAATGATTGGTTTGAGTTTATACATAGAAGGAAAGGCAGATGACAAATTTATTAGAATGGTTGAAGAACATGAGTCCAGCAAAGCTATGAGAAAATCTGTCATTAAGTTAGGCAACAAGTTTCAATCAGGTATGGAATTAACCGATATTAATCAGATCAATGGGTCCATTTTATTTATTTATTTTTTTATTTATTTATTTAACGTCTATCCTATTCAGTTATAAAAACTGATTTACAAAGGAGGACAACTAAATAAATCTAATTACATAGATGCAGAAACAACAATAAACTACATTTTCGTAAATATTTGAAATAGTAGCATTACAACAACAATGCATTTAAACACAACAATTTTGGTAACAAATAAAAAAAAAAAATTATGCATTTAATGAATGAATCAAATTTAAAAAAGGGTGTAGGATGAAAAGAAAAGAAAGAATCTGAAAACTTTCCTTGTTGAAAACAGTTTTTATACATTGCAGGAATATCTCACCCATACACCCAGTCAAACCTAGATTTTCTCCCCTGGTTCTTATAAATTTGTTAACTTTTGTATGCCTAATAATATCTATCTATTCGAATATTCGACCATTGTATTAGGCTACATCTATTTTAGTATTACTTGACAATGTATATAATTATCTGTACTATTTACTTAGATCTAATACTATCTATTTATGTAAATATTTTATTATTCTATTATTGTATCAGCTTACATCTAGCTTAGTATTAATTACATGACAATGCCTATATCTGTACCATGTACCCATCAACAGGCGAATAAAACTAAACTAAACTAAACTAAAAAAAACAAAAGGAAAAACTAACACTAACAAGGTCAAGATAATCAAGAAGCAAATAAAGAACATTATCCAGAAAGATTTAATAAGTTGCTGGAAGTCTAAACCTTTGCATGGACAATATATGACACGCATGGAACAACCACATATTGACCAAGATCAAACCAATAAGTAGCTGGGCAGAAGTAATCTCAAAGGTGAAACTGAAAGTCTTATTGTAGCTGCACAAGATTTAGCCTTAAGAACAAAAAGTTACGAAAAAAGAATTCTCAAACTCGACGTAGATGACAAGTGTCGTTTGTGTAAGCTTTATGAAGAAACCGTGGAGCACATTATTTCTGGATGTCCGGTCTTAGCAAAAACGGAATACATTGATCGACATGATAAAGTTGGGGCATATTTGCATTGGAACATTTGTAGAAGTTATAACATCGAAACTTCTGACAAATGGTACATGCATAAACCAGAACAAGTAGTTGGCAATGGTAATGTGTCCATATTGTGGAATGAGCAAATAATCACTGATAGAAAGGTTCTTCACAACAAACCAGACATTGTTGTTAAAAACAAAGGGACTCGAAAATGTTTGATCATCGATGTAGCTATTCCATCAGACCGCAACATTAGAGGAAGCAGAAAAACGCACAAGATATCGAGACCTACAAATAGAAATTCAACGAATGTGGAATGTCCGTTGTAAGATTGTTCCCATTATTATTGGTGCTTGTGGGACAATTGGAAGAAGTTTTGAAGAGAACCTCCAACATATCTCTGGCAATCACTGGACTCCAGAGCTTCAAAAGGCAGCATTATTAGGAACCGCCCACATACTATGCAAAGTTTTAGTTGAATGAGCGTAGCGAGCGAAGCGAAGATTCCATTTCACTACACTGGAGAAAAAAATCCGGAATGTTTTTTTTTCTTTTTTTGTATTTTTGTCTGTTTGTCCACACGATTCCGGCTAAACCGATACTCCAATTGTGATGAAATTTTCTGGAGGCCTTCGAAATCTTTGAACTTAGAACTGCCACGTTTTTGAGCGCAATCGGAAAAGTATTTCTCATGAAAATCGCAATTTTACGATTTTTTTCGATTTAAAAAAAAATTCTATTACACCTACATGCTTTATCCGATTTTAATGATTTTTTCACAGAACCTTTATTTTATGAATTAAGATATTCGTGTGAGATTTGAGCGCAATTCAAAAAATATTTCTCATAAAAATAAAAAATTTATGTTTTTTTTCTTTTTTCAAACAATTCTTTGATTTATAACACCTACATGCTTTAGCCGATTGTAATGATTTTTTCACAGAACCTTAATTCAATGAATTAATATATTCGTGTTAAATTTGAGCGCAATCGAGAAATTATTTCTTATAAAAATCGCAATTTTACGTTTTTTTTTTTTTTTAACAATTACGATTAATTTTAAAAAATTAAAAAATTAAAGTTAATTTTTTATTTAATTAAATTTAATTTAAAAAATCTTCAACTTAGTAATGATTTTTTCAAAGAACAACAGAAAATCCGCATAACAAATGGCAGCTCAATGCACCAATTACGCTCATCCAACAACGCGGCTGGACTTAAGCGTTTTCCTAGTGTAAAAACAAAAAACAATGTTTCTGTTATTTCTTGTGTGTATTGTATTTTGTTAATGCCATGTATATTTAATTTTTATGTAATAGGGGTTTCACCTTAGAGGTGTGGTTCATCTCTGGTGAAAGTTCTTAATTACCCATTATGTAATGTTCATATTGGTGAATAAAAGAAATAATAATAATAATAATAAAATAATAATAATAATAATAATAATAATAATAATAATAATAATAATAAATGGTTTGATGTCATAGTATCTACATTTTGTGAGAGGCATTTACAGTTGTACGGACAATGGTAATGAAATACCGTACAGAGAACAGTAAACTTATAAATTATGATATACCTAAATAGACAATTATTAGGTAATGAAGTTCAGTTTCGGCTCTTGGATATCATGGCTTATATACTATGATGGTAATTGGTAATATTTGAAATTCGCGGTTTGCTATTTCCAGGGTCAAAGCACTTCACGCGCTCGTGCCACTAGCCACTGGTGCCAGCTCGACTTTTTAGTGGCCACATGAAGAAGAAGTTTTTGTCATTGTTTATTTTTCCTCCACGGTTAATTTGTTTGGTCGATAGTGGGGCGTAGGAAGACTGTTAAACATGATATCAAATAACTGGTGGGAAGAATTTATGAAGGCTGAAAAGACATGCATAATCGTAGATGGTACGTATTAGGTTGGCCCTAGATCATCAACATAAGCCGTAGCTATCTTTGTTATAGCCTAGGCTTAAGGCCTTGCGTAGGCTACACTATTTTTAAGGTTATGTTTTGGATTGCCTCGAGTCGAGTAGGCCCTAGCCTAGCCCAACCCGCATCACCGTATCGCATCACACAATTATTTAGGGCAGGAACAACTCAGCCCCTTGGCCTTCTACCTGGTTTATATTACTGCAGTTGAATGCGGGTTGACTTTACGGGGGTAACCCACTTGAGTTTACATTAATTTCAATTTACTCTCGTTATCATATGGTTTTCAACCTTCACACGCAGAGCGCTGCAAGCTTGACCGTCAACCTAACCTACAATTCACATATGTTCAAAGTCAGGCTGACCGTAAATTTGAAGTAGAGATTAATGTCTCACTGTCTATAAATGCAGGTATGCTTAATTAAGTTGATTTGAAGCTGAGAATCAGATGTTAGTGTATGTTTTTCTGGAAAGGGCGTCACGATAGTTACGGAAGTCAACCGTCCTCTGTTTACATTACTCGTATCATTGCCGGTTACGCGAGTAACTCCGAGTTTTTACTCGAGTTAAAAACTGAACTGTGGTAGCTACTTGATTGCGTTTACACGCTAAAATTACCCTTTCGACCAACCCGCGTTAGAAAGCGAGGTATGTAAACCAGGTCTTAAGGTGTAAACGACCTTGGCTGTAGGCCTAGTTTTGGGTTTTTAGTGTAAACTAGTAAACCAAAGGCTGTAGCCTAGGGGCTTATTAGGCTTGGACTGGTATTGGTATTGAATTTGAATTGAATTTCTAAAGTCGGTGGTAGGTTTGTTTTCTCCTTCCTTCTTATTGTCTTTCCATTTCCTTGTTCATTCATACTTATTCATTCCCTTCTACATATCCCTTCTTCTAGGCTTGCCTTATTACTCTCTTCGCTAATCCTTTGCACTCATGCACTTTACATATGCCCATTTTCTTGTATCTTGCTCTTAGCTTCCCCTATCTCTCTCTCTTCGTATCACATCATGGGTAGGGCTGTGCAAATTGGTAAAAATGCCTCCCCGGGTACCCGTCGATCTTACGGGCGGGTACCCGAAATTACGAAATTTTAAGATTTTTTTACGATTACCAAAAAAAAAAAAAAGTGAATTCAGTAATTTATCTACTTTTATATTGACAGGTCATCACTTTAACACGCACGTTCTCATAAACGTGAACATGTCGACGGTCTCGGGCGCCAGAGATGCTCGTTTCTAATGTCCAGCTGTTGAAAATGCACATTCATTAGGAATTGATGTTGCCGGAATGCATAAATATCTCCGCCAGTCACTTATCGGCGATTACGATGAATAGGGGTGCGCGCGCAGCGTGTTGGTGACGTCACTCACTGGAGCTCGACGGACGAAATACGAGCGCGTATTAATGACGAATCACTTACTGCCGCCACTGCGCGCCGACGAGTGCAAGCCTGACCGGCGGCCGCGTTAATTGAGCGGAATTTGAGACGAAAAACGGTCAAACGAGTACCCGACGACTCATTTCATTACCCGGGCTTTTATCAACGGGCGGGTGCCCGGGTACCCGTTCACAGCCCTAATCATGGGCATAATCTAGTCTTGCCTGTTCCCTAGCCCCTGTTCCGGATTTACCTTCGGCAGCAGCTTCATTTGTTTCTTAAAGCCTTTAAAGTTCTTCTCCTCCACAACTCCCTCTGGTAGGCCATTCCATTCAACCACCGTTCTAGCCAGAAAGGAGTATCTGTAGTAGTTTGTAGTATCTTATATACTAGGCCCTAGCCTAGCTTTGGGTTTAAAGATACTTGGCCTAGGGCCTAGCCCTAGCCCTAGCCTAAGGACATGTCTGAACTAGGCCTTGGCCCTACCCCCTCCCCTATATTCTTATTCTCAGTCTCATTCACATTCTCTGCTCGGACTAGGGGCGTGTTTGAATAATCGGAGTGGATAGGCCTAGTCGTACGGTCAGCCTTATGAATAATTATGCACTCGTCGTACGGTCATACCACCTAACTTAGGCTGATAGCTTCATACACAACAGTGCGGTGTGGGAGAGTGGTAGCCTAGTGCGTTGGTCGGCAGTTCAGTTCTTCGTTAGCCCGCTTTTTTTTATACCATTATATTTAGGGTAATGTGGGTACATAATTGGAAACAGGGCGTAATTGGAAACGCCCTTTATAACTTCCGTATGTGAAGTTCAAATTTAAAAAAAAATTGTTAGGAGATAGCATGGTCCAGACCTTTATGGAAAATGTGCAAGTAGTTGCAGCTTCTTCTGTTAGATGATATGCATGTCATACACATTGCAACCAACCTCTACACAAAAAACTTGTTTCAATTTGAAACACTTCTCAAAATTTACCCTGTTATGGTCCTTATTTTGTTTTTAAATAAAGAAATAATTAAAGATATAAAGAAAGATATTAATTAATTTAATTAATTAATTAAAGATATAATTAAAGAAATTTGTTCTTGGATGGAAATTAATAAAGACACATTAGTCAACAATATGGTACAGGTGAAATTTAGATAATTATCATAGTTTCTCCTGATAAGCAATGTTTCCAATTCCCCTATTATCTCATACTTGGGGGTAATTGGAAACATGAATTAGGTGTAATTGGAAACATACAGGGAAATTGGAAACAAAGCCAAAAGATCCATGTTAAGCTATGGACAAATTTCAGGGGTAAATGGAAACACATTTAAATGTTTGGTTTAAAAGTAAGGTAAGTTGGCAACAGTGTCTGACTACACAGCCTTCTTACTTAGGCTTCAGATTATCATGTTTTGGAAGGAAAGATACCCTCGAAGAGATGACCACGATTCGGTATTGATAAATAATATATTTGCTGGTCCAATAAAGATAAACTTGGCACTGTGGACTTTGTCTTGGACCCACACCAAGATGCCATTGAAAATATGTGCATTTTAATTTTTTTTTCCAAAATCACAGGAAATCCAAAAAACCGCAGCTAACGTTTCCATTTGCCCAATCGATGCATGTTTTGTTTTTGTAGGTAATTTACCAATCTGTTGATGTAGTTTTTGTAAATTTAATTTTAAGTGATGATTGTATTAATATTTAAATACAAAATACAACTTTTTTTTATACAACAGCCTTATTTTCATGCTTGTGATGCTTTTGAGATTTTCCGTAGGCCTACAATTCTGCGTTGCGACGGAAGGTTTTCTTTAAATGTACACAGAATCTACAGTTTGTATCATAATGTATTAGTTTTTTTTGTGTTAGAATCACAGCTTAAAATGCTCTGTTTCCAATTACCCTACTTTAGTTTCCTTATGGGTCTACGAGTTGTACCATGGCTGTTTCCATTTACCCCAATATCCGGGGTAATTGGAAACAAATTCGAGTTTTAAAAAAAAGCAATGAAAATACCATACAATATTCTTCCATGAAATTCTTGTTGGTGTCATGATTTAGTTTACATCCCAAAGCACAATTTTGCTCCTTACATTTTTTCTCTCCTATCAATACCCTAGCCTACAAATAAGGTCAAAGTTTAAAAACACTAAAAGTGTTTCCAATTACCCACATTACCCCTAGGCCCACAGCCTATTATTCTGCAATTATTCTTGAATATTAAATCCTTTTCGGTGGAAAATCCTTTATATTTAAAATAGAAGTGTTAAAGGTTTTGTAGTTTTTTTTGTTTGCGCAGAAAGTGGGTGAAAATAGCAAAAAAATTGCACTTTGTTAGGTTGTTTCCTGCAAATAATTCTATTTATTGGTTGAAAGTCCTTTAGGCCTACCTATATTTGTGTTCTCCCCAGAGTAGGTTAGCCGGGCGGCCCGCCCGGCATAAATTGACCCCCGTCCCCCCTAAACAAAATGGAAAAAAAATTGATTTTGATTTTGATTTTTTATTTTATTTTTTTTTAGTTGGGCGTTGCGTGTGTATTACATTGCTAGGAAAACGCTTAAGTCCCGCCACGTTGTTGGATGAGCGTAATTGGTGCATTGAGCTGCCATGTGTTATGCGGATTTTCCAAAAAATTATTACTAAGTCGAATTTTTTTAAAAATTAAATTAGGCCTAAATAAAATAAAAAATTAACTTTATTTTTTTATTTTTTTATTAATCGTAATTTAAAAAAAAGAATATATCGTAAAATTGCGATTTTCATAAGAAATAATTATTCGATTGCGCTCAAATTTTACACAAATATATTAATTTATAAAATTAAGTTTCTGTGAAAAAATCATTGCAATAGGTAGAGATGTGCAAAAATGGTGACAACAAAATCCGCGAATTTTTTTAAAGTTGCAATAATCCCTTCAAATTCAGTTTGCACATGAATCTCATGAATTGTGATTGAATGGTAGGCCTACCAATTTCCAATTCGCGAATTTTCGCGAAATTTTAGTTGATACCGCGAACTAGTGGCGAAATTAGCAATTATGTCCTTAAATGCGAATTAGGTCACGAAATTTTAAAAAATAAAAAAATTTCAAAGTTTTGGTGGAGGTGCCGGGTCGAAGTCGAAATTAAATTAACACTGGCTGGTACATATGGTGGAGGTGTCGGGTCATACAACACGATTGTGAGATCGTAATAATCGTTTGAACGAGAGTAAGCTCAAAATACTTCATATCCATATCAAAAGACATTACATAAAAAATGCATAATTTCGTAAATTTGGTGGAGGTGCCGGGTAGACGAAATTAATTCTGGTAAAAACTGTCTGATACTTTGAAAACTGAAGGCTGAAATTGAGCTTAAAATTATCACTGATTCTGAACTTCACTCTCATGAGCTTGTTTTTCTTTTAAATCATTAAAATCAATCAAATTATCCTGTAACTTGGATTTTGTTTTAAGTTGTGCATGAGAAAATTGTGTTTTTTGGTAAATCACGACAAATCGCGAATTTTTATTTTTCAGGCGCGAATTTTCAAACTTTTAAAAACCATTTTTGCACATCTCTAGCAATAGGATAAAGCATGTTGGTGTTATAAGTCAAAGAATTGTTTGAAAAAAAAAAAACATGTAAAATTTTTATTTTCATGAGAAATAATTTTTTGATTGCGCTGAAATTTCACACGAATAGGCCCTATCTTAATTCATGAAATTAAGGTTCTGTGAAAAAATCATTTAAATCGGATTAAGCATGTAGGTGTTATAAGACGAAGAAATTTTTTAAAAATCGAAAAAAATCGTAAAATTGCGATTTTCATAAGAAATAATTTTCCGATTGCGCTCAAAAACGTGGCAGTTCTAAGTTCAGAGATTTCGAAGGCCCCCATAAAATTTCATCGCAATTAGAGTATCGGTTTAGCCGGAATTGTGTTAACCACCGCCTGCTCGAATGGGATGAACCCAAATAGACTGCCTGTTTTGTGAGCCAACATTTCGGTCCTAATCACAGTCGATGAAAGAAGATTTTTGCGCCGTAACTAGCACGCTCTGTTGAGTATATGAAGAAACATGACAGGTTTTGTTTACCGACACACAGTCACACACACACAAACAGTTACAACCAGAGATCTTAGATAAAGGTTTTTAGTTGGAGTTTCTTTGCAACTTCAAATTGTTTGACGCAAAAAGGCGCCGTAGCTGGCGCTTTCTTGCGGAATTCTTACAAAGCACTGTCTTTTTGTTGGTCAATTATTTAACATGGGAAAATGACTCACAAAACAGGCAGTCTATTTGGGTCCATCCCATTCGAGCAGGCGGTGGTGTTAACAAACACACAATAATACAAACAGAAAAGAAAAAAGAAAAAAAAACATTCCGGATTTTTTTCTCCAGGGTAGTGAAATGGAATCTTTGCTACGCTTATCCAACTATTGTAACACAATGAAATTTGCCCAAACATGATAAAAAACTTGCAAGATAGGCTTAAGTCTTTTCAAAAACACAAAAAAAAATCTTTTTTTTTCCTATGCCGAAAGCTTGATTTTCAATCATTTTTCTTCCTGGCTATCCAGTAAATATGTGGTTCCTTCTCTGGCCCGCTCAGGTTATTTGGCAGGGCGTCAATGTCAGATTTAAGTGCGGCGCAGCTGAAGAGGTGCGCTCTGTCCTGAAAACCTGATGTACATAGTTTGCAAGTTGCTGGTTCCTTTGTGATTTGAAATCGACTCAGGTGGTGCTGCAGGACGTCATGTCCTGTGGCTAGCCGGAACTGCGCTGTTGCCACCTTTCTTGTCCAGGATTTGTCTGGCCCTTTGAGGGCCTCGTCCCGCCATGGTTTGTGATACATCTTGGCCTCTTGAAGTCTTCCATAGGATGTCTTGAGGCCCTCCTTGGCAAGGTTTTTGGCAGAGTTGTAGGAGATACTCGCCGTGTCAGGGGCAGACTTCTTTGAGCCCAACTTGGCTAGCGCGTCAGCCTTCTCGTTGCCCAGGATGTTGCAGTGGCTGGGCACCCATTGAATTTTGAGCACTTTTCCATGCATCACATTTTTTATTAAACTCTTTTTAAGAGACAGGGAGGCTTCTTCATATTTTTCCATCTGACAGATCTTCTTGATGGTGGCCTTGCTGTCAGAGATAATGACAAATTTGGTCTTTTTGAGTGGAAAGGTTGGTGTTTCTGCGATTTTCTCTGCTGCTCTGGAAATGGCATTTATTTCTGCATCAAAAATGCTCGAGCCTGGTGCCATCGGGTGCGCCTCTTCAAAGAAGATGCAATGGAAGCCAAAGCCAGCCAAAAATTTATTTTCTTTTTTTGGTGGTGGTGCCGGGTTGGCAGCAAAAATTATTTGATTTTAATGAAGAGAGTTTTATAGTGTAGGCCTATAGAGGCTTCCATACATATTTTAGTATTTTTATTTATAATTTGTATTGATTATTAGGACAAATAATTTCATATTTTCAAAATAGTCATCAAATAGGACTACAACAATGTTTCAAGTTGTAGGGCCTAGTAATTGTAAACCTACAAATCCTAGATATAACTACTTAGAAGAAATAACATCATCACTTTTATAGCACATACAACTATTAGCTACAACACATTTTTAAGTTGTAGGTCTACTTATAATTGTAGCAATAGGACTACGGTACTACAGTAATTTGCATAGCCTACATAGGCCTACTCCGGAGAAATAATATAGGATTAGGTTTATTTGGATTAAGGACGCGTCAAAATATAGGATTAGGCAATAATTTCCATCAAATTAGAAATGCTCTTAGTCTTCCACAAAACCAACAAAAATAAGTTAGTTAGTTAGGGCTTCAAAAACCTTTAAAACTTGCCAAATTGAATCTAGGATCTAAAAAATTTCAGTGGTCAAGCCCCCAGACCCCCATTTTTGTCCCAACCATGTGAACACAGTACCCGGCAATGTTTTTAGAATAACCATTGAATTTTTTTCCTTGGGAGACCACTAGGCCTATGTCCCGTTTTAGCCAGGAAGCTCGGCACTTACTACCTCGTATCCCTTTCTTTATCGATAATTATAAATGACCGGCCCACTGTCAGTGAGAGCTGGCTGGCGCTCTCCTTTGTCATCCTCGACCTCGGGTGTGTGGAGTACGGTACTGTGTTTCAACACGGTCAGTGCAGTTCGCCACAAACCCAAGCATGACATTTTTTTAGCATGTAAATTCCTTTTCTCCCATAATGCTTTGCAACAGAAGCGTGCATGCTCTGTTAATTCTGAAAATGATCTATTGTGATAGCTTGCTTGTTTCTCCCTCACACACAAGGCGTGTGTAGTAAGTGTTCGTTTTGTCTTGTATCAACAGTGTTGTGTGTAAAATGCCGCCGCCTAAACATACTTTTATACACAATGATGATTTAGTTCAGCAATCAAATTGAAATGTTACGCCCAAAATTAACTAGGCCTAAGTGTTTATCCATCATAAACAAAACGGTAATCCCTGGAGTTGCCATTTTGCAGTTAAAACATGACGAAATAACTGTAGTATGGGGAAAATTTTTATGTGCCTCCGGCAGCTGGGGCTTTGCCCCATTGCCCAGCTTGTCCTGCTTTTTAGGTTTGTAAATTTCTGAGCACCCTAAGCCTATGGTATTTACATTTTAGGAACACGCAAGATTCACTACAAGTTTCTTGGAGGGCAAGAGATGGTTGAAGAATACAATATGGAGACTAATGTTTTGACTAGGAGAGCTTGGAAAACAAAGAACAGGGTAGGAGGAGAAGGTTCCTGGGAAGTTGAAATTGGAGACCCAATTCCAGATGCGCAACAACCAAGTCTAGAAGTGGTTGGCATAAAAGAAAACTGCAATGCTGTAAGTTAGTAGGAGCTGCATACTTATTACTGCTACTTATTATTAGTTACTTTATCTAGCTACATTTAGGACTCTGTTTGAATTTTGACATGTTTAAAACTAAGACGTTGACGACGATGTTGGGATGTATTTTCGACTTCAATTTGTTGGTGAGGAAATTGATTTTTTGTTTGTTAGACCTAGTTACACCTACCGGTACGTCTGTATCAATAAATAAAGTTGGAACTTGGGAGCGTGGGCCTACACTAAAACTAGGCTGACTTGTAAACGTACCGGTAATTGCTATAGATTTAGAAGAATAGAAACAGCTCAATTCCGGCTTCAAACAGGACATGACTCGCTTTTACAACCCCCATTTTTTCAACCCCCATCCTTAATAGTTTTTATTATTTTTACCTGGATTTCCAGCATTCACCATGAAGGCACCTAATGAGTTACCAGCATGAAATTTGGCACGATGGTACATAATGATATGAAAAATAATAATCCGCTGGGAGGCAAGCGATTAACCATAGCAAATTTAATAAAAAGCATTGTATTTTGCCAACTACAGATTGTAAACAAAAACAAAAGTTGTTGTTTCTAGACAATCTGTTTTAAAGGCACTGTATGCACCTTTTCACGTATTTCACGCCTTGATATGAAACAAACAACAAAAAGATGTGATATCCCCTTTAATACAAACATTTGTAAAAAAAAAAAAAACTAACGGCAGCCAAGCTCTCCTTCATAAGTCTTCGGCTGTGAATGCTGTGAGATATAGAAGTTGAGCCAAGCATTTCATTCTCTCTCCCTAGTTTCGCATCGAAAAGTAGTAAGATAATTTCGCCTGTTGATGAGCGCCAAGCCAACCATTTTCGTGGTAAAAAAAGGAAAAATTTAAAACTCAAAATCATAAAATACTTGGCCATTGACTTTTTAGAGTTCTCGTAATGAACCATATTCAATGGCCAAGTAATTTTTTTTATGATTATGAGTTTAAAATTTTTACTTTTTTTTGCCACGAAAATGGTTGGCTTGGCGCTCATCAACAGGGGAAATGATCTTACTTCTTTTCAATGCAAAACTAGGGAGAAAAAATTAAATGCTTGGCTCAACTTCGATATCTCACAGCATTCACAGCCAAAGACTTTTGAAGGAGAGCTTGGCTGCCGTTTTTTCTTTTACAAATTTTTGTATTTGGGTGTTATACCTAGATCTACCAGTGGTAAATTGGAGAAGTGTAAAAAACTTGTTCATTTTAATCTTGAATCAAATGAACATTGGGTTAACAGAGATGTGTTGTAGGCTACGATATACAATATGAATTTATTTAGTGTTTGTTTTTTATAAACTTTTTTGTTTGAATGTGGTTTGCATGCATATTTAGGGATTTTTATGTGCATATAAATCCAATGTCTATGATCATAATTGATCTGTAACAGAATTCAATGTACCGTATTGTGCCGAATATATGCCAAACCTGAATATAAGCCGACCCCCTAACTTTTCTTGTTGAAATATTAAAAAACTTCTGCAAAAGCATATATGCAAATATTAGCTGGCAAGGGACTTTGAGACTTAAAATAACTAGGAAAACGCTAAAGTCCCGCCGCGTTGATGGATGAGCGTTTTTGTAAGTTTTTAGTTTGCGTGGGACCACTTTTCCTTTGCAAGTGCTTTGTGAATGCATTGTAGGCGATTGTTGTCGAGTTTCTTATGTTACTTCTTAATTGTTATATTATAAACCTCAATAAAACTTAATATATCAAAACCTTTATTCTATGGATTCCGACTAACTTTTTCAACTTTTTCTTTCAAAAGGTACTACATCACCATAACCTTAATGTCTATGTGAAATATGAACGTTGTAGCCCCACCCGTTTGGTCAGAATCGGCCCAAATGTCACGAAAATATCGCAATAAAAATCGAAAAAAATCGTAAAAGTACGTTTATTTTATGGGTTCTGGTTACCTTTTTCAACTTTTTTTTTCACAAGGTACTACATCACCATAACCTTAATGTCTATGGAAAATATGAACTTTGTAACCCCACCTGTTTGGTCAGAATCGTCCCAAAAATGCCATGAAAAAAAATATCGAACCATACAAAAATGCGAAAAACAATTATCAAGAGATATGTGCCGATGTCATGAGAAACAGATCTACGAATGTACCACAAAAAACAGTGGCACGTCTAAGTTCAAAGATTTCGAAGGTCCCCCAATTTTATCAAATTGCATTTTGCCGTTGCTCCGAACTCGGTCACCGAAAAAAAAACAAACAAACAAACAAACAAACAAAAAAACATTGGAGCTAAATTTTTTGAGGGGTCAGTGAAATTGAAGTTTTCGCTTCGCTCGCTACGCTCATCCTTTGAAAAAAGGGTATGGCTTATATTCAGGACAATACGGTAATAGGTAACATAAATGTTGCCCTATGTAATACAAAGCATTAGTAGTAGCTTTAAACAACTAGGCCTATCCAGCTTCACTACATTTACCGACCGGCACTACTCGATGTCATCCCTACTATGTGCTAATCTAGTTATGTTTTTGCATTCTAGCCATTCGTGAGTCGTCGTATAACAAAGTCTAGTTTGGAATGGCGAATAAGAAATCTTTCCTATCCGTTGGAAACATACACTGTAACTGCTGAACCTGAAAACCATTCTATCACTGTTCGAACCTCAAACAAAAAATATTTTAAGAAGTTGGTAGTTCCGGATTTGGAACGAGTTGGATTACAGCCAGAACAGAGCAAAATACAATTCACACACAAATTTAACACATTAATCATAACTGTAAGTACAGTAAAGTTTGATGTTAATTATCACACATTAATCATAACTGTAAGTACAGTACAGTTTGATGTTAATTATCACACACTTCAACACAGATCAATGTCCTCAATTTTGATATTTTATTTTTAGGCTCGATTTGTAATGCATTTGGTAAATTCTAGACAATCTTTTTCTTTTTCGTTTTTTTATTTACAAGGTTTTCAAGATTTGAACAGAATAATAGATTTGTGTTATGGTATTTTCTTCTTTATGAAAGTTAGATTATTCCTTATAGTGATGTTCCTGATTTTTGGTTAACCCTCATAATTTATAATTCTATTGTATTGCACTCCAAACAATATTTTGAAGTCACAGGAAGGTGACTGCAATCTTATTTAAATGAGTGAGAGTCTCCTAACAGGAAAATATTATTATTATTATTATTATTATTATTATTGATTCATAGCAGTTGTCCTAAAAGTTTGCCCCGACTGGGGTTCGAACCCAGAACCTCCGGCTTAACGTGCCATAGCTCTACCAATTGAGCCACCGGGACAACAGAACAAATCTTTACTATACTGCTAGTTGTTGTGAATGTCATGGAAGTCAACATTCACAACAACTAGCAGTTTAGTAAAGGTTTGTTCTGTTGTCCCGGTGGCTCAATTGATAAGAGCTATGGCACGTTAAGCCGGAGGTTCTGGGTCCGAACCCCAGTCGGGGAAACTTTTACGACAACTGCTA
The DNA here is from genome assembly GCA_024449915.1 of Sweltsa coloradensis. Taxonomy (NCBI): domain Eukaryota; kingdom Metazoa; phylum Arthropoda; class Insecta; order Plecoptera; family Chloroperlidae; genus Sweltsa; species Sweltsa coloradensis. The sequence continues at coordinate 33,353 of JAMZAV010001398.1, forward strand.
TGAATCAATAACTATGTCCTTAAAGGGGTATTTAACCGCTTAAATAAAAAAATATATTTCATTCAGGCTAACTAGTAGTGAATTTAGCAATTAACAGAAAAATTATTGGGGCCACCATAACCTCCCAAAAAATTGTCAAACATGACATTTTTCGAGCTAGGTCCCATCGACAAAAATCTCCCATAAGAAATAACATGGGGACGATCTTTATGCCCCGTGACCTTGGAGGATTTTGATCCAAAAAAATATTGGCCATTATTGACATACTCTACAGTCTCTTCTGTAAATTCTCTATATTTTGTTTTGTAATTTGGGCAAGTAGTTCTGTCAAAATATGCTGATTACCAAGATGGGGTGTGATTTTGGAATGCATATTTTTGCGTGTTTGAGGGTATATTTGGGCACAGTTTCAAGACACGATGTTAAAAAGGGGCATTTTAGATTAGTACTATGCACTAGTATCTATGTGGACCAAAAAAGAAGCAGGTTAAAGCCTATTTAAGAAATTTCCCAAAATACCAATTTTTGAAAAATTTCTGGATAAAAAAAATTCAAAAATTCGTGTTAAATCACAGTTACAAGATATAATTTTTTAAACGGTCATTTTAGTGTATAATTGTGCTATAGATCACGTGGTAAAAAATAATTTTTTGGGTTTTTAGCCCCTTTAAGCGGGCTTATGCCTAAAAACCTTATATTCATAGCAATCAATAACTATGTCCTTAAAGCGGGCTTATGCTTAAAAACCTTATATATGTATTTATAATAATAATAATAAGCCGGAGGTTCTGAGTTCGAACCCCAGTCGGGGCAAACTTTTACGACAACTGCTATTATAATAATAATAATAATTATTATTATTATTATTATTATTTATTATTTTTGTTATTATTATTATTATTATTTTTTTATTGTTGATTCATAGCAGTTGTTTGGTTTGTTCTGTTGTCCCGGTGGCTCAATTGATAGAGCTATGGCACGTTAAGTCGGAGGTTCTGGGTCCGAACCCCAGTCGGGGAAACTTTTACGACAACTGCTATAAATTAATAACTACCTGTGTCCTTAAAGCGGGCTTATGCTTAAAAACCTTATGAATAATAATAGCAATAATAATAATAATAATAATAATAATAATAATAATAATAATAATAATAATAATAATAAATGGTTTATTGTCATAATAGGCCTTATTTTTTGCCAAATAGGTTAGTATAACAATTAGAGGCCACACAACAAAGTCCCAATTGATGTAGTGGTGGTTTTCATGAACGTGTTCCGCTATTTTTTAAGTATGTACCGGTACTTTGTGCTGGGTAACATTGATTATTCTTGAATTCCTTAAGATGAACCTCAACACGTGTATGAAAACCACCATTTCATCAATTGGGACAACACTTCTGGTTTATGCCATGAAAGCAATCGAGATAAGGAAGTTTAAAGAAGCTTGCTTTATGGTATGTATCCATCCTAATATCACGAGTACTCCTAGTGCACATTGTCCACCTAGGCTATATGGAATATTTTTTGTCCTAATGCATCTAGATCCAATTCAACGTAATGTATATTAATTTTGATGTCAATAATCTACTTCTTGTAATTTTGTCATCTTCACCAATTTTTGTTATCTACTAGTTCTACTGTATATTTTATTTTTGTCATGTTTTTATTTTATTTTCATGTTGTTGGCAGATGTGTTTCATGGTATGGTTATTTTGTTATTGATTTTCTTTTATATGGATTGTTGCTAATTTTTCTTCGTCAACCTTCAGTTCGAAAAAGACTTTTGAATAAAAGTCTAAATATAATATCACCAATGGCAATAAAATTGATAAAGAACAGTGTTATGTCCAATTTAACACTTATTTAAAGCATAAATAAATACCTGTTCTACTAGTTTCCTTTATCTATGTCAAGTTGTCAACCAATTTTCTATTATTTCCAATTTTTGGATGCAAGTAGTAATAATTGTTTATTGTAGGTCTACATACCTACCCGTATTTTCCCTAAAAACATATTTTCTTTTGTTTGACTTTACAGTATCAGAAGCCACAAGAAGTGATCCAACTTGAGAAAAAAGTGCTTGGAGAACTTGTAAAATTGAAGGCTGCTAGTCATGGAGATCTTCCCTGCAATCCAAGCTAAACTCATTAAATACAAGGCCTGCTTTACGTTGCATTGCAGTACATGCCTACCCATACTACTCATACGGTAATAGTGCATGCCTAATGCATTAGTATTGGCCTGAATATAAGCCTACTCTTTTTAAATTATTTTCAGTCTCATAGTCCCGTACCATATACATAGGCTACATATTATATAATATCGAGATACTCAGAAACTAAGATTGATATCTTCTTACTAATACTAGGCTTATGTATGCGTGTGCACTTTTAGTGGGCTGGTTCAAAATCAACTTATTTAAAATTGTTTCATGAATCATTTATGTGTCAGGTGATTAATTAATATTGTAGGCATATAAAATATTCAATTACTGTACCTTGGTTATGCTACCAAATTAGTACCGGTGCACATACGGTATTATGCTACAATAAAATTACGTTACTGTTTTGATTTAGCCTACATGACTTTGCTGGAACCATTTTGTGTGTGTAAGTGATTACAAAATGTTGCTAACATAAAATAAAATCATCATCATCATCATCATCTATTGCCTGCATCCAACTCTGTGTTGGGTTGGTATTGAAGATTGGCATCTCCATCTTCTTCTCTCCTGCCACCACTCTTTAATTAATTAAGTCATATTTAGAGTGTAGCCTACCCACTCAGGCATAACTTAACTGTATTTTCATTTTTAAACTCCTATGCACAAACTACAATTTTGGCTATTTATTAATGTTGGCTATATCAAAGGCAAAGCCATTTTGTTGGCTATAATTTTGTTTGTTTCACACCTGTCTCCATTGTTTACTTTTCCCATTTAATAAAATGTCAACACTGTTCTCAAGTCCTTGTGCTTTAGGTCTACGGTATATAGATCTACCTACACAAGTCCAAGTCAATTTGAATGCTGGTGATTGAGCATATAAACGTGCTGTGTACCTCAAGTGGTTGGCTGAGAAAAGGGAAAGTGCGGGGCAGCGAGGTTATACGTATTAATATCAATCTTATTCTTGAGGCATAAGCTTATTGGGGAGATGTGTTCCTCAAAACTGTGAACAAGAACAGAGCTAATACGGCCACTTATCTAACAGAATATGCCTCTAAAACAGTGAATTTGGCCCGGAGGTGTGCTTGCAATTGCGCGGGCTCCAGTGGTGTTGTATAGCCATGTTGCACCCACACCATTCAAAAGAATGATATAACTCTTCACCTGTGCCTATTTTGAACTTGATGTCTAGGCATAATGTAATTGTACATTCCAAGTTTAGTTTTAATAAATATTTTTCTAATAAAATTTTCTTGTCCACATATTTTTCCTTATCTCAGCATTGTCTCTGATTATTTGTTGGCTAATTAATCCAACAGTGTTGTTAAGTTTGCTGGTACAAAAACAAGTAACAACCAATAACCGATACCAGCTTGATGCCATCTAGTGGTGGAGGAAGGTGTACCAGGTTTTGACAGACTGCTCAGTGTTACTTTCTGACTAACTAGAAGCACGGAGTTGTTTCGGGTACTGCCTCTCTCATATGAAAGTGTCCTGGGTTCCTCTCACATTATTTGCAGGCAATGATGAGCTAATTATAAGCTGTTAAAAGTTAAAACAGAGCAAACGAACACTCATTATTAGCGTGAGATGACTTCCACCAAACACAAATCAACAATAAAGTCAAAATTCATTACTACAACAAACAATATAACAAAGTGTGTGTTTGTGGTTGCTCTCAGCATGTCATGATAAACCCTGATCATTACAACAGAGTAATCTTTACAATTAGGATTTGTTGTAATGATTTTCGACTGTACCAGGCCCTGTATACCAAAACATAACAAAAACTTGTAAAAATACAGCCAAACCTTACACACTCAAAAGAAATGAGATCTAAAAAAAGTGCCAAGCTCATCTACTTTTCCACATTTGCGCATTCTTAATTCATAAACGTACAGTGTCCCGTAACAACATCCTTGAAAAGCTTGGCAAAATAGAATTTGCAACTATTAATTTAAACGTAATAGTTCATTCAAATTCTTTTTTTCTAATTAATTTTAACGTAATGGCCATGCAAATTCTATTTTGCCAAGCTTTTCAAGGATGTTGTTACGGGACACTGTACGTTTATGAATTAAGAATGCGCAAATGTGGAAAAGTAGATGAGCTTGGCACTTTTTTTAGATCTCATTTCTTTTGAGTGTGTAAGGTTTGGCTGTATTTTTACAAGTTTTTGTTATGTGTGGGATCTCATTACTTTTTCAAGTTCCATTGCATAATTATTTGTTAAAATATAATAATTTTATCAAAGTCGATTTAATTGCTATGGTATTACCAATTAACAATAGAATGAAAAAATATAGTGGTCCAAAGACTTGCTTTTTGTAAACAATGAAGGCGATTATTGTCACGTAACTATAGTTACTTGTTGATTGTATGCCTGTATAAGGCTTATTTTAAAACCTTTATTTGGAAGCCTTCCAGCAATTTTTTTAAACTTTTTCTTTCAAAGGGAATTACATCACTATTACCTTAATGTCCATGTAAAATATGAACGTTGTAGCCCCACCCGTTTGGTCAGAATCGCTGGGCAATTGAAACTGACGGATTAGATAGAGTAGTAGTAGCCAGTAGTAACTAACATCCTTAAAGTGATTTTGAGCATGTTTCAAGTCATATTTTCACCAAGAAGGAATGCTTGTACCCCAACCAAATTTGGCATGTGTTGTCGGGTACCTAAATCCCATCGATTTTGATAGTTTTCAAATTCACATCACGTTTCATGATGGCTGGGTGACACCTCGAAATCACCCCAACTCTGCTTGCTGTATAAGGTGCCAGAGTGTGTAGCGCACCGCGGCTTGGCTGCGGCGCCCTAACAGGCACCTAGATAATAATATTCAGTAAGTAACGAGAAGATGTGGTGGGGGGTGGAAAATAGGTTCGTTCTGTGGTTCTCTGTGGAGAGCTAATAAAGTTTATGAAGCTGCCACCACCTCAACGTATTTATTGTCTGGTTGAGGACCGACACAAGAGGGGTAGGGCGAGGAGATTGAGGCGTAGAATGGAGGGGAGTGGGTTCTTGGACTACTGAGTAGTACCGGGGTGTTTTGTGCTTACTGAAGAGAGTCCTTTTTCTGTGTAGGGTGTGGTAACATTTGGACACAGTCAGGTCTTATATAATGTACTGGTCCATAAGTGTTTTTGTAAGAAGATGCATTTATTATTCAGTTATATAAGACACAACATAATAATGACAAAAATGGAATAATCATTAAACTTACAATAGGATACCTTTAACTAAGTGCCACAAAGGGGCGGGTAACTTAGGATTGACCTGCATCAATATTGCAGTGTGTACCAAGATAAGGTTAATTGACATTAATACTATACAAGGAGTATATTGCAAGATGACATGAAATTAAAGGTCTTTTGGTGAAGCCAATTAATTATTATAAACTTAATTAATTAATATATTTTACTCACCCTTATCTCAGACCAGAGTTGGGGAGTAAACTTAACGAAAGTAACGCGTTAGCGCTAACGCGTTAGTTTTTTAGTAACTTTTAGGGTAACGCGTTATTTTTCAAAATCGGTAACTTTTTAAAGTAACTGATATTTATTTTTAGTAACTTTAAAAAAACGTTAAGTTGAAAGTTACTTTTGTTTTGCAGCCTGTACTTCATAGAAATGACCATTGCATTCATGAGGATATAATATCTCGAATCCGGTTTTCCCAATAATGAAATGTTTTTTATAAGAGGAATTCTTGTCAAAGCCTCGTTTCCTAGGAGAAATTCTCGCATCAGCCGTCCGGTAGGGATGGCAACCCTCCCCCCCCCCCCCCGCCACCCTCCGTCTACGTATTGTGGTTGGCACTTGGCATGTGCATATTTGTGGCATTCCAATTCCATTACGGTCATCCTAGCATCACGTGTGGCAGCAAGATTGCTTTCTTTGGTGACATTTTTGTTTCAATTTTCAATCGCAAATTTGCAGCCCGTGTTTCCCTCTAGGGTCAAATCGTCATAAGTGTTGTGCGTTCCATTCAGTGTTCTTAGCCTGCGTTTTTTCTTGTATCTTATCATTAATTAATTATATTTTTATTCCCTTTCACTAATCACTGTTACTGTAGTGTTAGTCTGCAGTCTGGTAGTGTGTAGTGTAGTGTTCTGTTCTGTGTTACATTGGATTTTCGTGTGTTATAAATACGTACGTACGCGTTTACTATGGCTGAAGGCGAAAGTGAAAGTGAAAACGTTTTACCCTGGGCAATTTTAATTTTAATTTTAATTTATAGGTATGCCTCAGGTTTTTTTTTTTTCTGTTAAATTAGTATTTCAGCCGCAAATGCCGTAAAACTAACTTTTAAAAGTTACTTTTATGGTAACTTAACTTTCAAGTTACTTTATTTTTCAATAAACTTTAACTTTAACTAATTACTTTTAAAGTCAACTAACTAACTTTTAAAAGTTACTATTTTTGGGTAACTTCCCCAACTCTGTCTCAGACTGACACTCACGTTTTTTTATTGGTAACACTGAATTAATACGTTTTTCGCAGAGAAGGTGCCGAGTATATAGGTGGGAGTTAGGGAACCAGGAGCTTTTGTCCGTAGTAGAAGGAGCACGTGGGAGCCTTTGTCCGTAATGCTGCGGTAGAGGTTAGGGTTACCAGGAGCTTTTGTCCATAGTTTTTAGAAGGGGGGGGGGGGGGAGCTGCGTGGGAACCTTTGTCCGTAGCAGTTTTGAAGGAGGGGAGGGAGCTGCGTGGGGGCTTTTGTCCGTAGCAGTTTTGAAGGAGCACGTGGGAACCTTTGTCCGTAATGCTTAGTGCGGGATCGGTTGTCCGTACACTGACTGACTTGTTAGGGGCAGGTGCTCTCTTTAAATACTAATTGAGAGTGGCCTAAAAGTGACGTCAGGTCCTATCTTCCTGTGTATAAGAATTGTTATTGTAAATCCTGAGAAAGTAATGATTGACCTTGTGTACAGAAGATGCTAGCGTTGTGATATTTTGTAATAATATGTTATTGACAAAATATCAGCTATAGTATCTTGACTTTAAGTATGATGAAAAGCTATACTAGCTTTACTGTAAGAATGCAAATGTCAAGCTAGATCAAAATATAAATGAGTAGAAATAGTATAAGCTTGTAGCATTGAGCCCTAGAACAGATGAATCAAATGTGTTTTTCAATTTTCTCTAATACGACACTAAGTAAAAATGTATAATATTACTATGTATGTATAAAGTAATAGTGAATGGATTTGAAACCTGGCTGAACATAATTTATTTTCCCCAATTTTTTTGATCGGGCACACCGTTCAACATAGTAGATGGTTGTGTTTATGTGAGAATAATTTTCAACCATTTTCCTTGAAGATGACAAGTAGAAAAAATGACTTTTTTAAAATTGTCTTTCCTACAAATTTTTTAGTTTACCAGTACAAATTGGTACAAAATACTGGTTAAAAGGGGACGCTGAGCTTGGCCCAACTCAAATGCGCGCATCAGGTGTTGATGATTTCTGCTGAACGGTTGGTAATATCATTACCAAATTTTACACGAATGTTAATAAAGTACAGTATTTTTATATTGATTACGCACTTCATTGCAAAAAATAAGCTGTACAGATTCTTTGCGAGACATGAGTCCAAAACGTGAAAAAATGGGAAACCCAAAACTTCGATTTCAATTCTGGAAATTCTCACCAAACCGTTTATCTTACAATAAAACCGAATTAACCTGTGCGTTCAATTGATTTAAACGTTGTTATCCAGATGCAAATTTGCGTTACAAACATCTGTACACTTGAAATAAATTCTAAAATGGAGTAAATTATGGTGATTCACAATTTTTTTATTCAAAATCAATTAATTAATTTAGGAATATGCGTACTGGAAAACATAGATTTATTCTTTATTACATTAGTGTGAAATTTTATAGTGGTGTTATAAACAGTTTACCCGAGAAAAACAGAAAGCTGAGCGCCTAAACTCGTTTCTGCGCCAGCCTCAGCGACTCCTCTTAATTGAAATAATTGTATACCGTAATAGTCCAATAGACAATTGTAAAAAATATCCCTTTATTCTTGACATCTTCAAGAAAAACAGTTAAATATTAATCCTAAATAAACACAACCATCTACGTTGTATGGTGTGTTAGGTGGTTTAACTTTTACTTGTTGCACATTTGATAGAATTAAAACGTACATTTGATTCACCTTAAAATAAAAAATATGTATAACATCTTATGTTGGTTTATGGTTTGTTATCAGTTATCACAGTAGGCAGGATGTTTTTACTGGTATTAGTGTAAATGTTTTATTAGGTACGGTACCTAGGTCAATAATTTCGTAAACGAGCATTTGGTTAAATGTTGATAAATTTAGCATAATTATCTACATAATATTTTTACAGAGCAAAGATCCCATATAAGCATCTTACTGTCTGCATTTTTGATTGGCATTTCCCTTCAACAAAGATGATTGTGGTGGTCCTGGGGGTAAGGTGAAGCGTGTTTTTTAAGCCCCCCAGAATGTTTGGAAATTCATGTGCTTGGCACCACCAGCATAAATGAATGCAAGAGCAAGTGAGGTCTTGTGGGTAGCGTCTCTGCTTCAAACGCAGAAGGTCCAGGGTTCGATTCCCACTATAGACAGAAGTGTTTTAACTTCTGATTAATGACTTAATTCCATCAGTTCTTGACTTAGAAATTTGTAAACGGTGACTTTGGAGCCGTCCTAGCAACGAGGCACATAATAAATTCTAAGGTTGCTCCGAATCAGCCTTGTTGATTTTGGTGCTGTCCGCGGATAGATCGTGTCCAGCTTGATTGATCGGTGTTTCATACTTAAAAATGCCCGTCTCTAGTTGGTCATTTTTCGCTCGTCGATGGTGTCGGCGTCGTCAGGGTTGGCTTGGTCAGCTTTAAAAATTAATGTCTCCCCACTGAAAATCAGTTCTGTGACTTGAGTGGATAGACTCGAATTACGAATTTATTTATTTAAAAACACCAAGCTGTTTTTTTTTCCATTGCGCCACCAAAGCGATTATACATGCAGCGATTTTTTTTACTTAAGTAGCTTTGCTCCCTCTTTTAGATACTACTCCCATGGGCCATACCCGTGCTTGTTGTGAATATGTAGGCTACCATTGTTGTGTATGATTTGTCACTTGGAAACTGTTTTGATGTTTTTATAACTTATTGTTAATTGAGTGATATTAAGTTGATATTGACTTGACCCCATGTTTATCTCCTTTCCCCAGTGTAAAAGGAGCTTATAAATTGTAGCCATTCAGCAGGCTCCAATTTTAAATAACGATCGCTGATTGGCCCGTCGAAAGCGCGCGCATCTCCTTTCTTAGCATGGAGCGCCTATAACAAGTAGCATGCTACAGTTTTTAGTGGCAATAATGAGGAACTTTGCTACCGGTAAGCCTACTAAGATTTACATTGTATAAATACTATAGGGAATCGGATAAGGTCTGTGATCGCGAATGTCAAATTACTAATTTGTTATTGTTCACACAAGACACCTAAACCCAGTAATATAGCGCTGGTATCGCGGTCTGCGTAAGTGCTGGAAATTTAGGCGCGTTCCAATATTCAGTGACTTCAAAACCACACAAGCACGAGAATGTCTTCTGTTTTAGTGCATCTGTTGAAGACAAAAAAAGGTTTTTTACTAGAATCGATTTAAACATTAAACGTTTTTTTGTTCAAAATCTATTTCCATACCGTTGGTAATTTAGCCGCCATATTCGAAAATAGTGTCCGTTGTGACTTATTATGGTTGGGTTTTCCACATTTACACGAGAACCGCGCCTCACACGAACAAAATGTACTGAGCCAAAACCGTGGAGCACAAAATTTACTTTTTGTACATGGTCAAACGTTTCGTGTCATGTTTTTTGCTTTAGGCGATATGCCGATTTGAATTTATTCATAACATTTGCACTTTTCCTAATTTTTTGTCAATTGTTATACTTATTAAGTTACCTCTTAACACGTTAAGCAATATCCAATCAATCAATCAACAAAAAAGTATGCTCTACAACTTTTTTCAAATAAATATTGTGGTGGTTTTAGTCGTTTTGCATGCATTGCATCCTGGGCAAGTTTCCCGCGAGAAATTATTAAACAAAATTTTTGTACCAATGTTAAAAATAATATAAATGCTGTATGTTATGGGAAATTTCAACTCTCCTCTAGTTATAGCCCTCCCCCTTCCCCTCTCTCGCGATTTCGTGCCTTCGTGGGTACCTGCAGAGTGACACACGCAGTTGAATAGGGGAGAATTAATAATTGTCACTCAAATTATTTCCATAAAGAGTAAAGACCCATCAACCATCAACGACCTATGTATTACTAGAAGCTGCCAATAACAAATGCTGAGTCACTCATATAACGGCATAATCGTCGTTATCCTGTTCCTGTAGGTATAAGGTAGATTTTTGGAAATTTGAGCAATTTCTCTACTCTCAATATTTGAAGGTGTCTTATTTTGAGGTTCGTCTTTTTGATTACGCGTGTATCTTTGAGTTTCAAGTCAGATTATCCACTATGCTAACACATAGGCTCTACATTCATCAGGGTGTATGTATGATATATTTCTCATAGCCCGCCAAAAGAAAGAGCTCAGGAGCTGAAAACGCAAACAAATAATGCGAATAATGACACAAATAACTGCAGTAGTGGGTAATTGTCCCTTTCAGAGGGCACTCAGGATAAATACACGTTCCCCTTATCTTGCCCTCGTTCTTATTTTCTAGACATATTCACTGTCATTTTTCATAGTTTTTAAATTTGTTAAACCCCAGTAGGGATTTAAAATTTTGAGTTTTTTTTTTGCCAAATAATTAGGAAATAGTGAATAAAAATATTTTCTAACACAAAATATAGGCTTATTGGTACGTTCCAGAGCAAACAGAAATTCGAGATGGAATTATTTTACTAATTATTACTAGCTCTGGTTAAAAATTATTGTTAGGCGGCTGGCGTATTATTTGAAATTTTATAATAATTGTCCAGTATTAATTTATTTCCACTCTTACTCTTCAATTGTCAGTGAATATTGAGTGACTTCTGCATCAAGATCAAGACCTCACAGCCACACTCACCTCTATACTTAGCTACTCTAGCCACTCATCCTGTCTTCAAATTTGAAGGGAGGACGTTGCTAAATATACTAGATTCTACAGTTTGTTTGCCACTGACTTGAAACTTTCAGGGTTGTTGAGCATTAAAAATGAAATTGAGGTAGGTAAAAGTTTTTTTTGTTTGTTACTTTTAACAAAATTTCAAGCCAGGTATGGAAATCCACTCGATCTTAACGAAACATGTCTATAGATTTAGAGATAGAAGGCTTCATTGCACAATCTAGGTGATTGTTTTTGTTTCATTTGTGTTTTTTGATCATGAAGTGCTGACATTTTAATAATATGACGCACATAATTTTTTACAAGTAGTAAATCACAACTGATGCAGAAAACGAAAATCCTAAGTTCCATGAGCTCTAAAAAAAATCAGCCTACTCCGACCAGTTTAAAGATAATACTTACTTTACCCAAATAAGCAATACGTGGTTCAAAAAGAGCGGAGATAATGAACAATGAACGAAATTACAATAACATACAAGTACTATTTATATTTATCTAATCAATAATAATAAATATATTTTATTGAAAAAATATGTAAATATAATATATTACATAATGTAATATATAACAAACTACGTCAAACAAAGAAATAAAAATATATACTATAAAAACCTACCAAATTAGAAAAGCTTTTTTTATTTATTATTTAAATCATAAAACACATTTTTAATTTTGTGTATTTCGTTTATTTACCCGTTTTTCAGCAACGTCCTCCCTCTTAATTAAAAGATAAAACTGCAGGCTTTCATAGTGATTATCTTTTTAATTTAAACTTTCTTGTGTAATAAAAATGTGGTTAAAATTTGGGATTATTGTAAAATTGTTCCCAAAAAAATAATTTTTCCGTTTTTTTTTTTAAGCATAAAAATCCCTAATCCCCAGTCATATTTTGTTCTTAGTCTAGAGGTGTATGCAGATAAATGATAAGCTGAATCAACACGTTGGCATTATTATAATTGCCGTATCTTATCTAAAAAGGTCCTTATAGCTTGGCAATATAGGCCTAATCCGTTTCATTCGACCATATGGAGGTTGATGTGTCGGTCAGATTCCATACCGTACAATTACTATATAAGGAAACAAAACATAAACGTGTTTGATTTGGGGACAATATTATTATAATGTTCAAATAGTAATTACCTCATTTTCGTGATCTATTTATTGTGGAATATTGGTGAGTATATTTAAGTTTGTGATTCAACTTCTTTTGTTTTGACTTGCATAATTGCTCACAATAAAAATCACAATAATATTGTTATGTGGGCCTACTTTATTAACCTATATTTCGAGATTTTGTTATGAGGTACGCTTCGTAGTTTGAGAGTTTGCTTGATTTGTTATTCTTGTGTGTATGTGGTAACAGATACGACATGTACTAAGTTATGAAAATGCTGAAAGTAGACAATTATTCATACGAACTATTATGTTCGGAGTTTTACTTTTTCTCCTTCCCGCTTTTTTATTTTAATATTGTATTAATTATTTTTATAAGACTGCCAACAGCGTTGTTTATTAATGATATCTAGATTAAGCTGTGGTGATACGCAGGCTTCGACAGTGTTGGCTCGACTCTGATTCGGGAAGCCCCGAGTTCGAATCCCGTCGAGTCCGGGGGGTGAGACTCGACTGGACTCGACTTCCACGTGGTTTTGAATTATCTGATTCCGTCCATAAAGAAACATTTCCGACATTTGGTAGACTCGAGTTTCGTTTCCGATTTTCGGAATCATTCCGTGACTTGCGGCTGTGGCAAGGATTTTACCATTGTTTAGACCACTGCCTCCTAGATGTTCGTCGAGGAGCCACGACGAACATCTAGGAGGCAGTGGTCTAGCCAATCGAAAGCTTCGTTATAAAACTATTAGTGTCCACCGCCATGCTTATATGTAGAAGAAACCAGCAAGCTGCATATTTATAAGGCAGTGAGTTTCTGTGCAGCCGTGTTTTGTCTTTTTATGTTGTGAGCGCAAACAACGTCAACTTTGAGGTATGATTGTTTATTATTACTTTATAACTAAATAATTTACAAATTTTCAACCGTCGGAAGTGTTTCCGACAGCTAATAGCAGACGGAATCGAAAGATTCGTAGAGTCTACTGATTGTTGGAACCTCATATTCGTTTGAGTGGGATCGTCTAATAATTACTTTTTTTCTTTTCGTTCTTCTTTTTTGATCTGTTTCTTTTCCCTCTTTTCCCTTTTTTTTTATTTTATTTTCTTTTCTTTTCTTTACTTTTCTTTTCTTTTCATTCTCCACCCTTTTTATATTTGATTCATTCATTAAATGCATATAATATCATTCAATTTGTTACCAAAATTCTTGTGTTAAATGCATTGTTGTTGTAATGCTACTATTTCAAATATTTACGAAAATGTAATTTATTGTTGTTTCTGCATCTATGTAATTAGATTTATTTAGTTGTCCTCCTTTGTAAATCAGTTTTTATAACTGAATAGGATAGACGTTAAATAATAAATAAATAAATAATCAACCAAACCACGCGGATTTTGCGTCGAGTCTCACCCCCCTGACTAAAGTTTTTTTTTCGAGGTTTTCCTCAGTCGTTAATGCGGATGCAAGGGATTGAGTCCTCTTAAAATAGCCCTCGGACATCCCTTCACAATTGTCCTATCCGCAATTATTCTAGTTAGTCACCTGAAGAGGGTCACACCGGTTTAATCTTATAATGTGTATACCCTACAGCGGGCATCCTACAAAAAATTATTTTTTTTATGCTGGAGGTTCATACCATGTTTCTTTGAACACTCACTGGAAGAATTTATGTTTGTCTTTGTAGAGAGAACTCTTTTTTGTATGTAGTCAAGGGCCTAAATAGATTTTTTCTTTATCTCTCCCCCCCCCCCCTCTTTTAATGTCAAACTATCTATGACGTCATAAAATCGACATCATTGTCGTTATGACTGAATTCACGACTACCTTCTAGATGCGCTAGATAACAGGCAAAAACTGTTGTATTCAGTTATCTCTGTTTTTCCCGCTAAAACTAATCTTTTCAGAGAATTTGACGCCAGAACGCAGTATAAGATAAAAATAAAACAGTTTCCTTATAGCGTTAAATTTCCGAGAATCCATTATACCGGTAATGTAGCCTACTAAAATTAGGACGAAGATTCATGGACATAGAATTTGAAATACATTGCAAACAAAAAACCTTTCATCTTAAAATAATTTTTAATAACTTGTCAGAAATTATAAAGGCTATGCGATGTTTGTTTGTTTGTTACGAGGACGAATTTGTGCCTTGTGCACCAGGGCTCAAACCCATGTCCCATGACTCTACGCACGTGCGCCCCATTGATTGAATTATTCATTAAAAAATATCAATATATGTTTAAGTGCATGCCGTGGTATATACAATGCCGACAGCTTTTCTTTTTTAATTTCTCGTGGGAAACCAGCCAGGGTGCAATACTTCCGAACTAGGTATTTGATGTAGGATTGTGAGTGTATTCCGAGGGCTGTCAAAGAGAACTCCATCCGTTGCATTCGCATAAACAACTGGGGAAAAACTCGGAAGAAACCTTTAGTCATTATTCACAGTCTCGACGGGATTCGAACCCGGGATCTCCCGATTCCGAATCAGTCTCGCGCTCAACGCTTAACCGTGGAGTGAATAATATATCTTGAACTGTGGGTACGGTTAGCTTGTCTTAACCTGAGTATATTTTTTTGCAGTTCTCTTCAAGATAGTCTTATTTCATAATAACAATTGTGTTATTATCGCATTGGTTTATACGACTATGGCTTAAAATATTAAGTCCGTAATTTGTTATTTCTTGTTTTATCTTTATATTTTATCTTGAAATACGATACTGTTTATGCACTATCCAACCCATTCCGTTTTAGCCTTGGCCAAAGATCACAGATTTTTTATGTAGGCCCAAGTACTTACAGCCGAACACATTTCCAATTGGAAGTAATTTTTTAAATTGAGAAGACGCATGCTATTACATAGGTCGGCACTCGGCAGCCATATTAGAAATGGAAGTTGGGCTCTTATCATATACTTGTGGCACGTTGAGCCTAGTGGATATAGAGTTTAGCGGTCAAGGTTGTGTGTCTTCTCTTAGGTCTTTGGTTTTGATAGGCACACCTGGCAACAATGGAACAGTTTAAATCTAATTTTATAATATATTTTTATGCATATTTATTTATTCTTAATATATTTGTTATAAATTTGTATATTGCGTGGCCTGGGCCACACTTTTACCTTGGACCCCGTTTTGAGCGTGGAAGCTTTTTTCAAATTTTTGTGTTATGAAGTGTTAGATCAATACTTTTTTTGGATGAGCGTAGCGAGCGTAGCGAGCGAAGCGAAGATTCCATTTCACTTCACTGGAGAAAAAAATCCGGAATGTTTTTTTTTTCTTTTTTTTCTTTTTTTTCGTATTTTTGTGTGTTTGTCCGCACGATTCCGGCTAAACCGATACTCCAATTGCGATGAAATTTTATGAAGGCCTTCGAAATCTCTGAACTTAGAACTGCCACGTTTTTGAGCGCAATCGAAAAATTATTTCTCATTAAAATCGCAATTTTACGATTTTTTTCGATTTTTTAAAAATTTCTTCGACTTATAACACCTACATGCTTTATCTGATTGTTATGATTTTTTCACAGAACCATAATTTTATGAATTAAGATATTCGTGTGAAATTTGAGCGCAATCGAAAAATTATTTCTCATGAAAATCGAAATTTTACGATTTTTTTTTTAAATTACGATTAACTAAAAAAATTAAAAATTAAAGTTTATATTTTATTTAATTTAAATTAATTTTTAAAAAAATATTCAACAGTAATGATTTTTTCACAGAACAACAAAAAATCCGCAAAACACATGGCGGCTCAATACACCAATTACGCTCATCCAACAACGCGGCAGGACTTAAGCGTTTTCCTAGTTTAGAAATAACAGTATGTATCCGATACCACGCACCTGGATTAATTGCTATGGTGTTACCAATTCAATTTGTATTGACAGCTGGACAAATTACATTGGATGACCACTATGGGTCCAGCGTACTTATACCGAGAGTGTAAAATAACGAATACCCCCGCTAACCCTCCCGTCTGGGCCCGGGGAAGAATTGGCCCAGAGCATGGCTCTGCTCATCGTAAAAGGCGACGAAAGAAATAAAGTCCACCTATAATAATAATAATAATAATAATAATAATAATAATAACAATATAATAATAATAATAATAATAATAATAATAATAATAATAATAATAATAATAATAATAATAATAATAATAATAATAATAATTTTTCGTGCGAAGCCCGCTCGGGGTGCAATTCATGCCCATCTTCAGGTGTCTATAACTAAAGTTATTTTAGCCTTTGGATATTGTGAAGGGATGTCCGAGGGCTGTTAAAGAGGACTTAATCACATGCATTCGCATTAGCGACTGAGGTTACCCCCAGAAAAAATAATCAGTCAGGATTTCCGGTCTGGACGGGATTCGAACCCGAGACCTATACGGAATCGGAGTCGCGCGTTTAACGCTCGCTCGAGCCATCATCGGTATACAAAGTCCATCTAGTCAATTTCCAAAATCGTGTCCGATTTGAGGTCTAAGATCAACTTTATCAATATAATAAATGTGATCCGATAGCATAACATTTTGGCATGCTTTACATGAGGCAGGCTGGGTGAGGGGGGCATGCGATAACCACGTGTTCAAAGGCCCATCAGTGCATCGTCCCCACCCCCTCTATCCGCCACTGAGGTTCAAATGACGGTTTCCGGTTTTATTGCAACTGCTGTTATCGTGTCTGGGAATTATCACTTGCAGACCTACCAGACTATTTCCTGGATTTCTTAGATATGGCCTGTGTATGTAGTGCTACGGTTTGCGTCTATGAGTATACATCGTTTACATTAGTGTTTATGACATAATGTGATGTAGGTTTAGCAAATTGGTGTAAATATATTATTGTTTCGCATCTCTAAAATTATGAGCGAACAACTCAATTGAAAAGTGGTAAGCATGTGAAATAAAAAAAGTAAGACGTGTAATTCAATGTTTGATTAGTAACGGAGAGGACTAACTAGACAGAATTTTGAGTTATCAAAGATGTGTTTAGAATGTTTGTGTTTAGAATGTTTAAACGATAGAAGCGTCGCTGTTTTGTGATCCCTGAATGATTATAGGTGTGTTCGTGACAGCACCAAATGCTCTCATTTCACGAAAGTGATTTGATGTGATCTGCAGGTTGGCTTGGTCGCTTGATTTAAAGTCCCCACTGAAAATCAGTTATATAACTGAGTGGGTAGACTCTAAATAAATTTATTTATTATTTAACTGTAACGTCAAGCCTGGTTTCTCGAACTTAGCCAACAGTTGGCTAAGCACAGAACGCAGAGGTAAAGTCAGGATCACATAGAAGCTTTATCATTTATCCTATCGGGTTGTGGTTTGCACCAAAATTTTAAGTATAAGAATGTGTAATAGTTAGTATCAAGGCACATTTTCTAAATACTGCTCCCGTAAAAATGACACCAAACTGTAAATTTATAGTAATTTCGCAATTTTGTGTAAGAGACAAAAATTTTAAATTTCAAAATCGGCTTTGATAGAGACACGTGCTCATTCTTTGTGAACAGCCTCCCAAAAATGCAGATTTTTTGGATGAAAATTTAAGGTAAAAAAGCGGTACGTTCTGTATGTGAAATTAGCTGGATTTGACGATCGAGCGGTTTTTTAAATGGTCATTTAACATTGTAAAAAATAGTTGGCCCGAGCTTGGCAAATAGTCTTAGAGTTTTTATTTACTACAATTCAGAAATTAAAAAAATTGTTCCTGGATGGGTGAATAATTATTTCTGATTATATCACGTATTTACGTTAGATGGTGTACGTAATGAAATTGCAAGTACCCAAATTTTACAAAATCCAATCATAATGAATTTTTCGTAATTGTGTTTTGAAATGGGCAATTTGTGGTCATACCCATAAAGCAGTCATTCTGAGCTGTCTCGTAAGCCAGTTTGGTGTCATTGAAACCCCGTTGGGCACTCCAGACCTTTTGAAAGTTGTTTGCCAAAGAAAAAGTATTTTATTTTTAACATAAGTCGTCCAATTGTAAAAATCCAACTGGAACAAGAAAGCTTGAATAAACAGTGCACTTACTCAATAACGATGTTGGAAATAATTTTTCACTTTAAAAATCGAGAAAATAAGTTTTACGGAGGGTTAGAGGTTTACACATTATGACTATTGGGATATGAGAGCTTACACACACATAACAAAAACTGTTAAAAGTACAGCCAAACCTTACACACTCAAAAGAAATTAGATCTAAAAAAGGGCCAAGCATCCTTGAAAAGCTTAGCAAAATAGAATTTGCAATATTAATTTAAAGGTAATAGTTCATCCAAGTTCTTTTTTTCTAATTAATTCAAACGTAATATCATGCAAATTCTATTTTGCCAAGCTTTTCAAGGATGCTGTTAGGGGACACTGTACGTTTATGAATTAAGAATGCGCAAATGTGAAAGGGTAGAAAGAGCTTGGCCCTTTTTTAGATCTCATTTTGTTTGAGTGTGTAAGGTTTGGCTGTATTTTTACAAATTTTTGTTATGTGTGTGATCTCATTACTTTTTCAAATTCCATTGCAAAATTATTTGTTGGATGAGCGTAGCAAGCGAAGCGAAGATTCAATTCCACTACACTGGAGAAAAAATCCGCAATGTTTTTTTTTCTTTTTGGCGTAACACGATTACGGCTAAGCCGATACTCCAATTGCTATGAAATTTTCTGGAGGCCTTTGAAATCTCTGAACTTAGAACTGCCACTTTTTTCTCTTTTAAAACAATTTCTTTGACTTATAACACCTACATGCTTTATCCGATTGCAATGATTTTTCGCAGAACCTTAATTTTATGAATTAATATATTCGTGTGAAATTTGAGTGCAATCGAATATTATTTTTTATGAAAATCGCAATTTTACGATTTTTTTTTTAAATTTCGATTACTAAAAAATTAAAATTAAAGTTTATTTTTTATTTAATTTAAATTAATTTTAAAAAATCTTCACAGTAATGATTTTTTCACAGAACAACAAAAAATCCGCAAACACATGGCGGCTCAATACACCAATTACGCTCATCCAACAACGCGGCAGGACTTAAGCGTTTTCCTAGTTTAGAAATAACAGTATGTATCCGATACCACGCACCTGGATTAATTGCTATGGTGTTACCATTCAATTTGTATTGACAGCTGGACAAATACATTGGATGACCACTATGGGTCCAGCGTACTTATACCGAGAGTGTAAAATAACGAATACCCCGCTAGCCTCCCGTCTGGGCCCGGGAAGAATTGGCCTAGAGCATGGCTCTGCTCATCGTACAAGGCGACGAAAGAAATAAAGTCACCTATAATAATAATAATAATAATAATAATAATATTAATAATAATATATAATAATAATAATAATAATAATAATAATAATAATAATAATAATAATAATAATAATAATAATAATAATAATAATAATTTTTCGTGCGAAGCCCGCTCGGGGTGCAATTCATGCCCATCTTCAGGTGTCTATAACTAAAGTTATTTTAGCCTTTGGATATTGTGAAGGGATGTCCGAGGGCTGTTAAAGAGGACTTAATCACATGCATTCGCATTAGCGACTGAGGAAAACCTCAGAAAAAATAATCAGTCAGGATTTCCGGTCTGGACGGGATTCGAACCCGAGACCTATACGGAATCGGAGTCGCGCGTTTAACGCTCGCTCGAGCCATCATCGGTATACAAAGTCCATCTAGTCAATTTTCCAAAATCGTGGCCGATTTGAGGTCTAAGATCAACTTTATCAATATAATAAATGTGATCCGATAGCATAAGATTTTGGCATGCTTTACATGACGCAGGCTGGGTGAGGGGGGCATGCGATAACCACGTGTTCAAAGGCCCATCAGTGCATCGTCCCCACCCCCTCTATCCGCCACTGAGGTTCAAATGACGGTTTCCGGTTTTATTGCAACTGCTGTTATCGTGTCTGGGAATTATCACTTGCAGACCTACCAGACTATTTCCTGGATTTCTTAGATATGGCCTGTGTATGTAGTGCTTCGGTTTGCGTCTATGAGTATACATCGTTTACATTAGTGTTTATGACATAATGTGCTGTAGGTTTAGCAAATTGGTGTACAGTATACGAAATATATTATTGTTTCGCATCTCTAAAATTATGAGCGAACAACTCAATTGAAAAGTGGTAAGCATGTGAAATAAAAAAAGTAAGACGTGTAATTCAATGTTTTATTAGTAACGGAGAGGACTAACTAGACAGAATTTTGAGTTATCAAAGTTGTGTTTAGAAAGTTTGTGTTTAGAATGTTTAAACGATAGAAGCGTCGCTGTTTTGTGATCCCTGAATGATTACAGGTGTGTTCGTGACAGCACCAAATGCTCTCATTTCACGAAAGTGATTTGATGTGATCTGCAGGGTTGGCTTGGTCGCTTTGATTTAAAGTCCCCCACTGAAAATCAGTTATATAACTGAGTGGGTAGACTCTAAATAAAATTTATTTATTATTTAACTGTAACGTCAAAGCCTGGTTTTCTCGAACTTAGCCAACAGTTGGCTAAGCCACAGAACGCAGAGGTAAAGTCAGGATCACATAGAAGCTTTATCATTTATCCTATCGGGTTGTGGTTTGCACCAAAATTTTAAGTATAAGAATGTGTAATAGTTAGTATCAAGGCACATTTTCTAAATACTGCTCCCGTAAAAATGACACCAAACTGTAGATTTATAGTAATTTCGCAATTTTGTGTAAGAGACAAAAATTTGAAATTTCAAAATCGGCTTTGATAGAGACACGTGCTCATCCTTTGTGAACAGCCTCCCAAAAATGCAGATTTTTTGGATGAAAATTTAAGGTAAAAAAGCGGTACGTTCTGTATGTGAAATTAGCTGGATTTGACGATCGAGCGGTTTTTTAAATGGTCATTTAACATTGTAAAAAAAAGTTGGCCCGAGCTTGGCAAATAGTCTTAGAGTTGTTCCTGGATGGGTGAATAATTATTTCTGACTATATCACGTATTTACGTTAGATGGTGTACGTAATGAAATTGCAAGTACCCAAATTTTACAAAATCCAATCATAATGAATTTTTCGTAATTGTGTTTTGAAATGGGCAATTTGTGGTCATACCCATAAAGCAGTCATTCTGAGCTGTCTCGTAAGCCAGTTTGGTGTCATTGAAACCCCGTTGGGCACTCCAGACCTTTTGAAAGTTGTTTGCCAAAGAAAAAGTATTTTATTTTTAACAAAGTCGTCCAATTGTAAAAATCCAACTGGAACAAGAAAGCTTGAATAAACAGTGCACTTACTCAATAACGATGTTGGAAATAATTTTTCACTTTAAAAATCGAGAAAATAAGTTTTACGGAGGGTTAGAGGTTTACACATTATGACTATTGGGATATGAGAGTCTACACACACATAACAAAAACTGTTAAAAGTACAGCCAAACCTTACACACTCAAAAGAAATTAGATCTAAAAAAGGGCCAAGCATCCTTGAAAAGCTTAGCAAAATAGAATTTGCAATATTAATTTAAAGGTAATAGTTCATCCAAGTTCTTTTTTTCTAATTAATTCAAACGTAATATCATGCAAATTCTATTTTGCCAAGCTTTTCAAGGATGCTGTTAGGGGACACTGTACGTTTATGAATTAAGAATGCGCAAATGTGAAAGGGTAGAAAGAGCTTGGCCCTTTTTTAGATCTCATTTTCTTTGAGTGTGTAAGGTTTGGCTGTATTTTTACAAGTTTTTGTTATGTGTGTGATCTCATTACTTTTTCAAATTCCATTGCAAAATTATTTGTTGGATGAGCGTAGCAAGCGAAGCGAAGATTCAATTCCACTACACTGGAGAAAAAATCCGGAATGTTTTTTTTTTCTTTTTGGCGTAACACGATTACGGCTAAGCCGATACTCCAATTGCTATGAAATTTTCTGGAGGCCTTTGAAATCTCTGAACTTAGAACTGCCACTTTTTTTTAGCGCAATCAAAAAATTATTTCTCATGAAAATCGCAATTTTACGATTTTTTTAAACTTTCTTCGACTTATAACACCTACATGATTTATCCGATTGTGATGAATTTTTTACAGAACCTTAATTTTATGAATTAATATATTCTTGTAAAATTTGAGCGCAATCGAAGTATTATTTCTTATGAAAATCGCAATTTTACGATTTTTTAAATTTTTTAAAACATTTCTTCGACTTATAACACCTACATGCTCTATCCGATTGTAATGATTTTTTTCACAGAACCTTAATTGTTATGAATTATTATATTGGTGTGAAATTTGAGCGCAATCGAAAAATAATTTCTCATGAAAATCGCAATTTTTCGTTTTTTTTACATTACTTCGACTTACAATAACACCTACATGCTTTATCCGATTGTTATGATTTTTTTTACAGAACCTTAATTTTATGAATAAATATATTGGTGTGAATTTGAGCGCAATCTAAAAAAAATTCTCATGAAAATAGCATTTTACGCTTATTTTCGTTTAAAAAAATTACGCTCATCCAACAACGCGCCTGAAAAAGCGTTTGCGAAGCTTCCTAGTTAAAATATAATAATTTTATCAAAGTTGATTTAATTTCTATGGAATTACCAATTAACAATAGGATGTAAAATATCTAGTGGCCCAAAGACTTGTTTTTTGTAAATAATGTAGTCGATCATTGTCAAGTAACAATAGTTTGAAACCTTTATTTGGAAGCCTTCCAGCAAACTTTTTCAACTTTTTCTTTCAAAAGACCCTATATCCCTTAAAATATGAACGTTGTAACCCCACCTTTCGGGTCAGAATCGCGGGCCGATTGAAACTGACGAATTAGACCGTAGCAGTATCTCACAGTAGCTAGCAGTATTAGCTAACATCCTTAAAGTGATTTTGAGCAGGTTTCAAGCCATTTTTTCACCAAGAAGGAATGCTCGTATCCCAACCAAATTTGGCATGTGTTGTCAGGTACCTAAATCCCCTCGATTTTGATAGTTTTCAAGTTCACATCACGTTTCATGATGGCTGGGTGACACCTCGAAATCACCCCAACTCTGCTTGCTGTATAAGGTGCCTGAGTGTGTGGCGCACTGCGGCCTGGCTGCGGCGCCCTAATGGGCACCTAGATTAGACGAGTGAGCGCAGCGAACGTAGTCTACAACGCAACTTGATCGGGCATTGGTCGTGATTAATTCTGTGTGTTAAATGTGTTTGTCTGGTCCCATACGGCCGAACGGCCAAATAGATTGAGCTGAAATTTTAAACAGACATCCGTGACCAGGTAACTTAGAACTGCTAACAAAATGAGCAAAATCCATTTCGATCTAAACCTACAAGAAATAATAAACTGAAAAATAGGCTTAACATGTGTAGGAATTCTTTAAACGACAATGGTTTTGCTTTTGAAAAAATCACTGCCACTTTGATGTTACTCGGTTGCAATGGAGGCAGTGGAACAATATTTGTAATGGAGATATGCAGTGACCAAAGGGTATCGAAACTTGCACGCTCAAGGTACCCCCAAATTCCGCTCGGAGATTGAGTAACCCTGCAATCTTTTCTCGTATTTCGTACTGGCTATGTTTTCCATAGTATTGTCACAGTTGATGTAGACTAAACTGCGTTATATGCATTTCAAAAAAATGTTTAATAATTTTTAAATACAATCCATCAACTACAAAATCTTATCCAACCAGGAGATTGAACCCAGGTCTCCCACATTCCGGGTATAAGGGCGCCTTAGCTATAACTAGACTAGGGAAACGCTAAAGTCGTTGATAGATGAGTGAGTGAGCCATGTGTTGAATACCCGGTATCATTCCCCATACTGGGCTAGATCCAGCCTTATAGGTATAGGGAGGAAAGGGGATGTTCCCGGGTTCTTAACACATTGCTCACTCACTCGTCAATCAACGACTTTGGCGTTTCCCTAGTAGAAATCTATTTCTCTCTTGCAGCTGTATGATGGGCATACAACCCCGATGCCATGTTAAGCTTGTACTCTTGCTTAGTGTTGTCGGGATGATCATCATTGGCTTGTTTACTATGGGGGGCCAAACGAGCTCCGAAAATATGCTGATCCGTAAGTTGCGCGATGTCGAAACGAAGTACCAGCGGCTGATTCGATATTGTCGACGCTCTGCTAGCTCGTTACTGCAGGACTTTCTGGTAAGGAAGCTTCTCGGTTGTTTGCTTGTTTACTATGGGGGCCTAACCAGCTCGGAAGATAATATGCTGATCCGTGAGCTGCGCGATGCCGAAGTGAAGTACCAGGCTGATCGGCCTCGGTTCCTTCTGTGTTTGTAACCAGGTGAACATGACGGAGGAGAGGCGGAAGTCGTTGACACCTTGCTTGTTCCTATTTTGTTTGGATCAGAACACTGGGCAACGAAGCGAAATGAGGAAGGGGTGTTAATATCAAATTATCTTATTAGATGTGATTTGTATAGGTCTCATTGAATTATAAATTAGTATTATATTTAGTTTCCTAAACATGTCTTGTATGCAAAATATATTTACATAGTGTACATTTCACAAAATTACAAAGGTTCCTCAGCAATTAAACAATCCATAATTTCTGTTGATACACATCCATAATCAGATTTTCTTCTATATTACAGTGTAGTTAAAGAGTGAATACCTGTAGTAATAGAGAGCGGCCTCTAAACAACACAAAATATATCATCAACGCTAACACTCGATGTCACATGATGTGACTAATTGGATCTCGCAAAACCCTTGCCCCTCACCCCTTGCGGTATACATATCTAGAATAGGTATATGAAGAGGGCAAGTTGTTTCTAGGCTGAACGGAAAATGTAATAAACTTCTGATTTGAGTTAATCAATAATGTTCATAATATGTTCAATATTGTCAATATTTTTTCAGGAGCTTCAAGAAAACGACATAGGAGTTCCCCACTTAACTTCAGCTGAAAGGAATAAGATTGTGCAAGGTTTTGATCTCACCCTCGGCGTTATAGATGCCAGCCACAAATACAAATCCCACGTGTTTTCAATAGTGGGGAGTGATTGGTCGTCGCTCGCTCGCGGTCACGTGTGCCTTGCCACGCACACAACGCTCGATCACATGCACTGGTTGACGCGCACAGCGGCGGCGTGGACGCAATGCATGTCGGTCGCTGTCTTCACACCGGACATTGAGTTCCACCTGGCTGTGGCCTTTATCTCGTACCTGCACAAGTGCCATCCAGACATCAGAAAACGGGTGAGCTGGAGTTTTGTGAGCAAGTGTTTCACAATACGCTTTACAATAAACGGTTGCATTTGGAAAGGGGCTCTTACCCCAAATGTGTATTTTTTACCATATATTCTATATCATAACACAAATCAAACATGATAAAAGAAACAAATTTTTAGGCGTTTTGATAGCGAAATTTGTGAAATTTTGCGTTTCGGTGAATTTCGTAAATCGGCTCTAGCCTGTTAACTTTTGCTTCACGTAGCACCTAGCTAACATGTACCTTTAAAAATGTATGTCTTAAAACTGTGCACAAATAAATATATACCGAAACACGGATAAATATGCACCTCGAAACTACATCCCCTTCTTGGTAATCAGCGAATTTTGACCAAAACGATGCACAATGTTCTGGAATATGTAGGGACCCGGCACCTCCACCATCATAGTTGTGAGTGATACACAATGTGCTGGAATATGTAGGGACCCGGCACCTCCACCATCATAGTTGTGAGTGATACACAATGTGCTGGAATATGTAGGGACCCGGCACCTCCACCATCATAGTTGTGAGTGATACACAATGTGCTGGAATATGTAGGGACCCGGCACCTCCACCATCATAGTTGTGAGTGATACACAATGTGCTGGAATGTAGGGACCCGGCACCTCCACCTCCATAATTCAGGATCAACACAAAATTCACTCGTGAATCTTTGTCCTTCATGTCTAATTTATTTTGTCAACTACTCTTGGTTGATTTGATCCGTTCTTAAAATAATATTTTTTTAATCAATTTAAAGTTATTGAGGCTGCCCCTTACTGCCCTTCAATTAAAATATGATTTCACAACAATACAGTACTCAGTACCGTTTTTAATCAATGTTGTGTTTCACTCAGGTCAGTTTCCACATTGTCTATCCGCTGGAAAGACCTCCTCAACAACTCGTGATACCCGCCGAGCTGACCAATGACTGTTCCCTCAACGCCAGTGAAGTGTTGCACGACCTCCTAGTCTGGCGTTCTCCGACCATGATGCAAGATTGGAGAGAAGCTCTTCCCTACCCACAGAACCTGTTACGAAACATTGCCCGCAAATCTTGCCCCACCGAGTACGTTCTGTGCCCGGATGTGGACATGTTTCCCTCATCCCCGCACCTCGCCGACTCACTAGAAGACTTTCTCGTTAACACTACCGACGCCGTGTGTCCCAAGTGTGCTTTCGTTTTACCCATCTACGAGATTCACAATTCGGTCTCGTCCTTACCGATCAATAAAACACAACTATTAGGATTAATTTCGAAAAAGTTAGCCCGACCGTTTCATAAAAAAGTGTTTACACTGAACCAGCGCAATTCTAAGCTTTCTGTGTGGGAGAAGCATCCGGAGTCTCCTACACTGGGCGTGTCGCACCACACGGAAAACTACACTTTCTGGTACGAGCCGGTGCACGTCTCAAGGGGGGACAACCCCCCTTTCGACGAGCGGTTCGTGGGGTACGGTAACACCAGGAACTCTCAGGTAGGTTCAGGGCAGTCCTTTAGCTTTGCTTCTAAGGAGATTGTGGAAGCGAGGGCAAACTATAAGAATGGAATGAACTATAGGTAGATAAGCGTACGTAAAACAAAGCCCTTTCTTATAATCAGTTTGAAAATGGTGGATAAGTTAATGGCGGAATTGGTAAATGAGGCATAACAACTTAATATGAAAATATGCACCAATGGTGAAGATTGCAAACTTTTGGAAGCCGTGGGATGTAGAAATATAGTAAAGTCAAATCAAAATAAATAAATCAGGAAAAATTTGAAAGAATTTCTAGCGATCTTCTCTGTCCAATGAAAATGTTCACAATTTGACTGTGTATAGGTATTTATGGATACACATATTTTACACTTCACTTGCCTTGGTTTCATTCTTGCACAAGACGGAAGGTTTTGAAGCATTTAGCGGTTTTGTCTCTGTTTCTAAACATCCATATTAGAGACTCACGACTCCCCATCAGTTCACGTCATTGTTTGTCGTTGCATTTAGCGTATAGCTGTGGTGTGATAAGTTCGTCTTTGTTATAGTTGTTTGTAGGCCTACTTGTGGATGTTTATTTACAATACTAGTACGTGGTCTTCTTCCTGCAGGTGTACGAGATGTTTGCTCAGGGCTGGGATTTCCTTGTCCTAAACAACGCCTTCCTGCTCCACTGGGGATTCCAAGAGGTCTCGAACTATTCCTCTTACAGGAAACACCAAGCAGGAGAGAATGCTAAACGAATGAAAGACTTTGTGCGGGATATGGCAGTGCGCTACGACTCGGACCCGTTGAAGTTGTTGTCGAAATTCCAAAAGAAAAATGCAAACGTGGAATTAAAACCTAAGCAGAATGTTGAGACAAGTTTGGCAACTACAACAGCTACAACAACTGCTACAACAACTACAAAGCAGTTCACCTAACGTGTTAATTCGTTCATAAAATAGAAATGGAAAACAAAAATTATGTATGGAATCTTGCACGCTCAAGGTACCCCCAAATTCTGCTCGGAGATTGAGTAAACCTTGCAATATTTACACGTATTTCGTACTGGCTATGTTTTCCATAGTATTGTCACAGTTGATGTAGACTACACTGCGTTACGCATTTCAAAACATGTTTAATAATTTTTTAAATACTATGAAACCGCCAAAGTCGTTGTTAGACGAGTGAGCGAGTCATGTGTTTTTTTTATTATTATTTATTCAAAAAATCAAGCTACAAGTACAATGTACACTTAACATGTTGAAGAGAATCAGAGAGGGCATAGCCCCATAGCAAGAATGCCTGATTCCCTTCATTAAACTAATTAAAATAACTTAGGCCTAATGTTATTTGAAAACAATGGATAAAATAGTCAATAAATTAACATAATGTTGTAGTATCAAAATATGGTAGGCCTCATGTAGTATACTGACATATAAAAACAATTTAACTAAAATATTCTTTTATTCTATTCTTGAAATTTGGAGCATCTTTGATTCTAGAGGAATAGTATTCCATAAAGTAACAGCACGGTTATAAAAATGATTTTGGTATATAGATGTTCTAGCACGGGGAGGGTTTAAAATTAGGCCAGTATTATGTCGGTTAAACTGTCTTTTCTGAATTGTTATTCTTTTAAAAGGATCAAGGTCAGTAACACCGGTAATTAAGTTACTTAAAAATCTAACATCAGTTTGTTTACAATAATTTGTATTGATGGCAGTCCACATTGTTTAAGCGCTCAGAGGCACTTTCAGAATAAAAAAACATTTTTTAAAATAACTTTAGTTGCACGGTTTTGAATAACCTCAAGTTTATGCATGTTTAGCTGAGAAGTTGGTTGCCAAGCTAGTAGACCATACGTTAATATAGGGCGAATAAGAGATAGATATGCAGTTTTTAAAGATTTCGATTTACTTTTATATAGATTACGACTGACAAATCCTAACAACTTGGAAGCTCTGTCTCTAACGTCTGTATGAAAATCCCATTTCAAATCTGAAGATATAGTGAGACCGAGGAGTTTAATAGTTGTTTGCCTCACTAGAGCATTACCTAAAAGAATGTAATTAGAAGCAATGGGTGATTTGGACCTAGTTAGACGTATGTACTGCGATTTGCTAGCATTAAGCTGCATACAGTTCAACAAGCACCAATTTTCAAGTGCAGATAGATCTGCTTGCAATGCATAAACATCCTCTAATCCTGAAATAGGTCGAAATAATGTTGTATCATCAGCATACTGGTAAACTACCCTGGTACCCTGGAACATTTGCATTTAAGTTTTATAATTAATAATATTTTGAGTTTAATTGGTGATTTGATTGGATATTGATTAACGTCTCATATTAATGTACTTTGGCTATTCGAGACGATGAGTGGTGATAGATGAGGATGAAGTATGAACAGAAGGGAGGAGGGGAAACCCGGTACCGGCACGTAGCCTACTTTTTCGAAAAGTTCCAAGGGGACCAACGGCTTTACGTCCCATCCGAAAGGACGGTGTAACCTTGACAATCATATAGGTTCCTCCACTAACCCGGACTGCCGAGCAGACGTCGAGGAGAACGAAGCCGTTACACTAGCTCTCGAACCCTCCATCTGCTCTAACCGGCGATATACGTGAGTTTCAGGGCATAGCGGTCACCCACTCTACCCCTGACCACGCCCGAGTTTGCTTAACTTCGGTGTTCTAGTGGCAACCAATTAAACTACCTCGGCTACCTCGGCTAAACCGCTAGCTCAGAGTTTAGTTGGTATATAAGGGCAAGTCAACTGAAGGCTGTAATGAACCACTCTAGCCTATGATAGGCTAGAGAGGCCTTAGGTAGGGGGAAGAAAGAGAATGTTCCCGGGTACTCAACACATGGCTCACTCACTCGTCTAAAAACGACTTTGGCGTTTTCCTAGTTAAATTAAATTACATGTAATGTTATTTTTTTATACCTGCCCATCAATTCGACTTTGACGAAAAAAGCACGTTGGATTTGTGTATCCAAGGTCTAGTAACTACATTTACCAAAGATTAGTCATGACTTATCTTTGAAAGTACCAGGAAAGTTGCTGGGCTCCGCATATCGACTACAATATTTTGGACTCTTGCTTTGAACAAAATTATTTATCGAAATCCTTTGTATATCATGGCGCTGAGATAAAAGTCCATGATCGTGGATCAACAACAAAAATAAAACTTGTTTTCAATCGCAAGGCTGTGGTTTGGTTGTCCGTGTTTGGTTGTTGTTTTATAAACAGTGCTTTGTCCCTGTTCGTTTGACATTAAAATGGCTCTAATATCTGTGATATCCCGTTTGTCCAAGCGTCTGAAAATAAAACGTCCTCACATCTTTAATGCAGAGAAACCACCCATAAAATACGGTAACAAAGTTTTAAACAGGAGTCCTCCAAAGTCTTACGATGCATTCGGTTACCGTTTCTCCTCGTTGACGACGCCGTTTCCGCCCCTCTGCCCCAGTGGGAGTCTCCACCTGGTGAAGCGATACTGCGTGGTGGCCCGTGACCCAGACGGCGATCACAGGACGACGTGGATGGTACAACGCACGATCGCAGTCGCTCTACTCGGGCTGGTTCCTGCCGCGTTCGTCTTCCCTTCCGAGGTGATGGACGGTATCCTGGCCACGATGTTTGTCGTGCACCACCATTGGGGCCTGGCCCACGTTCTATCGGACTACGCGAGTCCCCGGAACCTGGGCAGCTTCGTGGCCACAGCTTTGCAGGGCTTGAACTACGTTCTGTCGATCGCGATCCTCGGAGGCTTGCTCCTCTTCAACCACAACGATGTAGGCATCGCAACCGCTGTGATCAGGCTGTGGGAGTTCGGAAAGGAAGACAAGGCTGCTGCGGAGACCGAGTAAGCAAAACATCCTGTTGACGTTGCGCATAAGCAGAAATGAAACACATTTTAGTGAAGGTAGCCTATACCAGTTCGCTACTTATACGTTTCGAAATTCTTTATCATTCTAACTTTTAGCCTAAATGTGATAGCCTACCTTATAAGTTAACTGTTACCTAATTTATTTACATAAAATGTTGACATATGGCCTTTTTGGTAGATAGGGCCTACTTTAATAAAAATTGTATTGTTAGGAATCAAAATACTATTCGGTACTACTTTTAGGCCTACTTTGAAATTGTTTCTGCCAATAAAATAATTTAACATATTTGTGTGTATGTCAATCTCTCACTAGCTAAGTCATAAACTCATGGATAAATGAAATGTGCTTAACATTGTTCATACCGACAGTGACAGACACCCTGTTCACTGGCCCTTTCGTCTACAATCATCAAGCAAGCATCATACAAGCATCTGTGATCTATGACACATCACACATGGCGAATCTTCTGGGCCCGGGGTAGAATCTGGCCCAGAGCATGTCTATGCTAATCGTAAAAGGCGAGGAAAGAGATAAAGTCCATCTTCTCACAAACATCAGCTAGTAAGTAAGTAGGGGAGTAACTACTTCGACAAACTAGAAGCGAGCTCTGGCGGTAGCCATTGGATAACTTTCCCCTTCCTTTGACGACCTCCACGACGACGACGACGACGACCATGACAACACGAACGGTGACACCACGATGGCGACCACAACGTGAGAATCCCCCCTTTCCTCCCTCTACCCGTGGCTGGTTCTGACCAGCATGAGACTCTCCTCCCCACCCCATATCCCTTAGGCTATAGTGATGCATTATTACCTAACGGTTCACGCGCCCTCAATAAACTATTAAAACAATCTTTGCGACTGTATTTTGCTATCCCTGATTCAAGGGGGTGGGCACAGCGGACATTTGTTTACGGGGAATACTGCGTGACAAGAGTACAGATGAAAGGTATAGGCCTATTCTAAACTTCTTCTTTGTATTTATTCGTAGACATCATGTCTACGAATAAATACAAAACATCTTCAAAATGGGTGTCGGTTAACCCCTCCCCCATATCTTAAAAACTTTATATTTACACACAAAAGTCAGAACGTGCTCCTAATATTTACACCTTTTTGATATCATAACCTTCTGTATGTAAATGATATAACAGAAGGGATACTGACTTTACATGTAGATGACTTCACCCATCTACTAACTGCAAAAAAACAAGACAGGAAAACATTTATTTAAAAGGCAAAAATGATCAAACTAGCGCCATGGAATCATATTGTCAATCAAATCTTCTTTCCCTACAACCAACCAAAAGTGCGTACACCTCCTTCCATTTACAAATAACAACACCACTGTCAAGTCCTCTTATTCGAGCCAGCGACCACTCAATTGCCAGAGCAAAATCAGTGAAGTTTCTGGGATTGATTTTAACGGAAACACTAGAATGGTCCATGCAGGTGGACTAAGTTTGCGCCAGAATTAGAAGCGGTTGTTGATTACTTCGGATACTTAAATCACTTGTAGCCCCCCATATCTTAAAATTAGTATAGCATGCCCATTTACACTCTCATCTATCATTATGGTCTCTTATTTTGGGGCGGTTCGTACCATGCAACACGGTTTCTATCCTCCAAAAAGGGGCAATACGCATTATGGTATGAGCAAAGTAAACGCAATCATGCCGTGGTTTATTTCCTTAACTCGAAAAACTAGCATTAACAGGAGCCCTGATCCAGGTTTATAGGCACTGTTTGTCCATGATAACCCTGAACTGTACTTTATTAATTTAGTGACGAAAACCCATATCTATACTATGTATTGGTCTACGGGAAATAAAAGAATTGAATTGAATTGAAGTATCCTCAGTCCAGCATAGCATAGCATAGCATAGCATAGCATAGCATAGCATAGCATAGCATAGCATAGCATAGCATATAGCATAGCAGGGGCGCCGACTCCGTGGGTGCTCAGAGGCTGAAGCACCCCTCGGATTCTTTGGAGGGGTGCACCTCTCTAAATATCCTGAATTTTAAAAAAATCGGTCTATACAATAACAAAGTTTTGAGCTATCTACATTTACAAAAACGGTTCACAGATTAGTTAGTTTAGAGATTAGAGTTATTTTTGGTAAATCTTCATGGTAAATCGGATTGTGACTCAATTGTGGAAATTGTCTTGTGTCATTTTCTTGGTTTGCAAATAGCAACCTCACAACCATAAAATATAGTGGTAGACCTTTCCTGTGCATGCCTGAACAGAAACGGGAATTTACATTTAAAGTTTTTAGTTCAATTTCATTCGACCAAATTAGTAGCGGATACAGGGGGGGGGAGTGTGGTAGGGCGATCGTCATCCCCCCTCACTCATGAGATTCCTATTTTGATTGCTCAGCCAATTATTACCATCGCCTAGTGTGCCATTTCCGATTTTTTACGTGTTTTTAGGCCACCTAAAGTTGTAAATTAGCAAATTTAACGTCCGGAACTTTCAAACATATCCTGGTGTTGTAAAACCGAACTCGACCCCCCCCCCCCCCCCCCCCCCCCCCGATACTGAATAATTAAGATAGTTTTCGTTACACAATTATTTTGTGAAAATCTTGAAAATGAGTCCCATGAATCAGGGCTTTCGGCCGCTGAATAAAATATACCGAAATCATGACAATTACACAGGCTAATTTCACTACTGATATAACTCAGTACCTACACAAAACAATGCAGCAAAAACGTTTTTGAAAATCACTGACGGGCAGCCTTCGAAATGTTAGTGAAATATTTCAACGGAATTTAGAAAAAAAAATACCCCTAATTACTCCCGTATTATAATTGAGGCACTGTACAGTGGCGACTCGTGAGTCGTGACCATTAAGATTCAAGATAGTTTGTGATATTGTAATAAAAAAAAGGTGACAATCTAAAAGATCCCGCTCTGACTTTTGGCTATAAATTTAGAGTTTTTCAAGAGGGGCGCTATGACTTCTGCAGAAGACTGTGTGTTCGAGCTATTTCATGTTATGCATGGGAGTGGACATGCACAACCTATGACTGTTTCACATGCCGCTCGCTAGGACGTCAGGAGAAGACTGTGTGCTCGAGCCATATCATGTTAGCGGTGCTTAGGAGGAGAGGACATGCACAACCAATGACTGCAATAAGAGAGGATGAAACAGGTTGAGCATCATTTGGCCTCGAACCGTCAATCGATAGTCACGTCTGTTGATCGCTGTGCAAAAATGAAGAACTTGGGGGTTGTCGTCTTGTTGTGCGGTAAGTGAATTAATTTTTCAAATCACTTGATTATTGCTAGTTAAAAAACATCCTATCCTATTCTTAAAAGTAAAACATGTTTAATGTTTACCTATTCCGTATATTATAAAGAGGCTAAAACAATCTTTTAGTCAGGAATAGAACTTTGGTAGCTAATATTTTCTTAAATTTTAATTAAAATTGATTTTGGTATTGGGCTTTTGTGTCAAAATGGTCACGTTCGTTTATGGCACACAGTGTGGTTTGTTTATCACTATGAGAAACTAAAACATAGCATAAAACGTCACAAGGAAAACGTCTAGTAATTATTTTCACAAGCAGCAATTGTTACTTCAATCCTCAATACTTTGTATTATGTTTGTCTTGCATGGGTGTTTCGTGTATTATGCATGGTGTATCGTGAATTCGTGATCATGTTATATTTTATGTTGAATCTAAGAAATAGAATAGGCTAGTTCCCTGCGAACCCGTTTATTTTGTATTACTAAAAATCTACACAGTTTGGAACGTTATTTGAAAACTCTACCACCATCATCGGAACCGGTGTCTGATGCGTATACACGACGAATATTACACGCGTTAACAACCTACGCGATTTTACTTGTAGAACGCTTTTGTAATATAAACGGGGGCTTAGATTTTAAGTTCCTGCTGGATATATTATATTCATCTGATAAGAGAAACAATTAATTACGTTTATTGTTACACACTAAACTGAAGGTTGCCCCGGTCTCCCAATTGCCGGTTTGTTGGTTGACCTCCATACATTGCGACCAAGTGACCTGTACCGTTGCCGTTATGCGACGACTTAGTATTGATAACGGTGCATTTATGCTCGTACATATTCACCTCTGTTTGCCAAGGAGCTGTCAAGTTGTGCGATGTTTGAGAACGACTCATTACATCTGTTTGCCAATATTTGATAACGCTATTCTTGCTAGACCACGCCACTATTTGCTAGATTCGAACCCACGTTACTTGAAAGTTATACTTCATAGGCCTACATATACTGTACATTACACATTGTAAAAGCTTTTTTATATTTGATTCATTCATTAAATGCATTTAATATCATTTAAATTTGTTACCAAAATTGTTGTGTTTAATGCATTGTTGTTGTAATGCTACTATAATAAATAATAATAAATAATAATAATAAATTTTATTTAGAGTCTACCCACTCAGTTATATAACTGATTTTCAGTGGGGGACTTTAAATCAAAGCGACCAAGCCAACCCTGCAGGCCCCGACGCAATCGACGAGTGAGCGATAACCAACCAAAGATCGATATTTTTTAATAGGAAATATAACAATCAGTTCTATTTCAAATATAGTTTATTGTTGTTTCTGCATCTATGTAATTAGATTTATTTAGTTGTCCTCCTTTGTAAATCAGTTTTTATAACTGAATAGGATAGACGTTAAATAATATATAAATAAATAAATAATAAATAATAAATTCCAACAACGTCTTGTTGCCAGGTTCACGAGCTCCACATTGACTTTTGTTTTGTGTTTTGTAAATATCGTAAGCTCATTTTGGTCAGTAAAGATTACATACAACTTGTTCCAAATTTAATCTAGCAATTTTTCTGGTCGCGCGGGACATTAGCTATTCGCTCGGCCGGTAAGAATCCGA
This sequence comes from Sweltsa coloradensis, assembly GCA_024449915.1. Lineage (NCBI taxonomy): Eukaryota > Metazoa > Arthropoda > Insecta > Plecoptera > Chloroperlidae > Sweltsa > Sweltsa coloradensis. Next base: position 69,204 of record JAMZAV010001398.1, read on the forward strand.
CGTATCTGAAACTTTAGTTGTCAATAAAGCATACATGGACAGCCCAACAATTGTAGATTTTCAATATTTTATGTTTATCAGCTACTTTTTAGAGTTCTCGTAATGAACCAAATTCAATTGCCAAGTAATTTTTTTTATGATTTTGAGTTTAAAATTTTTACTTTTTTTTTACCACGAAAATGTTGGCTTGGCGCTCGTCAACAGGCGAAATGATCTTACTTCTTTTCAATGCGAAACTAGGGAGAAAGAATGAAATGCTTGGCTCAACTTCTATATCTCACTGCATTCACAGCCGAAAACTTTTGAAAGGAGAGCTTGGCTGTCGTTTTTTTTTACAAAAAAAATTTATTTGGGGGTTTAAGATTTAGGCCTATATATTGAATTAAATTTATTCTTTTCATAATATTTCAATCGTTCTTAAATATTATTTGTATTTAATATTTTTATTCGACTATCAATTCCTCCCTCTTTTGGGTTCTCCCGTAACCGTATTTATGGAAATGGTCTACCTTGCATTGAAATCATGCTTGCTTTATTTAGTTTAGTCATTTAAAAAAACAAAAAACAAAACGTGTATTGCAAATATTATTATTAGTGTTAATGGATTTATTTCAATTTACTTAGTTTTCATAGTCAGATTAATACTATACAGACTTCACGTATAGCTACATGGGGTATAACCTGGTTGTAAGTTGCTCGCAAATGGTTTACATTGGTGTACACGTTGAGCGTTGGCTCGGGCGCTAAGCGCTCGACTCTGATTCGGGAGGTCCCGGGTTCAAATCCCGTCGAGACCGGTAATCCTGACTGAAGGTTTTTTCCGAGGTTTTCCTCAGTCGTTAAGGCGAATGCAAGGGATTGAGTCCTCTTAAATAGCCCTCGGACATCCCTTCACAATTTCCTATCCGCACATACCTAGTTCACCTGAAGAGGGGCTAATTGCACCCTATAACAGGTTTCCCACGATAAAAAAAAGGTGCATGGCAGAACTCTGCTGAAGTAGGCGCAGTTATTGTTATTTCCGTGTTTGTCTGCACTGCACAGTGGTCGTCCTGAGCGTCTGCCAGGAGAGAGATCCTGGTGAGTTCGCGTTCCCTGGGGAGGTGAACATCAACCGCCCGACCCCGACCCCTCGGCCCGTGCGCCCCACGCGTCCAGGGCGCCCGACCCTGACTACAACGACAGTCAGCCCGGGCGAGGACGCGACGACAGTTAACCCGGGCGTGGACGGGGCCGGGGCGCTGATTGGCTGCAAATGTCAAAGCACCCAGGAGTTCAACGTGGTCTGTGGCACCGACGGAAACACATACGGCAATCTGGGCAAGCTCAAGTGCGCCCAAAGCTGCGGACACAGTAAGTAGGCCTTCACACTCTTGGAAGTTTTACACAATTTGAACTCATTCTAGAAAAATTACTCTGCATTACAACAAGTGCATTTTCTGACATGGAAAGGTAGTAGCAAACCTTTAAACGTTTAATTGTTTGTGAGAGTTTTGACAATTTTAAGTATTCGATGAATTCGACTGAAGGTTATATTTTATTTTCACTACAGTTTTAAACTGACATTATGCATGATGTTTGTGTTAATTTAATTTGCAACAGTATCTTTTGGGTTCAACAATTGAGGAGTTTTTTAAAAAAAGTCCAAAAAACACATTTTGCAGGAGATCAATATTAAACTTCATACAATCGTATTTTTTTTGGGTTTTAACTGTGTATCTTGATGATAGTTTTTATATTTTTTTACTATATGACCTTTTTTCATAGTATTTCCCAGAAAGCTAAAAAAGCTTCGGACTAGGGTTGTTTGATAAAATATTTTGATAACGTATGCATTTTTGTTCAGGTAGCTACTGTTCCAGAAAGTTCTATAGGATAATATATAGGATATTTCAAACATAGAACAGCTGGACATCTGTCACCTAAATTCAGCGCTTTCAAAGCTGGAAAAAAAATTGATGGACTTTCGTTGTTTTTAAGCCTAAAAAGGCATTCACAACCAACTTAGTAGCTAACTTAGCCTCTAACTTAAAGGTTTGTCTTATGGAAAACAACACGTCTGTTCATGACCAAACTTAGCCTTTAACTTACACTTATCAGCAACCGAATGTTTGCAAACTCCAAGGTTTTACTTAGCAGCTAACTTAACATTAAGCTTTTAACCAATCAGAGAGAGACTCGAGCCGACAATTTCCGGTCATATCCGATTGAAAACGTAAACAAACAGCAAAAATGGATCCCAAGGAACTTCAGCTATTGTTCGATGAAAAGCTATTGAACGAATTCATGAAAAGGTCACTGCTATATGTAAATCTTCGTCTTTATACAAAGATAAGAATATAAAAGAAAACATTTGGCTATCGATTGGGGCAGAAATGTCAACTGACCGTCAGTATTATTAACGTTTATTGCGGTACTAGGCCTAGCCCCCAGCTAGGGCTAGGCCATGTGAGGTTATGTAAGGCTTACGTCACGTTGTCTTAAATAAATACGTTTATTATTTTTACCATCAATTATTGTTTAATAAACTGTACAGTCTAAAGTCAATCAATTCTATAATGCTACCTAAGTAGAGCTAGGCTAGGCCTACTTACTGAATGCTGAATGTTATTGTATGTCAAGCATTGGCGCGATAAAAGTAAACACTGCAAATCTGTGTTGTGATTGGTTTAAAAACATCTATCATGCACAGCCACCTAAAGTTAGAGGCGACGGTATGGCTGTAAAGCACTCTGCCACGAGCAACATCTAGGAGGCAGTGGCTGTTAAGTTAGCGGCCTAAATATCTATCATGAACAGCAACCTAAAGTTAGAGGCTAAGTTAGCTGCTAAGTTAGAGGCCTAAGTTGGTTATGAATGAGCCTTAAACGTGTGATACAGGTTGTTTTTGTCAAAACTTTTATGATATTATTATTCCCAGTGAAAATACGAATTTTTCTATGGTATGGACTAGAAATTCGGTAATTCTGGACTAAGCCTGTTTTTGTAAATGACTCCTCAACAATTAGTTTTATGATATGTGGAGGGGTGCGTTACACAATTATTTACTAATACGTATACATTATAATACTTACATTTTAACAATCAAATCAAATCCTAGTAAAAAGCTCCAGAGTTTTAGCACAACTAACCACGTAGGTACCTAAATTGTTACAGTGAATTCAAATCAAAATTAGGCATCACAGTTTTATCAATTCCTTGGGTCCCAATGATATGACAAATCCCATTGTTGTATTGATTAGTATTGATCTGAATAATTGCAACTTTGAGGTTTATGTGAGTGACAGAATATTAAATAATTATCTGCATCATAAAGATGTTTATTATTTATATAATAAGTATTAAAGCAAATGCCTTTCAATGTTCCAACAACTATCTTTTACCATAGCAATTCAATCAAACCTTGGAGATCCTATAAATGCTATTTGTCGCAGATAATGTTTATATTTGTTTATCATATGGTTCCTCTTAAAAGTAGAGTAATGAATGTCACAAACCTAAACAGATTTGATTGGTGAATTTGGCGTTTTCGTTTAAATTTAAATTTTGTGAAAATAAGAGAAAAGGTAGGCGAAATTAATTTCAAGCTAAAGTGAATCCTGATTTTAATTTACTAACGTATTATGTATCCTTTGTTTTCAGAAGTGAGTTGGCGTTTTGGAGAAATTTCCAAACCCAAAAAATTAACAGATACAAGCATATTCTGCCACAATACGTATAGGTTTTATTTTTAGAATAAAAATACTTTTTTAATTTTAAGATATGTAATGCAGTTAATTATAACATTTCATAAGGATTACAATTTTATTAATAATCCAGTAGTGTTTAATAATTTATTACAAATAAAAAAGTTTTACTTTTTGTGGTCAGATTTACTTATTAATTTCTCTATCGTTGTCTTATTTCCAAGTTTTTTTTATTTTAGTGCAAAATTTACCAAAAAAGTCAAAATCTAAATTAAAAAAGTAGTAAAAAATGATCTACTACAATTTGAGGAACACAACAAAAATGTCGGAACGATAGTAGGTACGGGACACAGGTGGCTGGTTATAGATCAATGTTACCCACATTCGATCAAGGATGCAATCCAATTTAAACGTGTAAACCACTCATGGATACGTAAACCAAAACCATGATGTTTTCGCTTTCGGGTTCTTCAAGATGTGCCATACTTCGATTACTCTTAACATATAAGGAAAATGGTTTCTATGTAGGGCCTAAATCACGCCTATTTACTTAAACCACTTTGGAATCAAGCAAACTGCCTTGGCAAGGGCGTCTGGGAACACACATTCTGATTGTTAGACATAAAAACGTCAATGGACATTCAGGAGCGATTTCATAATTTGTGTGTTAAGGAAGGTAATTGTTCCATTGTTTATTTGTAGATAGATAGTATAAAGCTATGATTCTCAAATCAGTTACTTTACAAAATTCGTTACAGTTCGACATCTCTCATTTTATTGGTCTGTCAAGATTCATTAATTTTTCCTTAATTTTTACCAATCTTGCACAGCACGAATGTATTTTTGACTGTTTACCATACACAGGGCATAAACTAATTGTTAATACCGTTGCGAACGTAGTCTACAACGCAAGTCGAACGGGCCCCCTCATTTGGATGAGACGTAGCGAGAGAAGCGAAGATTCCATTTCACTACACTGGAGAAAAAAATCCGAAATGTTTTTTTCTTCTTTTTTTTCTTCTTTTTTTGGATTTTTGTCTGTTTGTTAACATGATTCCGGCTAAACCAATACTCCATTTGCGATGAAATTTTCTGGAGGCCTTCGAAATCTCTGAAAATTAGAACTGCCCACGTTTTTGAAACGCAATCGAAAATTATTTCTCATTAAAATCGCAATTTTACGATTTTTTTCGATTTTTAAAAAACTTCTTCTACTATAATACCTACATGCTTTATCCGATTGTTATGATTTTTTCTCAGAACCTTTATTTTATGAATTAAGATATTCGTGTGAAATTTGAGCGGGAATCGAAAAAATTATTTCTTATGAAAATCGAAATTTACCGGTTTTTTTCTTTTTTAAAACAATTCTTTGACTTTTAACACCTCCATGCTTTATCCGATTAAAACGATTTTTTACAGAACCTTAATTTTATGAATTAATAGATAAGTGTTAAATTTGAGCGCAATCGAGAATTATTTTTTATAAAAACGCAATTTTACGATTTTTTTCTTTTTTAACAAATTTCAATTAATTTTAAAAAAAAATTTAAAATTAATTTTTTATTTATTTAATTTAATTTAAAAAAATTTAACTGAGTAATGATTTTTCCATAGAACAACAGAAAAATCTGCATAACACATGGCAGCTCAATGCACCAATTACGCTCATCCAAAACCGGCGGGACTTAAGCGTTTTCCTAGTGATTAATTTGTCTGTTTGTTAAATGTTTGTAAAATGTCTGTTTGTCCGCTCCCATACGGCCGAACGGCCGAATAGATTGAGCTGAAATTTTAAACAGACATCCGTGACCAGGTAACTGAAAACTGCTAACAAAATAAGCAACATTCGTTGCGATTTAAACCTACAAAAAATAATAATTTGAAAAATAGGCTTAAAATGTGTAGTTTTATTTTATTTTCACGACAATGGTTTTATTCTTGACGAAGTCATTTTTATCGAATCGTTTTTGTCAGGCTGTGATTGTATGCAGTGACAAAGGTGTTTCGAATCTTGCACGCTCAAGGTTCCCCCAAATTCCGCTGGGAGATTGAGTAAACCTTGCAATCTTTACTCGTATTTCGTATTCGTACTGGCTATGATTTACATAGTATTGTATGCATTTCGAAACATGTTTTTATATTTTTTTAAATTTAATCCAGAAATTTAAAAATCTTTCCCGCCGGGGTTTGAACCTAGGTCTTCCATATTTCTGCTATAAGGGCGCCTTAGCCAACTAGACTAGGAACATTTGCATTTAATTTTGATAATATTTATATGTGTATACTTAAAAGGGTTTTGAGTTTAGTTGGCATAGGGGCGCGTCAACTGTAAGGCCATAATACGCCACTCTAGCCTATGATAGGCTAGAGAGGCCTTAGTAAGGGGGAAGAAAGGGAAATTGTTACCGGGTACTCAACACATGGCTCACTCACTCGTCTAACGCCTTTGGCGTTTCCCTAGTTTAAAAAAGAACATTAGAAGCACAACGAAATAATGTTTGATCAATTGCTTTGGCTTTAGTGTGCTAACGAATAGCCTTGCATTAAATAATTAATGCTACAGCGACCATCCGCAAGTTTCCTCATCTTTTTTTTTTATATTCCGATAAGAAACTTGATAAGGTGACCCGGCTTGGGAGTGGTCGCGTCCAACCAATGACCGTAATAATATATAAGCAGATGAGGTTGTGTGGACTTCATTAATTGGCCTCGAACTTCCACTTGATATCATAGACGCAGGCTGTTAATCGCTGTAGCAACATGAAGTACTTGGGGGTTGTCGTCCTGTTATGCGGTAAGTATATATTATTACAATATCTATTCATTACTATAACATTTAAATTAATTGCCAAGCAAGTTTTGCGTCGATTAATGCGATATTTTGAGAAAATTTTAATTAGTTATTGAAAGAGAAATAGCATCCAGCCTTTCTGCTACATTCCATGTGATAATTTCTTAGTTTGTACTTTTTATATTGCGAAATAATTATATATATATTCTTATTTTCTACATCTATCCACAAAAGCTTACGCTTATACGCAAAAGAAGTATGATCCTCATGGATAGAATGGACTAAAAAACAGACAATTAAATTTCCTTGATCCGGGTGGGGTTGTTGTAGATTTGGACTGTGCACAAAATATCTCATTTTATTAATTATTATTCATCATACACAATCAATATTGTTTGTGCGGTGGCACTGAAAGATTCAACTTTTGTAATTTATTGTTTTCACACCATAACTTTACACTTTGTGGTTATAACAAGAAATACCTACGCATGAACCATGTGGACAGCATTGCATTAACTTTACCAATACACATTTTACATTGTGCAATACCTACCCTAACCTGCTTACACCACACCTATCTTACAATAGACGACAATAATGAATGTGATTTGCTACTCAATTTCTGAATGCAAGTAGGCATTCAAAATACTTTGCGCAAATATATCCATTTACTTTATTACCTTCTTACTCCAAAAATAAATGCCGGGAAAAATATTTCTCACTCAGATTAATTATTTTATTAATGATTTCATTTATTTGTCTTCTCTCTGAAGTGATTAAAAATTATTTATTTCACAACATTTTGATTCTCAATTTTCAAATCGGCTACTTTTAAATCCTTTTTACTAGATTTCTCTCTAGGTAATTGTTATGCTTCTCAAAATCAGCATCTAGTTTTCTGTGTAGCACGTGATTACAAATCCTTGTAAGTTTCAAAATAACAACTTTTCACACTTATTTAACTGCCATGTGCTTTTTACTGTTCAAATTAATTTTAAACAATATGTAGAATTTAAAACCCTGGGATGATTTTGACAAGGACGATTATTAAAAACAGACATGGTAACAACAAAACAAAACACTCACCGGTAATGTAAATGCCAATTTCTAAACATTCATCAAATGCACATGGTTTATTCGTCGTCTCGATTACTGAATTTTTGAACGGAGGTCTTAAACATACACGCTGTCACAATACATATCAGTTTAATCATATGATATCGACTTAACCTTCATATACACTCATGCATCAACAGATTACAACACTTTTAATTCATTAAATCTCCATGAAGGAACTGACATTGATACTCTTAAAATCTTAAAAAATTAGATCTGTTTTGAATCATCTTTAGCATATTTTAACGCTAATTCACTCCGCTGCTATTTTCATTAGTCGTTTGGTCGTTCCCATACACATCCATAGCATTTCTTAATTCATTGTTATTACTTTTAATACAGTTTCATATTTTATTACCTCCTTGTTTTTACTTCTGATAGTTTTATGTTTCAGTTAGTAATTTGTAAGCCTATTGATCTTTAGTATGGGTTATGGTTATATTTCTCTATTTTGGCTAATAAAGTGAATACATCTGTTGCAATTTGATTAATTACAATTAAATAAATACTCTTTCAGTTTCTATAACTGAATAGCACACATATTAAATCAATCAATCCTAGACATAGAATGTATGGCCCTAATGGTTTAGTGCGCTGGTTTGCTTCTTTCAGTCGTTGCAATGAGTCTTGGTCAGAGGGGGGATTTCGGTGACTTCGTCGGGTACCCCGGCAACAACAACCTCGAGAACCGCCCGGTAACTCCTCGTCCCGGGCGCCCTGGCAGAGTCACCACCACGACCCGGGCTCCTAACCCGGGCGTGGACGGTGCCGGGGCGCTGATTGGGTGCAACTGCCCCAGTACCCAGGAGTTCAACACGGTCTGTGGCACCGACGGAAATAATTATGGCAACATGGGCAAACTCAGGTGTGCCCAACGTTGCGGACACAGTAAGAGCTAACTTTATTTACTTTAAATATAGACCTACCGCATGTTTGGCTATTTTGTATGTATGAGTTGTGTGAATCTTTCTAAATACTTCTCACATTTTTATGTCAATACGGTAATTAATTAATCATGTTATCCATCGAAACTCTTATTTAAGATGGTTTATATATTTTGTTTACTGCCCAGACAGTGAGCGGAGCGTGTTCTGTCTTAAAAACAGCGGAATCAGTGTTTCAAGTCCTTATCAAGGCTACTGAACCTGTTGATGTTTTTATCTATAACAAGTAAAATATAATTTTATTTCATTCGATTTCGTATTTTGGACTCGTACACTTCTCGGAAAGCACATCGTCTGTATCCTAGTTAATTAGGATTCATTTTCGCCATGTATAACTATATTTAGTTGGTTTATATACAATATTATAATGTAGCCGTAAGCCTACGTCAAACATTTAAAGAATTTTTCGAGATATATCAAAATATTTATTCTTAAATAGTGTATTCCCTAATGATATATTCTACCAATATTACAATTCTCAAATTTAACCACGCCTCAAAAATCCATGACGTAGATCACATTAACAAACAGTAAACATTAATGTTTAAAAACAATGACACATTGCATCGGGCACTTGGCATAAGCATTAGGTTGAATTTTGTCAACGCAAACTCTTATCTCATTTAAATTTTAAGATACAATAATATGTTAATACCGGTATTTAATACAATTCAGAAGCTAAAAAATCCATCCCGATTGGGGTTCGAACCAGAGTCTCCCTCATTCCAGGTAGGCGCCTCAGCCACCTAGACCACCGAGACGGTAACTATTTTAACTTCTGAATTGTATTAAATTTTAACAATTCCACCTACGGGAGTGTTTCCCGACTAACCAAATCGAGAAACAATAATATGTATCTATTTGTGTTTCTATTTTATAAAATCATTTCCAAATGACAGCTAATATAAAAATATGGTTAAAATTATTGAAAATCAGCTAATGCAAAATAAACTAAAAGTATTGATATCTTTATTTCAGATGTACAACTGGCGCATATTGGAAACTGCGCCGCCAGAGGCTAACCATCTCATTTTTAATTTCACTATTAATTAATAAAATGTATCTATTATTAATTCACATGCTTCACGGAAATAGCAAAAAGCGAAAATATCATTGTCAATAAACAAACCACTCATCTTTAAAAAAATGGTTGTGTTACTCATTTATTTCGGTGCTTGTAGGGGCACAACATAATTCCTTGTCGTTTAACTAATCCTCCTACAAATGTGCACCTTTTACTATTTTTTAGTGTATTACGTTTCCCTTATCCTTTCTAAAACTTATAGTATCATCTTGGAACAATTGACAGGCAGCACCTAGCTTTGATGATGAGGCTCAAGAAAATGGTGGTGACTGGCGGAGGGCTTAGCGTGTCTGAACGATATTCTTGTTCTTATCCTTTAATTGGTCTTGACCTTGGTGCTTGACAGTTCTTATCTGATATCGTGTATTTCCTTCATTACTTGAATGCACTATCAATATACAAACTTACAAACGAACAGACTTGAATTTTACACATATTGCAGCCTACAGTATTGGAAATGTGCATGTTTACATCACTTTTACCTACAAGATAAAATCCTTTACTCTCTTTGTATTATCAAGAGCATTACATTTTATACGTTATTTAATAGTTCATGGCATTTTTGAAGTGTTTTATAGTAACGAAAAGTTGTCATGTTTAAAATATGACACAACTACCATTTAAAAAAAGACTGGCACAAATAGCTCAGGGAAAAATTTAGAATAATTTTGATTCTGGTCTCTTCAGTACTACGTTTTGATATTGTTTTTATCTTGATTGAGACCATTGAGACGAGGAAAAATATGTAAAAGTATTTTTAAGAAAAACAGTTCTCGCTAAGTGTGTACAAATTAACATGCACATGATTATTGAAATGTATCTCACTGCAACACATCGGTTATTGTTAGAATTGAACCTGTGATATGTTCTAAATATCTAATATGTTGTATTGTACCGGATACAATAATAATTATAACATCTATAGTAGACTAGAACCCCAGTCTCCAATACGTCCGCACAGGCGCGAGCGTACCAAATTGACCTATTCAAGATGGCGATTTGGTGCTTCAATTTATTATGCTTGACATTATGTTTTAAATGCGATTAAGTATTTTTCTGGATTGTTTGATATGGTTTTAGCTTGTGCAGCATGGGAATGCACAAACAGAAACAATAAGAAGTTATTGCATAAGGAACTGTCAACCTGACACATCTAGAAAAAAATATTTTGGCCACAAATCGCTACAACCTACTTTAACATACAAACTGACCTATTCAAGATGGCTTCTAATTAACACGCCATTGGACCTATGACTGGGGATCTAGCCTATACTATAGATGTTAAATATCATTGAGCGGATACAACACTATCACTAATACTACTCGATGATAATACTACGCTATTGCGCTTTGTTTACATTATTGTTGTGAACATCACAGTCATGAGTCAAAAGTTTTGTCAGAACAACAAAATGTGGCTAACTTGACTTCCGTTAAATGGCCAAGACCGACAATAATTCTCTATAGCCTACCATACGAAGGAAATCAAGTTGCGTAAACTCGAAATCGCCACTTCCTTTAAAAGCATTAATTGTTATTAACTAGGAAAACGCTAAAGTCCCGCCGCGTTGATGGATGAGCTTTTTAAAGGTTTTAGTTTGCGTGGGATATCTTTACTTTTGCAAGTGCTTTGTTTTGCTGCCTACGCATTGTAGGTGAATGTTGTCAAGTTTCTTTTGTTTCTTGTCAATTGGTTTTATTTACCGTAAAAATCTCACATTAAAAGCTATATTTCTATGGATTCTGGCTAACTTTTTCAACATTTTCTTTCAAAAGGTACTACATCACCATAACCTTAATGTCAATGTATAATATGAACGTTGTAGCCCCACCCGTTTGGTCAGAATTGGCCCAAATGGCACGAAAATATCGCACAAAAAGTCAAAAAACGTATTTTAAAAGCTTTATTTCTCTCGATTCTGGCTAACTTTTTCAACTTTTTCTTTCAGAAAGCAATACATCACCATAACCTTAATGTCCATGTGAAATATGAACGTTGTAGCCCCACCCGTTTGATCAGAATTGGCCCAAATGGCACGAAAATATCGCACTAAAAATCGAAAAAAATCGTAAAAGTACGATATTCATGAGAAATATTTCTTCGATTGTACCCAAAAACGTGGCAAGTCTAAGTTTAGAGAAAACGAAGGTCGTGTCAAATTTTCATCAAGATCGCATATGCCGTTTGCCCGGTAGAGAGCGAACAAACAGACAGAAAAACGAAAAAAAAAAAAAAAAAAAAAAAAAAAAAAAAAACACCCGAGCTAAATTTTTTGGGGGGTCGGTGAAATTGAAGTCTTCGCTTCGCTCATCCAATTAAATCTTATAAAATAATGTTACAGGGGAATAAGGTTTAACCATTAGTTGATTTTCTCTAACACATAAGCAACAACATAAATTTAAAATTAATTCTCAAAGTTGCTGTTATTAAAACTCGTGGTAAGCGTTCGATACACATAGAGATTTCTCCCTCGAAGTTTTCTTGACGGAGAGGAGAATTCTTTTCAAAATAGTTGAATACACGTGTTTCAATGGCTCGCGACACACGAGGAAACAAATCTTCCATGGCTTAATTCACCATCTGTAAATAATGGCAGGGGAGAAATTAATAATGAAGTGGGGAAATCTCTATGTGTATCGAACACTGTACTCACCTTTATGGAGCATAAAGGAGTTTAGGCTCGATTTACAAGGTAAACAATAGTGTTTTGTATTTTTTTCTTGATCAATAATTCAGGTAAATACAAGATGCAGGATGTATTCTTCTTTTGACAGTTTACAGTCAGTCCAATCTCTGAGGAGATGTGAGAAGGGTGGTATATATTACCACATAAACACGATAATTAATATTCATGCTCGTACATATTAACATGATAAGAGATAAGTTGCAATCGTCGTTGTTGTTGTTGTTGTTGTTGTCGTCGTCGTCGTCGTCGTCGTTGTTTTTGTTGTTGCTGTTGTTGCATCTTACAATTGAGTCCTTAAAAGGCAAATTATTTTAGTACGTATTCCGTGCTTTAAGTGCAATAACCAATACAGTTAACCGGAAGCGAGACCTAATGCATAGAATGAAATGTAGCTGACACAGAATAATTCTATGTATGTTAATTACAAACTTTTTAATGAATTGTCGGACCAGATAACCAATGCTAAAACTTATGTCACATTCCGAAATAAACTAACAAAAGTATAAACTATAATAAAGCTCACTACTCCACAGAGGAGTTCCTTCAAGATCAGGATCTTAAATGAATGATACGGTGGGTGATAGGGGTCTGGAACTACCCAGGCTTGAGTGTAAACACTTCATGTTTTATTTAGGATAGTTTTTGTATTATTTTATTTTTTAGCACTACTTGCACACCTAGTATCCATTCATGTGAGTAGTATGGATTAAATTCTTTATGTATGTGATTAATTATATTTTGTTGACCTTGTATTTTGTCTATATGTATTGATTATGTTGTTGATATACTATGTTATTGTATTATTGACAGCCTACTAATCACTAATCAGGCTACACAATCTCTTTTTGATTGTACTTGTTTTAATTGTATGTATTACTGTATCCTGAAAATAAATACTAAAAAAAACCTCTAAAATACACATTATGCAAGACAGCAACACCTAGCTTGAGAGGCTCGACAGATGTTCCTTCTCACCTATAATTAATCGCCCCAATATCGGATTTTACTATAGCTATCAAAATGATATAGGGTCCCATCGAATTATTAAACGTTCTTTCCTATATAAGGAAGTTCCTCTGGAAGTAATTTCTGTGTTGGTCAGAAATGCCGCAAGTAGATTCAGATGGCCTTGAGAAAACTTATCGGAAACATTATGATATGACTATAATGTAAACATGTAAGGTGTGGTTTTCGGGTGAATCGTTTTCTTCAGTTGAGAAAGTGACAGTCGCTCATTGGGAGGACGCCTTCAACAACGCCAATGGATTAAAACACAACTGCAAGCCTTTCCTCTATATTAGTCGTACTAATTATGTTTTCTTCTGTTATATATTTTCGCTGATTACCTCAATCAATTGTTTATGGTTATACGACTAAGCACAACTAATTCCACTTCTACTGTAGGCTATGTACTCGCATAATTTGCATCGTTGAAGAGAATTGGCAAACTCCTACGAGTGTTGTTAATATGTCGTGACTATAAAGTGTGTCAATTTGTGTCTCTATTAATTAGAATAAAGCCAACACTAAGCTATTATAGTAATATATTTTATAGAAACTTGTATCATAAATACTAGCACGTGATCAGAGAAGTGTGCCATTAATTTTATGAGTCAGAACGTATTCCCATGACTTCGTGTCCTATTCATGAGAAGGTATTCCCGATAACCAATGAATACAGAAGGTTAAAGAATTCTCTTATATAAACAGCCACGGCCGTTTTAAATTTAAATTCCTCGTTGCAACGTAATCAAGTGTTGTCCTGACTTCTGAGCGACATGAAGAGCTTGGGGATTGCCGTTCTATATGGTAAGTGTAACACGGGATATACCCAGCATTAAATTAATTGGTCTTATCATTATTAATAATTACAGTGTAAAACCAGCCAGCATTTTCTTAATAGCATTGTTACACTTAAGCTAAGCAGAATCGGGCGTGGTAATAGATAGAGTGGGTGACCGCTCTGTCCTAAAACTCACTTATACCGCTGGCTAGAGCAGATGGAGGGTTCGAAAGCTAGTGTAACGGCTTCGTTCTACTCGACGTCTGCTTGGCAGTCCGGGTTAGTGGAGGAACCTATTTGACTGTCAAAGTAACACCGTCCTTTCGGATGGGACGTTAAGCCGTTGGTCCCCTTGGTACTTTTCGAAAGGAGTAGGCTACGTGCCGGTACCGGGTTTCCCCTCCTTCCTTCTGTTCATACTTCATCCTCATCTACCACCACTCATCGTCTCGATTAGTCAAAGTGCATAAATATGAGACGTTAAGCCATATCCAATCAATCAATCAATCATCCTATAGAAAAACGTGTACACAAGAAAAACGTGTACACAAATATTCGTTCAGCAAGTCTATTTTTGATTTATCTCTTTTTAAAATTGCACTTTTTGTTTTATTTCATTTTTGACTGTAAGTTACGCTGGGTTCGTTGGTCTTGTAGTTAGAGGCTCTGTTTCCAATGCAGAAGGTTCAGGGTTCGATACCCACTTTATGCAGAAGTTTCTTGACTTCTGATTTGGGGTTAAGTCCATCATCAGTTCTTGAGTGAGAAATAAGTAAATGGAGAATTTTGGAGCCGTCCTAGCAACGAGGCACAATAATAAATTCTAAGGTTGTTCCGAATTAGCCTTTTTGATTCTGGCGTTGTCTGCGGGTGGAACCGTGTTCAGCTTTATTGATCGGTGCTCCCTACTTAGATTTGCCGGTCTCTAGTTGGTCATTGTTCGCTCGTCGATGGTGTTGGCGCCTACAGGGTTGGCGTGGTCTGCTTTAAATGTAATGTCCCCCGCTGAAAATAAGTTAAGTGAGTGAGTGTGTAGACTAACAATTTATATATAATATATAAATATATATTATGTTTAACCTTGGTTTTATAGTAGACGACTATGACGCTGTTATGTAAGTACTTTAGACAGAAATTAAAAAAAGTGCCTACATTATAGATGGTATTGTAAATATATTAATTACTATTTAGCTTCAATCAGGTATTATTTGCCTCTAGGATAGGTTTCTTCTGTTGTGGCATGTGAAATACACCTAATATGTTTAGGAGAACCTAAGCTACATCAACGTCACTGGATTCAATATACATTTACGAATTATTTTATTTTTTATTTCAAGCGTAAAACTTCTTTTATATAACTCTCTATACTTACTACAAATGTAAGTTGTAACTACTGATTTGTCTGAAGACTTTCAGCAAATGCGACCGCTTGGCGAGATCATTATATAACCCTTCTTTATTTTGAACTTACCAAGTTGTCTCGTAAGTACTAGATATCTCCAAAAACCTATGCTCGTGCCTTCATAAAATTCCATATTAGTTTGATGTAATTTGTATTCACACAGCTAATCGTCTGAAACAAATAACAACGACAAATAGTAATTTATTCAAATCAGTAATTAGCTAAAATCATTTATTGTTTCTTGGTAAAGTATGCGCGTGAAACAAATAAGACGACATTTTCAGGAACAATTTAAGATATATTTATATGTTTATATATTTATAAATAGTTCATTCCCCGACGTCTCAATTAAATTTACATTTTTACCTAGGCAATTGAACCTGTTATATGGTGCAACTGCAATGTATGCCCCTCTTCAGGTGAACTATAAATATGTTGCGGGTAGGATTGTGAATGGATGTCCGAGGCCGAGGTCTAACTATACGCGTGTGCTCAATTTCCAGCTTGCATGACTGCAGTTATTGTGTCCAGCCGAAGTCAGAGTCAGTTATTCGAAGACGCCGTTATATTCCCGGATAGTGCCAACTTCAGGCATTACTCCCCTACGCCTGGCCGACGTCCGACCACCACCACGACCCTGGCTACAGACGACGACGACAGTTAACCCGGGCGTGGACGGTGCCGGGGCGCTGATTGGCTGCGCGTGTCTCAGTACCCCAGAGTACAACCCCGTGTGCGGGACGGACAGAAACACATACGGCAACATGGGCAAGCTACGGTGTGCGCAACTCTGCGGACACGGTAACAACTATACGTCCTTATTTAAAATATATAACAGATGCATGATAAAGATTTTTTCATTTCTTGCTTCTTTCCTTTCATAATATATGTTATTATGATACAAGCACGTCAATCAATTAAAATTAAGATAATAATAAAAATTCAAAAACAGTGAACGTAGACCAGTTATTACAAATTTCTATAAAAACAAACGCAAACACTTAGTAAGATTTACATCAAAATACATCAACAGAGTAAAAATAGTTTTGACTTAAAAATGTCTTGAGTTTCCTTTTAAAATTTTCCAAATCTCAAATATCTTCAAGATGTTGGGGTAATAAGGTGTAATTATCCTTACAGCTAGCAAAACATTGATAACATAACCACCTACTCCAAATAGTTTTAATAGTTTATAGCAATACCTAACTCTCAGTGGTGATTTGTAACTTTTAACAGACGATGGCAATTTTGGAGTTGTTAAAATCACAAACATAAAACTAAAAGCAAACACTTGTCCGAAAAGGAAACTGTGTTTTTTGTATTTTGGCATTAATCCCAAAATTCTCTGCTATTCTTATGAAAGTTTTAAACAATGATATATATTTTAAAATGTAATACGGCGAGGAATCAATAATTATAAACAACGTTCCCTTAAAAGTAATTTTAGTAAATAAGAATAATTAGTTTTATATCACCTTGATTTGACCATTTTTAATTGAGACAACCTGGTCACGAAGGATTTTATTTTCGGTTGACATTTTTTAATGCATTTTCTTTTTCTTTGTTGCATTGTGATTGTTTCGATGTAATCATGTTGTATGATGAGGCTCTAAAAAGTATTTAAAATAAGTAATATTCTTCCGAGCAACAGTCTACTATAGTAGACACACACAGTAGACAACATTACGCATGATTGTTATCCATTTAATTTTAAAATAAACATATTTAAAAAATAAAATAAAGTTAAATAAATTATTTATATTAAAAAATAAAAAAAAGTTGAATATCACAGTTATGGAGCAGGAATCCATTGAAAATGTTAGAGACAAGGCAATATAGGCCTATGTATGTTACTTCAACTTTAAAGTTGATTTCCCGAGAATGGTAATTTTATGTGGCTAGGAACACACAACATTTAAACTATGAGAGCTATTACCATAAAATTTTCTGGCCACTGTGATGGTAGTATAATCCACATAACATGTCTCAGAGAACATTGTGCAATGAAAAACTTGTCTGTTTGGATTTTTCTTCTGTAAAAATGTGGCAAAAAAAACAAAAAAAACAATTCCCCAAAAAAGCATTTTTTAAAAATATTACAAATTGCATAGAGGCATACATTATCAATACCACAGACTATAACATGTGACAGTTACAGACTAATCGAACCAGTAGTTTCCTAGATAAATGTTCCTCAAGTTCATCAAATTTAATTGTTAATATTTTGTCTACCTTGGCATGCTTGTTTTAATATGTTTGTGATATTATGGTATGGTTTTGTTTGTATTAAGCGAATGACAGAAATAGCTTTTGATATTTCTGAAAAGTTGTTGCTTTGTAAAAATAGTTATATCCACTAAAGTGTTTAAAAAATTAAATAGTGAACTCTTCTAACTTTAACTTATAACAGCTATACGAGGTCTTAGACTAATTTTAATTTCCAACTCTCCCTCTTGTTTTCAGATGTGCGAGTTGCCTATCGGGCGAATTGTGATCTCGGCGAGATATTGGGCACACTCAAGCCGCCGCTTCGTATTTAGTTTACTATTGCTTTTCCCTCCACTGTTCAATTGCCTTTGGTGGAGGTGCCGGTCTGCCGCAGCCGGTTAGATTCGTCGTTTCGGCGAGGCTGGCACCATACCCCTGACCTTACGGTAATAATTTCTTCATATTTTACGATTGAGTTTTAAGGAAATCCCTAAGATGATGCAAACATAATAAACTATACATAAAACGCCCATATAATTGTCAGTAATATCAAATGTGATGTTCTGTTAAATAAAACATGTGTACACAAAAGAATGATGCCATTCGATTATTATCCCTATGTAGCACAAAAGTTGTGATCTTAGTATTTTAGTCATAATATAATAATTTCCTTAACCTAGAATCTTATTTTTTTAATGTTGCAAGTATGATGTTTTCACTTTGTCTTATAAACAGTGCTACGGAGGAGTTGTAAATTTGTTAAATTTATAAATGAAGCAAGAAACTAAACATTTATCTTGCCAAAAGTGAAATTATATTTTACATAGGTATCTCAGCTCTCAATTAATGTATCTTAAAATAATATCACGAAGTTGATTTGGCAGAAATAAATTTGAAGGCCGATAGAGACTGATAATAAAAATATAATACTTTTTTGGATGAGCGTAGCGAGCGAAGCGAAGATTCCATTTCACTACACTGGAGAAAAAAATCCGGAATGTTTATCTTTTTTTTTCTTTTTTTTCTGTATGTATTTCCGATACTCCAATTACAATGAAATTTTATGGAGGCCTTCGAAATCTCTGAACTTAGAATCGCCACGTTTTTGAGCGCAATCGGAAAATTATTTCTCATTAAAATTGCAACTTAACGATTTTTTTCGAATTTTAAAAAAATTCTTCAGCTTATAACACCTACATGCTTTATCCGATTTTAATAATTTTTTCACATAACCTTAATTTTTTGAGTCTAGGTATTCGTGTAAAATTTGAGCGCAATCAAAAAACTATTTCTTATGAAAATCGAAATTTTACCTTTTTTTTCTTTTTTAAAACAATTCTTTGACTTATAACACCTACATGCTTTATCCTATTGGAATGATTTTTTCACAGAACCTTAATTTTATGAATATATACATTCGTGTAAAATTTGTGCGTAATCGAATAATTATTTCTCACGAAAATTTCAAAATTACGACTTTTTCCTTTTTTAAAATTACGATTAACTAAAAAAATTTAAAATTTAAGTTAATTTTTTATTTAATTTAGTATAATTTTAAAAAATCTTCAACTAAGTAATGATTTTTTCACAGAACAACTGAAAATCCGCATAACACATGGCAGCTCAATGCACCAATTACGCTCATCCCATCCGCGGGACTTAAGCGTTTTCCTAGTAATATACCCGCTTCAAGATTGAAAAGAATAGTAAGGAAAACTGTATCAAAGTGAACTAATTGGTATTTTACCAGTTGACCTTACGTAATCCATACCAGGAATTAATTTACTTTATTGTGGGGATGTTACACACGATACTAATACGCGGACGTCATTCGATATTTTAGTCCAATGAGGACCAGCTGTGCAAATTCCACCTCATAATATGCACTAGTCAGTTTGTAACCCGCAAGCTATGAGCAAAACTCATAAAGAGTAAGTTTATTATGCACTTATTACACATATTACTGTTAGGATGACATTGGGTACTCGGGTTACCCGAATCCGAACATCACCCAATCAAAATTTATACTTAGGATTAATATCAAACAGTTCATATTTGCATCTCAAATGTGAATTAAATATTTCAATCATTGTGCTTATACAGTGATAAATATATTTAAAAATAGCATCTGTTATAGTTTTCTATCTTGTTTCAAATTAATGTTTAACGTACCGCAGTTTCAATGACATGGACTTTTTCATTACTATCAATAAGTTATACAATGTTTTTTGGATGTCATAAAATATACAATCTGTGGTTTCGTTTTGTTTTCAGTTCAATTTAATTTGGATGAGCGTAGCGAGCGAAGCGAAGATTCCATTCTACTACACTGGAGAAAAAAAATTCCGGAATGTTTTTTTTTTCTTTTTTTTGTATTTTTGTCTGTTTGTTAACAAGATTCTTGCTAAACCGATACTCCGATTGCGATGAAATTTTATGGAGACCTTCGAAATCTCTGAACTTAAAACTGCACCGTACGAAAAATTGATCAAAAAATCTTTCTCTTGAAAATCGCAATTTTACGATTTTTTTCGTTTTTCTTTTTTGTTTTTGTTTGTTTTTTGTGTGTTTGTTAACACGATTCCGGCTAAACCAATACTCCAATTGCTATGAAATTTTCTGGAGACCTTTGAAATCTTTGAACTTAGAACTGCCACCTTTTTGAGCGCAATCGAAAAATTATTTCTCATGAAAATCGCAATTTTACGATTTTTATTCGATTTTCTTGTTTTTTCTGTTTGTATTTTTGTGTGTTTGTTAACACGATTCCGGCTAAACCGATACTCCAATTGCGATGAAATTTTTTGAAGACCTTCTAAATCTTTAAACTTAGAACTGCCACGTTTTTGGGTACAATCGAAGAAATATTTCTCATGAATATTGTACTTTCACGATTTTTTTTACGATTTTTAGTGCGATATTTTTGTGACATTTGGGCCGATTCTGACCAAACGGGTGGGGCAACAACGTTCATATTTCACATGGACATTAAGGTAAATGGTTATGTATTGCTTTTTGAAAGAAAAAGTTGAAAAAGTTGGCCAGAATCCATAGAAATAAAGGTTTTAATATGAGTTTTTTTGAGGTTTATAAAAAAAATTAACAAGTAACAATAGAAACTTGACAACAATCACCTACAATGCATTCAAAAAGCACTTGC
Source organism: Sweltsa coloradensis (assembly GCA_024449915.1). Taxonomy (NCBI): domain Eukaryota; kingdom Metazoa; phylum Arthropoda; class Insecta; order Plecoptera; family Chloroperlidae; genus Sweltsa; species Sweltsa coloradensis. Next base: position 90,068 of record JAMZAV010001398.1, read on the forward strand.
AAAGGAAAAGTGGACCAACAAAAACTAAAAACTTACAAAAACGCTCATCCATTAACGCGGCGGGACTAAAGCGTTTTCCTAGTTGTATTTTTGTGTGTTTCCACACGATTCCGGCTAAACCGATACTCCAATTGCGATGAAATTTTCTGGAGACCTTTAAAATCTCTGAACTTAGAACTGCACGGTTCGAAAAATCGATCGAAAAATGATTTCTCATGAAAATTGCAATTTTATGATTTTTTTCGATTTTCTTGATTTTTTCTGTTTGTATGTTTGTGTGTTTGTTAACACGATTCCAGCTAAACCGATAATCCAATTGCGATTAAATTTTCTGGAGGTCTTCAAAATCTTTGGACTTAGAACTTCCACGTTTTTGAGCGCAATCGAAATATAATTTCTCATACAAAACGCAATTTTACGATTTCTTTTCGTTTTTCTTATTTTTTCTGTTTGTATTTTTGTGTGTTTGTTAACACGATTCCGGCTAAACCGATACTCCAATTGCGATGACATTTTCTGGAGACCTTTGAAATCTCTGAACTTAGAACTGCACGGTTAAAAAAATCGATCAAAAAATTATTTCTCATGAAAATTGCAATTTTATGATTTTTTTCGATTTTCTTGATTTTTTCTGTTTGTATTTTTGTGTGTTTGTTAACACGATTCCAGCTAAACCGATAATCCAATTGCGATGAAATTTTCTGGAGGTCTTCAAAATCTTTGGACTTAGAACTTCCACGTTTTTGAGCGCAATCGAAAGATTATTTCTCATACAAAACGCTATTTTACGATTTCTTTTCGTTTATTTTTAATTTTTTCTGTTTGTATTTTTGTGTGTTTGTTAACACGATTCCGGCTAAACCGATACTCCAATTGCGATGAAATTTTCTGAAGGCTTTCTAAATCTCTGAACTTAGAACTGCCACGTTTTTGAGCGCAATATAAAAATTATTTCTCATGAAAATCACAATTTTACGATTTTTTTCGATTTAAAAAAAATCTTTTCTTATAACACCTATGTGCTTTATCCGATTGTAATGATTTTTTCACAGAACCTTTATTTTATGAATTGATATATTTATGTGAAATTTGAGCTCAATCGAAATATTATTTCTTATGATAATCGCAATTTTACGATTTTTTTCGATTTTTAAAATTTCTTCGACTTATTACACTTACATTCTTCGGTACTTTATCAATTCAATTACAGTCGCTAACTACTTGTTCGACGATAATACATTTTTTTAAACTAGGAAAACGCTTTAGTCCCGCTGCGTTGATGGATGAGCGTTTTTGTAAGTTTTCAGTTTTTGTAGGTCCACTTTTCCTTAGCAAGTGCTTTTTGAATGCATTGTAGGTGATTGTTGTCAAGTTTCTATTGTTACTTGTTAATTGTTATTATAAACCTCAAAAAAACTCATATTAAAACCTTTATTTCTATGGATTCTGGCCAACTTTTTCTTTCAAAAAGCAATACATAACCATTACCTTAATGTCCATGTGAAATATGAACGTTGTAGCCCCACCCGTTTGGTCAGAATCGGCCCAAATGTCACAAAAATATCGCACAAAAAATCGTAAAAAAAAAATCGTGAAAGTACGATATTCATGAAAAGTATTTCTTCGATTGTACCCAAAAACGTGGCAGTTCTAAGTTTAAAGATTTAGAAGGTCTCCAGAAAATTTCATCGCAATTGGAGTATCGGTTTAGCCGGAATCGTGTTAACAAACACACAAAAATACAAACAGAAAAAACAAGAAAAACAAAACAAAATCGTAAAATTGCGATTTTCATGAGAAATAATATTTCGATTGCGCTCAAAAAGGTGGCAGTTCTAAGTTCAAAGATTTCAAAGGTCTCCAGAAAATTTCATCGCAATTGGAGTATCGGTTTAGCCGGAATCGTGTTAACAAACACACAAAAATACAATGAAAAACAAAAAAGAAAAACGAAAAAAATCGTAAAATTGCGATTTTCAAGAGAAATAATTTTTTGATCAATTTTTCGTACGGTGCAGTTCTAAGTTCAGAGATTTCGAAGGTCTCCATAAAATTTCATCGCAATCGGAGTATCGGTTCAGCCGAAATCGTGTTAACAAACAGACAAAAATACAAAAAAAAGAAAAAAAAAGAAAAAAAAAACATTCCGGATTTTTTTCTCCAGTGTAGTGAAATGGAATCTTCGCTTCGCTCGCTACGCTCATCCAACAATATAAACATTTTCAATCCCTAGTAAACAATTTTTTTAAATAAACAATATTTTTTAACTTCATATATAACAGGTGGCACGATAATATAACCTACCCGGTTGACGCGCCCCTGATCCTCATGTCGTTGTAAAATTTAAAACAGTATTACCAAGCGTGTTCGCAGGCCATTAGCAATGGGAAAATGAAATCAATTTAAATACCATCTGCATAACACATGGCAGCTCAATGCACCAATTACGCTCATCCATCAACGCAGCGGGACTTTAGCGTTTTCCTAGTTAGTTTCATTGAGCTTCATTGAGCAAATCACACAGAGATCACACAGAGAGAGTTCGGAACAGAATTCATATTTTACTATGACAGTAATTACTAATTAGTTAGTCATATTTAGGGAGCTGATGTTCAGGACCTTTCAAAGTGAGAAAAAGGCAGGTAAATAGTACCTTTAAACCACCAAAAAAGGACCTAAAAAAAAGAACCTATTGAATTTAATCAAATTCTATTGTTTTCATTACTTTCAGTAATGTTTTATTACAGTTACACGGTTACACCAATATATTTTCATGGAGAGGGTGGGGGGGAGGGAAACGTTTTGTCGATAAATCAAACACAAGATAACAAATTAAAAACAGTTTTAACATTTTAATTTCTTTTCACAATTAAGAAAAACGCCATCCCGCTCCCCAAACATCTCTCTCTCATCCCACGTTACAGTATTCGACAACAAACAAATCATTGCGTATATGCTTGGCCCGATAATGTGGCAAGCTCGACACTGCACTCTCACGTTTTGCATCCGTTTTAGCAAATTATATCAAAATCGGACAATAGTACCTTAAAGATGCCCAAAAAGGACTTTTACTCATTTAATGATGTAAATAGGCATTTTAAGGCAAAATAAAATGCATATTTTTGGCATCCCTAACACTTGAAACATACTTAAAACTATTTTCTATAGGCATGTATATTTACCAATAGAAAAAAGGAGATGTCCTGAACATCCTCTCCCTAGTCATATTACATACAATAAATTAAAATTTTCCTAATTTGTATACGTGATAGTATTGTACTAAAATGTTGGTTTTAAATTGAATCTCTGAAATTGAAGTCAAGAGTTTTTTAAGTTTAAACTATGTATTTTCAACCACTGGTTCGTAAATGTAGTTTTATTTTGGCCAATACGTTCGTCAATATTTTTTACGTATGGGATTGGGATGTCATATTTAAAATCATGTAGAACTCTATAATCGAATTGACTGACGTTATTTAAATTTACGTATTAATAAAATATTTCAAGTCATTATTATGTAATGTGAATGATGACGAATGATGACGTCTTTAGATTTTGTAAGAGGAAGAATACACTACCACTTTGACGAAATATTGCCTTCCGATGATATATCACCTATAGTCACCTACCGGTCGTCCGCGACATTAGCTAGTTCTGTCATAAATCCTATTTCCGTTTCCTTCGATTATTCCAACATAAATAATTGACATCTAATCTGTGTAACTAGTCACAACTTATATGAAATAGACTTTTTAACAACTTATCACTCGTAAGCATACTATTATCATTGAGTATACTTCATGGTATTATGTGCTAAAACTGTGAAGGGCCTATGTTCATAGTATTTTTGTTCGAATATCCTACATATTATATGGATCGATTTCTGAGCATTTCCTTCCCTGCCGAACTAGTGAGAGTAACTGATGCATTTGTGTGCCATAAAACACATTCATGATTCGGTCTATATTATAAAAATATAATATTGTAATATTGTATAGTGCAACCTCACTAGCTGACACAAACGTATAGAACCTCAACCAGACCCGACTCTCCATGCAACTATTGATAGCGTAACATCGGAGTTATAAGACAACACACTAGACTCTGAACCATCTTTACTCTGAACTCTCAGCGGCTGTCTCAATATTTAGGGCGACGGTCGTCGCCCGCAGTCAAGCGCACGCGACTGCTAAGGCGACGACGAACTCCAGCCATGTATACATCAGCTACCCGAGTTGGGAGTTTTCAGCTATCTGCACACGCCACCCTGAAAGAGTTACAATCTTGAAACTCGGTATCTGGTATGTAGTCCATGACCTACAAAAAAAAAATCAACCCGATCCGACAACCCGTTCTGTGTTAAAAAAGGCTCTCAACATCGTCAAAATCCTTCCGGCTGGCTGGGTGGGTGGGTGGCTAACTGGCTGGTTAGTTATAGCAAAGATTAGTCATGTCTAATCTTTGGTTATAGTTCTCCTCGTAGCTATATTGAGCCCTACAGAGAAAACGGTAAATCTTAGAACTATGAAACTTGGACCACACTTAGGTGTACCTCAGACGCAGTGCCTTTTGCTTTCAAAACCAAAATTGGGTAACAGGGACCGGAGAAAATAAAAATTTGGATGATAATCAAAACGCGTAATTACCAAGGCGTGGTAATTTGTACAAACTTGAAATTAAACATGCTATTAACCATTATATATATCTTGCGTCCAGAACACAAGGGGCTAAATTTGGGGAGGACCATGGGCCCAAAAATGACAAAAAACATATCTGAACTTTATGAAATGAATCATTCAAAGAAAACGCTACAACTGAGATGTTTCAAACGTGGAATACACTTTGATATATTCTCTCATTCTTTATCACTTTTGAATATGGAAAGCAAAATTGGGTAACGGGTACAGGAGAAAATCAAAATTATCAAAAGCTAGGTAATTCCGTACTCTTATGGCTAAGACGCTATACAGAGAAAACGGTTCATCTTAGAACTTTGAAACTTGGGCTACACTCAGATGTACCTCATGCACAATCACTCAAGCTTTCAAAACCAAAACCGGGCAATTGGGACCGGGGAAAATCAAAATGAAAATCTAAACGCGTAATTACTCAGGCGTAGTAATTTGCACAAGCTTGAAATTAAAAATGCTCTTAACCATTATAAATATCTAGCGCTTAAAACACAAGGGGTACCTTTGGGGGGACCGTGGGCCCAAAAATGTTTTAAAAAAAAACTCTGAACTTAACAAATTTAATCATTCAAAGTCCATCATTCACGCCTTGATAGCAAACAAACAACAAAAAGACGTAATATCCAAACAAATAAAAAAATTGTAAAAAAAAACGGCAGCCAAGCTCTCCTTCAAAAGTCTTCGGCTGTGAATGCTGTGAGATATAGAAGTTGAGCCAAGCTTTTTATTCTTTCTCCATAGTTTCGCTTTGAAAATAAGTAAGATCATTTCGCCTGTTGACGAGCGCCAAGCCAACGATTTTTGTGGTAAAAAAGTAAAATATTTAAACTCGAAATCATAAAAAAAAATGCTTGGCCATTAACCAAATTCAATGGCCAAGACATTTTTTTATGATTTCGAGTTTAAATATTTTACTTTTTTACCACAAAAATCGTTGGCTTGGCGCTCGTCAACAGGCGAAATGATCTTACTTATTTTCAAAGCGAAACTAGGGAGAAAGAATAAAAAGCTTGGCTCAACTTCTATATCTCACAGCATTCAGTATTCACAGCCGAAGACTTTTGAAGAAGAGCTTGGCTGCCGTTTTTTTTTTTTTTTTTTTTTTTTTACAAATTTTTGGATTTGTTTGGATTTGTATTACTTCACAAGGCGCAATTAAACGTAAGTAAATCAAGGGGTCTGGTTACCTAATATATCGAGTCCTTGGTTTACTTCTGGTCGAGGGTGTACAAACCACGCCCTTTCAATACATCCGAACCCAGTACCCACTATACTATAGTATAGTTCACTATCGTGGGCGGTCAAATTTTCACTATTGCAACAAGTAGGAAGAGTTGGGTGTACAGTACAATGCACATATAATAATTATATTATACCCGTTCACTTCACAAGTACATCAGTGTTGCCCTATTATAAACAACTTAAATAAAACATGAACATTTATAATACATACCAATGAAAGAAGTCACACAGATAAAATAATAGTGTGTTATCTGTCCTGAATGAAAGTGTTAGTGGCAGATTTAGTGATTTTTCTAGAAATCTTCGCTGATTGTGAAGACTGTTCACGCGGCCGCACGTGGAGGTCACATGTTAATCAAGATGTGATTACTTCGTCAATCGTCATTGCTGGCTTGGTGTTGACTTCCTTACTCTCGACAGCAAGTGAAGCATATGCATGTATGTTCGTGGTGTGGTACGTTTTCTTGGTGTGAATGTGGTGTTGATGAAGAGAGAAATTATGTTAATGCTGTTTAGTGTATTGCATGCAGGAGTGGCAAGACAATGACAAAAACAAGTTTAGCTGCAAATTCCTTCGTAACAACTTTTTAAACTTTTATCGTTGGAATTAAACCTGATGTAGGACGCAATATGCCCCTCTTCAGGTGAACTAGGTATGTTGCGGATAGGACAGTTGTGAAGGGATGTCCGAGGGCTGATTAAGAGGACTCAATCCCTTGCATTCGCATCAACGACTGAGGAAAAACTCGGAAAAAACCTTCAGCCAGGATTGCCAGTCTCGCCGGAATTCGAACCCCGGACCTTCCGAATCAGAGTCGAGCGCTTAGCGCCCGAGCCAACACTGTCGGTTAACGACTCATGTGTTTGTAGCTGCACCGATGAAGATAAATAACAAGGAAAGCATAATGTTGCTTTTCAGAACAAGTAATAACTTCGTTCTATGTGTGATGAGATGTGTAAACTATGTATAGCTGTATTTCACCAGCTAAAAGCTAAATTGCCATTCGGTTGCTGTTTCAACACATGTTTTTATTTGAGGTGCCTGTCATTCTTGACAGGAATTAAGCATCGTAAACCATATACATTTTTCTTCCACGTTGAATTAATACTAACCATTTTTTATAGTTCGAGCGAAACTTCACTGATAGACCAGAACCCAGGTAGGGAAACCCTCCCCCCCCCCCCCTGCGGAGAAATGGAGACCCATATATTATGTTAGGGTGGTTATTTTGGAGGAGAAATCCACTTGTTGGCCAGTTGGCCAGTGGTGGGTGCGGGGTACAGGGGTGCCCAAAGTGTCAATTGTGCTGTTTTTTGTAACTGTTTTTATTTTTTTAGGGCCAAACCGTTGAACGAAATCTATTTTTGACTTTTGATTCGTTTAAGGAATGAAAAATAGAATTTTACACATATTTTTATTTTCTTGTATGTACCAGAAATAACAATTTTGAGTTTTCCAAAATCAAAGTCAAAATGGCCCCAAATTGCCCGTTTTGGTTGAAAACTGATAAATTATGTTAGGGTGAACATTTGTTAGTAGAAATCCACTTGTTGGCCAGTGGTGGATGCGGTGTACAGGGGCGTCCAAAAAGTAAATTTTGGAAATGATTTTCAACTGTTTTTATTTGTTTTATGCCAAATCGTTGAACAAAATCTATTTTAAGCTTGAGATTCGTGTAAGGATTTGAAAATAGAATGTAAGGAATATTTTTATTTTCTCGTATGTCCCGGAAATAACTTTTTTGAGTTTTCCAAAATCATAGTCAAAATGGCCCCAAATTGTCCGTTTTGGTTAAAACTGATAAATTGTGTTTGGGTGAATATTTTTTAGTAGAAATCCACTTGTTGGCCAGTTGTCCAGTGGTGGATGCGGCGTACAGGGGCGTCCAAAAAGTAAATTTTGGGGATGATTTTTATCTGTTTTTATTTTTTTAATGCCAAATCGTTTTACAAAATCTATTTTGAGCTTTAGATTCGTGTGAGGATTTGAAAATAGAATGTAAAGCATATTTTTTTCTCGTATGTCCCGGATATAACAATTTTGAGTTTTCCAAAATCAAAGTCAAAATGGCCCCAAATTGACCGTTTTGGTTAAAACTGATAAATTATGTTTGGTTGGTTATTATTTAGTAGAAATCCACTTGTTGGCCAGTTGGCCAGTGGTGGATGCGGCGTACAGGGGCGTCCAAAAAGTAAATTTAGGGGATGATTTTAAACTGTTTTTATTTTTTTAATGCCAAAACGTTTTACAAAATCTATTTTGAGCTTTAGATTCGTGTGAGGATTTGAAAATAGAATGTTAAGCATATTTTTATTTTCTCGTATGTCCCGGAAATAACAATTTTGAGTTTTCCAAAATCAAAGTCAAAATGGCTCCAAATTGCCCGTTTTGGTTAAAACTGATAAATTATGTTTGGTTGGTTATTATTTAGTAGAAATTCACTTTTTGGCCAGATGGCCAGTGGTGGATGCGGCGTACAGGGTCGTCCAAAAAGTGAATTTGGAGGATGTTTTTTAACAGTTTTTATTTTTATGCGGCCGAATCGTTGAGCGAAATCTATTTTTTAATTTTTATTAGTGTAAAGAATGTTAAATACAATATTATCTACATTTTTTACTTTCTTGCGTGTCCCGGAAATGAAATGTTTGTCTTTTTCGAAAAAGAAGTCAAAATGATCCTAAGTTGCCCTACTTTAGACATAAAAATGTACATATCATGTAATATTGATGTAGTTATTATATTGAGTATAATGTGGATGTGTTTGATGATCATGTAATCAGTAGTCTAGTTCATCTTCGTCTTCATCTTCACTCTCATCAACGTCTCTGCCTCTTTCAATCTCGATGTCGTCGGGATCATCTTCCACATCGGATGCATTGTCTTGTGTTTCCAAAATATTAACTTACTCATTTGGGAGCACGTTGCCTTCGGTCCACGCGTAGAGAAGTCCATCCGGGGTTACCGACCAGCCATGACTTAGGGGTTCAGGTATGTCGGCCACCGCATCTGTTGCTTTACGCCATATCATTGCTTGATAATTTTCACGCAGGGTTTGCAACCGTAAAGATGATATGCATGGTGGTAGTAAGCTGAGATCAGTGCCGCTGTAGTTTGTCAGTGGTTTAAACAGTGATTTTTGAAATCCTTTGCGAAAAAGATGTTAGCGAGTTTCATTTACAAGTACTGGTCTCCCCATACATAAGGCAAACAAATCTTTCTAATTGGTCGCACGTAGTTTCTTCAACAGTAACCGAGGTGCCAAGAGATAAGATAGTGTTCTCGAATTCGGGGTGTTTCTCTGATAGTTTTAAATGAAAAAAATTTCCTCTTCTAACAAAAGAACTTGTGGTGTCGCAACCAGTAACGCGTGAAATGGCGTAAGAACTTCACATAATTTTGCCCCTCTCTAAGAAATTACTTTTTTGATGTCAACAAGTCTTCTCTTTTGTCTCCAAAGCCAGAATCTAAAAGTACTTGTTGGTTTACTTGCTGCGCGTATTTCAATAAGATGATGAAGACGTCAGTGTCAGGAGAACAAACAATGATGCTAAAACTAGCGTCGTGTCGAGATGCTGCATTTCAACAGTGGAGCATCATTCGACTATCGGCCTCCTCTTGTGTAGATTGCAGCTCTTCGATGGTCGATTTAGTCACGGTGTTTGTAAAATAAAATATTTGTAAATAAAAATATGCATAACATTCTATTTTCAAATCATCACTCGAATCTAAAGCCTAAAATAGATTTTGTTCAACGACTTGGCACTAAAAAAATTAAAATGGTTAAAAATCACCTCCAAATTTTACTTTTTGGACGCCCCTGTACGTCGCATCCACCACTGGCCAACTGGCCAACAAGTGGATTTCTACTAAATAGAAACAACCCTAACATAATTTATCAGTTTCAACCGAAACGGGCAATTTGGGGCCATTTTGACTTTGATTTTGGAAAACTCTAAATTGTTATTTCCGGGGCATACGAGAAAATAAAAATATGCTAAACTTTCTATTTTCAAATCCTCACACGAATCTAAAGCCCAAAATAGATTTGTAAAACGATTTGGCATTAAAAAAATAAAAACAGATAAAAATCATACGCAAAATTTACTCTTTGGACGGCCCTGTAGGCCGCATCCACCACTGGCCAACTGGCCAACAAGTGGATTTATACTAACAAATATTCACCCTAACATAATTTATCAGTTTCAAGCAAAACGGGCAATTTGGGGCCATTTTGACTTTGATTTTGGAAAACTCAAAATTGTTATTTCCGGGACATACTAGAAAATAAAAATATGCTTAACATTCTATTTTTAAATCCTTACACGAATCTTAAGCCCAAAATAGATTTTACTAAACGATTTGGCATACAAAAAATAAAAACTGATGAAAATCACCCCCAAAATTTACTTTTTTGGACGGCCCTGTACGCCGCATCCACCACTGACCAACTGGCCAACAAGTGGATTTCTACTAACAAATATTCACCCTAACATAATTTATCAGTTTTAACCAAAACGGGCAATTTGGGGCTATTTTGACTTTGATTTTGGAAAACTCAAAATTGTTATTTCCGGTACATACAAGAAAATAAAAATATGTATAACATTCTATTTTTCATTCTTTACACGAATCAAAAGTCAAAAATAGATTTCGTTCAACGGTTTGGCCCTAAAAAAATAAAAACAGTTTAAAAAAACAGCACAATTGACCCTTTGGGCACCCCTGTACCCCGCACCCACCACTGGCCAACTGGCCAACAAGTGGATTTCTACTCCAAAATAACCACCCTAACATAATATATGGGTCTCCATTTCTCCGCAGGGGGGGGGGAGGGTCTCACTAATGGTGGGATCCGGTCTATGAAGGCTAAACCCGAAGTTGTGAAATTTCGCTTTGCAACTCTTCGAACCCAAGGAGTTGTTTTCCAAATGTATCGGCAGCGAGAAAACACGATTTAGCACGACCTATGAAGCTCAATGGCTCACTGCATGGTGCGTACTTCGCAGGTCCGAAGCGTTTGGCTCCAAAGGAACTAGGGTTCGAGTCCCACATTAGACATAATTTTTTCAATTTTCCTTCTTCGTCATCTATCGTCACTCATCGTCACTAATAGTATAAATAGTCGTTTCTAAGCTAGAAACTCGTTGACTTGTCGAGCACGCTTCGTGAGTGACATTGGTCAACCTTGAGCTGCGAGGCCACCGCGTTGACCGCAGGCGCTCTTCCCTGGCTGACTCACGCACTTTACTGGTGTTCGGTGCTTGGAGTTAGGACCTCCGCCACCGACTGGTATTACCAGTTCTTCACCGTAGTCTGCCGAGTGGCCAGTGCTTCATGATCTTGCATGCGGACAAGCGAACCTGTGTGAGATTCAACTCAAGATGAGGAGAACGTGGGTGCTGGCGGTCATAGGTGAGGAAATTGTTCAATATTTCAATGTGTCAAAGTTCAATTTCAAATTTGTTTATAAATTATGTATGTGATGTGATGTGATGTGATGTGATCCCCAATCATGTTCAAAAATCAAAAGTCAAAACAAAGAACGCCGAGCTCATGAGTAGGGTTGCCATCCGTCCGGCTTTCGGCGGGACAGCCGAGTACCGCGTCCCGCCAATACACCAAGCGGGACACAATGTTCTGCTTAGTAGAAAATTTTCGATCCCAATGCGTTTTTAGTTGTTTTCTGGTTTTTGCACTACAAAAACGACAATATTTTATTATTTAGTCCGTTATTTTTTTTCTGAAACGCTCAGAACGCGCTCTAAAAGCCTAGTGTTAAAACTTTTCACCTGCATCGCAATTCTCGGGGGCCTCCACCCCCAAACCCCCCATGCTGTTTTTGACTGAAAATATCGGTCCCTCATCCATGAGTTTAAATTATGGCAACCCTACTCATGACTGGTAATATCAAGAACTTCTTTTATCGTACGCAAATGATGCTATACGTTATGTTGCCCTTTCTTTATACTATTTCTCTTTGTGACAATCTAGACTATATGCGCCCCGTGTCCGCAATCCCGCAGGTAAAATCATATTTATTTTAGCTGGTGATAAGTACGTTAAGTACCCGATCACATAGAATCTAATGATCGTGATCTTTTTCAGTTATAATCGCTTGGTGTTACAATTTTACATTTTGGAAAATTTGAGCATATAAAAAGTATCTTGGAAAGAAAATTGTAAAAATGAGGTTTAACTATATCTGGTGTTTCGCTTTTATAGTTTGTCACTATCTAATATACAAGGTTAGGCTAGGTCTCAGTGGCGTACGCAGGAATATACTTGGGGGGCTTGGACCAACGACTCAATAGAGGTTGTGAGGGGACGCCCCCACAATAGCTGCGGCGCAGGCAATTTCTTAAAAAAAAAAAATGAAGTGTTTGTTTTGTTGAGTTTTAGAAGATGTCAAGGGGCTTTGCTGAAAAAAAAAAGAAATTAATAGATGAATTTAATTTTTTGCATAAACCTAGATGATTTGCAGAATATTATATTAAAGCTGGGATTTCGGTGGGGGGAGGGGGCAAGCTTCCCGACCCCCCCCCCTTCCCTGGATACACCACTGGCCGGCCCGTCGGCTATTAGGTTGGGTCGGTAGGTTTTGATCTGGTATAATAAAACGTTTTTCAAGCACTTCATTACTTCGTAATAAGCTTGATTATTATAACCAGTATAACCTATGGTATGTTGTTAACGGGTAAAACGAGTAAGTAAAATAATATACCGTTTCTCACCGGCTTGGAGGGAAACTATGCATTCAATAACTTACTCGTAGATTAGATTGAACTACGCTCCCCATCAAAATATTTTACATTGAGATATGTGTGTAGTCTTTGTACACTAATATTTAAACATAATATTTGAACGACCCCCTTCCCTTCCCCTTCTACACACTGCTGAGCGACGTCGCAATTATAGTGATTGAGACCAGTCTTTGTTGGGTTGATACTCGAATTATTAATGATATAATATGCGACTATGTATTTTTCTACTACGAAGCGATGGTTGAATACTTGATAGTTGAAGCGATAGTGAAGACAACATGCCACCTGAAATGTAGACTATTACCAAACCAGCAGGGATCGTAGAGTACTGGAAAACAAGAGAAACCTAGAACCAGAACAATAATATAAGCAATTGAAGTTTTATTATTTTCTCCGATATACCAATATTATACTATATTGTCATGTCGAAACATACATTTCAAACTACTCTTTTCGTTGTCGATTGCCGTCAGAACAAAACATATCCTCTGATAATTGATGAAAATTAACGAGTAGAACGACAGCTGCTTGTTCAATAGATCGCTCTTCGTTATTCTGTCGCATAAATACTTGTATTTTATCACTGTTAAGTGTTGACTTATTACTAGCTGCTCTAATTGGTGGATAGTTGATCTTTTGCCAGTCTCCTATTGTCTTTATCTATATAGCCGAGTTAATGGGCGATGCAACCCTCACTACTTTTACCACGAGGAGTCTTGCAAGCCTACACTTACAGTCGTACAACAACAGAAGGATTTAAAAAATGTAATGATCTAGTTAATTAAGTTGTCCTGTCACTACTACGCATAACGAATCGGTCTTCACGTCGTGTCACCCTGTATAATAACAGCTGCATTACTGTGTATAATTATGTATATGTTTTAAATTTGGCGGAGTAAACATAAAATTAAACATTAACACATTTCTTGTATGGACATCGCAGAGAATGAGCAGTATTATTTGTAACCATATTCTTTTCATTTGGGTGGGTTGTTAGGGTGCAATGGTCGATAGTGGTAGATTTTATTCAAATTTCTCTAGTCATAATGCAAGAACATAATGCATTTCGATGTTTCAAGTACAGAGCAGAATTAGCATAACTAATGTTCACTGAATACATACATACATACATACATACCGACGTCATTTATTTACACACTTTCAAACCGCGTCCTTCGGAATTTCAACATTGCTGTGATGACGGATATCTAATAATTGCACTTTCGTGTGTGCCTAAGAGAAAAGCAGTCGTGACAAGCGTTGCAACCTTTTATACCAGCATCTTAACCGATGAATTATAGTTTAAAATACTTAGTACATCGCTATTTGTAATGTGCACTTAGAATGACTAGCCCTGGCTAGAACGCAAACAATATTGCTAAAAGGTATAATTATTATATCTGTGATGCTCTTTTTGACAGTCAAGCTTGTGACATTCAGAAGCAGCGCATTGCATGGACTGGGAGAGAGCCGTTCATGATTATTCTGTCCCTTGCAAGATAGAAATAATTACAAATACGTATGTTGAATGAAATGAATATCAACGTCGTGTAGACATGAATAAACTAGGAAGCTTCGCAGCAAACGCTTTTTCAGGCGCGTTGTTGCGATGAGCGTAATTGGTGCATTGAGCTGCCATGTGTTATGCAGATTTTCTGTTCTGTGAAAAAATCATTACAATCGGATAAAGCATGTAGGTATTATTAAGTAAAGACATTTTTTCTTTTATCAAAAATAATCGTAAAATTGCTATTTTCATGAGAAATAATTTTTCGATTGCGCTTAAAAACGTAGCAGTTCTAAGTTCAGAGGTTTCGAAGGCCTCCAGAAAATTTCATCGCAATTGGAGTATCGGTTTAGCCGGAATCCAAACACACAAAAATACAAACAGAAAAAAGGTGAAAAAAAGAAAAATATTACGGATTTTTTTCTCCAGTGTAGTGGAATGGAATCTTCACTTCGCTCGCTACGCTCGTCAAATTAGCTATAAATTAAGAACAATTTAATGAACAACAAATTTTAGTACGCCAGAAAACATAAATATTTATATTCCGTTAAGAAACTGGATTTATGCTAAAAATACTATTTATAAAGAATATTTGTTTTTGTCGTCAGAGTAGTAAAAAATATATAAATGTTCTTGTTCGAAAGTCAAAATGAAATACCAATCATTCAATCTTTAAATCATGAACCATCAAGTTTAATATATTTCTGTTAATTTTCAATTTATAGGCTAATTAATGATAAACAATCTTACATAAAATATAATTACTTTTTATTTAATTGTATTTTTATTCAATTTCAGTAATGGAAATATAATTATGATTGGTGTTGTGTTTGTTGCCCGGAAGCTGGTTTTGAAATAATATTCATATTTCCATAATGAATTACCCGTGAATGACTCAATCTTGTTTAAATCAGCCGACATGGTCAAGGCCAAGGCCTCAAAGAGTTTCAACCGAGTGAGGAAGCTAGCATGATCTTTTGAAATACCCATGGTGAACTGGCTATGATCGGAATATTACCGGGTTTTCCCGATCTGGTGTGTGCGTGATACATGGCATGTGGCTACCGGAACCAAGCCAACAGTTTTAATTGTGTACTTTTAATACGGTTATCTGACTGAGGAAGATTTGATGAGGGTGAGGGAACAGAGTTGATAGACAATTACAATTTAATTTCATTGTTGACACTTGGTACAATCTGGCAACACAATGATCTAAAATAAAATATTTTATTTTATAGATGTACCTATTATAAATAATTAATAAAACTTATGTTCTTCAGGAATTATAAAAAAAACTATAGAAGATTTCCCGGAATGTCGAAAATACTAATAAATTGCAACATCGTAGCATCTTTCATCTGTCGTCAACAAGAGTCACTTAACAATGTAATAAAACATTTTTGTGCTCTTACTTCGAGTTCAAGTAATTCTCAATACTAAGCGAGTTTGTGACGTTGCCAGTATATAATACAGTAGCAAACCCATACAATACAATAAGTATAATGCAAGCAATACAATACAATAAAAATATAATTAAATAGTACGTGACAGTCAGCTTCTCAAGTAAAATACTGAGAGATCTCATACTCTTAATGTGAGGGAATAGGACACATTTTGGCAGTTGGCACAAGCTATTCGCGCGGCCGGTAAGAATCCGACGTACCTGAAACTTTACATATGTTAATAAATCATACATGGACAGCCCTACCATTGAGTGGCCCTACAGTATTAGATTTGCAATTTTTTATGTTTATTAGCCAGGATCAAACCACGAATGTGGTCAATTGAGACTTTTAAGAAAATCCAAAAACCTGAAAATCAATTTCATTTGTTTAAATTATTTATAAATAGTTTCTTGAAAAGTTTTACTGTAGCGCCCTATTTTTCCTCTTACTTGACAATTCCCCAGATTTGTAAACAGCTGTGATGTCAGTCGGCCGAGCGATCCTAAAATTTAAAAAAATTATTGTAACAAAATATTTGTTTTTCGTTTTTCTGTTCTTTTTTCCCGGAACGGTTCTAAAAATGTTTTCCCTCTAGACAGTAACAACTTATTTTTATCACTTTAGAGTAATAGTTTTTAATCGTGAATTATAATAACATAAAAAATTAACTATGTAAGAATCTTTAATTTACAAAAAAATAATCAAAATAACTGTTTAAGCTATCATGTCATGCAGATTTGTTTTTGTAAATGTCACGGTTGTCATGCATGCTCTTTTCTTCCAGCTGGAGTTTGTTTTCTCTTCTGACACCACTTATAGGCAACATGCAACTCTCTTACCTAACTAAACTAAACTAAACTCAACCCAACTACCCAACAATACAAATATGAGACTCGCAAATTGAATCTGCTGAGTAGTTTCCATGGTCGACACTCACCTTTTTAATTCCTGCAGATTCTCAATATTTACGTTTTACTTTGTAGTGTAGACAATCTGTTGCTTACCGTCCCTAATATGTTTCATTGTTGTCATAGATCTCGTTCGCCCAACATTCCAAGAAAACTATGATATTATATTTATCCACCCTCTTTCATTTCACTATTTACATAAGTCGTTGAGTGTTCACTACATGTTAACCATATTCTGCATTGAGTAATCGATGTTTTATTTATGTTACAGCAATGACAATACTAGAATTGTCTGTAGTTATTGGGTACGTCCCGGAACCCCTCCCGACCTACAGCACAGAAACGCAACCAACCAAAAGACCAGTGCTTCTATCAACCCAAAGGCCAAAGCATTTGCAAACCCGCAGACCAAAGCCTCTGCCAACTCAAAGGCCATTGAAGTCGCGTACTGCAGTTCGTGACGAATCTGCCATTTTCTTCCCTGAAGACCCTGTCGTACACACAGGTTCGAAGCGTTCCTTGTCAGACTCAGGTAATGTACGCTACTCTGACATCTACCCTCAAACCCAGTTCTTCAATGCAGAGCGGCCGGTGCGGCAAGATGGCCAGGGACCGCAGAACCAATGGGGGAATCTCCAGCCCCAGTGGGGGAATCCTGGACGTCCGCAGAACCGGCCAGGCGCTTTCCCTTCGAATCAACCCAGCTGGGGAGGTGGGGGAGGCAACCAGCAGGGGTGGGGAGGTGGCGGAGGTAACCAGCAGGGATGGGGAGGAGGCGGAGGTAACCAGCAGGGGTGGGGAGGAAACAACCAGCAGGGAGGAGGAAATTTTAACGGCCCTCCAGACGATGATTATGATGAACCACCGTTTGTCTTTGACCGGCCGCCCGCAAACGGTGGAGCTGGCCGACCGCAGCCTGGAAACGGTGGAGCCGGTCGACCGCCGCCTGGAAACGGCGGAGCTGGCCGACCGCCGCCTGGAAATGGTGGAGTTAACCGACCGCCGCCTGGAAACGGCGGAGCTGGCCGACCGCCGCCTGGAAACAATGGCGGAGGTGGTGGCCAGCCGAGGCCTTCTACGCGGCCCCCTACGCGGCCCTCTACGCGGCCCCCAGCCACCCCCGCCACTACCACCCGTAGAGCGACGGCTGCCACCACGACGACCCGTCCACTCCCCGGTGCGCCGGTGACGATGCCGACGCCCGCCCCCACCAGACCGGGGTGTAACTGTCCAAGTACCCCAGAGTTCAACCCCGTGTGCGGTCAAGACAGGGTCACCTACACCAACCCTGGCAAGCTTCGATGTGCGAACGCTTGCGGCAACAGTACGTAGTCTATTACCATTGTCTACAGATATGTCACACATTAATTATTTTATAATTTTCCTGTTTCCAATTTGCCAGATGACAAATCCCCTAAAACGGGGTTTAAATTGTATTTTACTTTTATTTATCTTAGCTGATTGTGTATAGCGTCCAATGTAAGTTTTGTTCCACTTAGTTTCTTGTGCTTTTATTTGGAGTCTCATACTGAACGTGAACTTCTGTGTTCTTATATTTTCATGGTACGGAGCAAACATAGGAACAACATAGGATTTTGACTTGAATAAATAACATTAATTTTTTTAAATCTAAAAACATAGATGTGTGCTAACAAGGTAGTACGGTAATTCAGAAATGATTACAACAGGAAAATGTTGATAGGTATAAATATAGATTAATACAATTTAGTATTATTGGACACACTTGCATATTTTTGTAACATCAAAGTGATATTTTCCAATTAAAGTCGAACAAGGAAAATGTCCAACAATCCAAATTAAATATAAGAAATGAACGGTCAAGAACCAATGCCAACAACAAATTTTGGAAACTAAATCATGACATAAATTAAAAATACAAATGCAACACTACTATAAAAATAATAGGTGTCGATAATAATTTTCAAACAATGTTAAAACCTCTCAAGCAAGACATTATTATGTATCACTACAATTATAGTGTTCCACAAGACCAGTCCAATAATACTATGCATATGAGGGTAGTATACTAGGTACATGCCTATGGCCAGCTCAGCTCTGTCTAATCCGTGTCTAATCTCTGTTACAGACGTGGCGATGTTGCACTTCGGGTCTTGCATCACCACCACGACCCCTCCGCCGTCGCGATGATCCTCGTTGTCGTGAGGTGACCGTCGCTAATCAGAACTACTGGAACTGCTTCCTCAGAGTTGCTTGATATAATTATTAATTTTGTGTATCTTGGGAGTTGCTCAATATAACGTTTTATTTACATCGATTTGAATTTGAAGTTAGTAGGCTTTTTCAAGAAAAACATGTTTTTTGGCGTTATTTTATTTTATTCACTAAATCTATTATTTTTTGTCTATTTCCGATGAGGTTTAATTATTTTGAAAGTGTTTTATTAATTAGCTTATAGAAAAAGTAATCAGTGCACCTTCCCAAAGGCCTTAAAATATCGTCAGTCTTAATTTTGAAGTTTTTCAGGTAGATATTAAATCACTACTTAATTAATGTGCTGCACATGTAATATTAATCCATTCTAGTCATGTTTTGCTGAGAAACCATTCTAGTATATATCAATAGTAGGTTTAATATGTATTGCTTAATTATTTAATGTTAATTTTTATATCATGTTCAGTGTCAATGATGATGCAACCACCTTACAAACAAACGTTTAACTGCTTTCTTTCATGAACATGGTTACAAATGCACATCCATATTAACGTAGTATTCACACTATATTACCAATCAAATACAAATCAATATCCTACTATATTTGCATACATGAAGTCGGGTAGGGGGTGGAGGATTCCACCACAAACTTGGCCCCGGCACCGGGTCTATCGAAGCTCTCTGATGTCTCCCACAAATTGAACTATAAAAATATATACGGTTATATTAAAAATATCCTGGCATATTTGAATCTGTACACATATATTTTTGAATTTTCAGGCAGTAACCTAAAACATAAGGCTATGTTGCATATAACATATCATGTGTACACAAAATGACTCAATCTAAAGAGAACTTTATATCGTTAAAGGGGTATTTAACCACTAAACTCAAAAAATATATTTCATTCGGGCTAACTAGTAATGAATTTAGCAATTAACAGAAAAATTACTGGGGCCACCATGACCTCCCAAAAAATTGCCAAACATGACATTTTTCGAGCTAGGTCCCATCGGCAAAAATCTCCCATAAGAAATAACATGGGGACAATCTTTATGCCCCATGACCTTGGAGGATTTTGATCCAAAAAAAATATTGGCCATTATTGACGTACTCTACAGCCTTTTCTGTAAATTCTCTATATTTTGTTTTGTAATTTGGGCAAGTAGTACAGTCAAAATATGTTGATTACCAAGATGGGATGTGATTTTGGAATGCATATTTTTGCGTGTTTGAGGGTCAATTTGGGCACAGTTTCAAGACACGATGTAAAAAAATGGCATTTTAGATTGGTAGGTACTATGCTCTAGTATCTATGTGAACCAAAAAAGAAGCTGGTTAAAGCCGATTTAAGAAATTTCCCAAAACACTTCGCAAATTTCTGTATCAAAAAAAATTAAAAAATAGTATTAAATCACAGTAACAAGATATAATATTTTAACTGTCATTTTAGGGTAGTATTGGGCTATATAGATCATGTGGTGGCTCTTTAATATGGATTTCTGAGTAACTGAATTTGTGTTTAAAGTTCTTGAATTATGTTTGTAACTAATTAATAAATGAATCAAAGTCAAGATTGTGCAATTGATTACTTTGAGGAAACTGCGGCTATACTGGCCATGGGTATCCGGATCCCCATCCTCCTGGCTAAGGCCGTCGAACCGCAAAGAAGGAAACCACTATTTGAAGGAAAAGTGTGGTCTGAGTATACGGCGAGTGACGCCTCGGCGCTTTTATCGTTGTGGTTACGTTGGTTATGGTAGACATTGAGTAATACTCTTTGCGACCGTTTAGGCGACTCAAGGTTATTTAATTGTTTCGTTGCTTTCAACAACAATTTCATTGCCCACACGTGTATGTAATGCTGTCTTGCTATGCGCAGGGCTGGATTGAACCGGAATTTATTATACAATTCCTACAATTTACGATTTGTGTTCAACACAGTCTTGGTATTTTTGCCAAGATATGATTTTAAACTGTAGCACAGGAAGATCGGTTCAGATCAACGCCTTATGTTTAATGTTTAATTAACCATCAACGCTAAATATTTACGAACTATAGTAAACATTATTATTGTTATTAAGGTGGGGTAACTGGGTAAACGAACACAAAATTACAAATTAATATACTGCATTGGATGAGCGAAGCGAAGATTCCATTTCACTACACTGGAGAAAAAAATCCGGAATGTTTTTATTCTTTTTTTCTTTCTTTTTTTTTGTATTTTTGTGTGTTTGTTAACACGATTCCGGCTAAACCGATACTCCAATTGAGATGAAATTTTCTGGAGGCCTTTAAAATCTCTGAACTTAGAACTGTCACGTTTTTGAACGCAATCGAAAAATTATTTCTCATAAAAATCGCAATTTTACGATTTTTTTCGATTTTAAAAAATTTCTTCGACTGTTAACACCTACATGATTTATCCGATTGTAATTATTTTTACAAAGAACCTTTATTTTATGAATTAATATATTTTTGTGAAATTTGAGCGTAATCGAAAAATTCGTTTTCATGAAAATCACAGTTTTCTGATTTTTTTCTGATTTTTTAACTTTCTTCGGCTTATAACACCTACATGCTTTATCCGATTGTAATGATTTTTTACATTGAACCTTAATTTTATGAATTAATATATTTGTGTGAAATTTGAGCGTAATCGAATAATTATTTCTTATGAAAATCGCAATTTTACGCTTTTTTTCGTGTTTAAACAATTACGCTCATCCAACAACGCGCCTGAAAAAGCGTTTGCGAAGCTTCCTAGTAGCAAACATTTAAAATAAAATAATTATAATAATAATCTCAAACTCATTTCCATGTCGGGTTGAGTGGTGTTCTTCACACCGATATTATCTAGGACACGAAACAGTTTTAAGCCGAGGTTGCCGGGCTCAGCGTTTCTTCATCTTAATCTTAATTTTCATTTCATTTTCATCTTTATCTTCATCTTTCATCTGCTTCTCCGTCAATTTCCCCCATCCTTATTTTTAGATATCATTAATTCATTATCAGTCTATTATTATTCAAATATATTTTTATTTTATTTAGAAACTGATTCTGAACCAAAATTTACCAGAACCTGAATATTTATTTTTCTAAAGCTCGAAGCGGTATTTGCCGTTGTTTAAACCCTTCTTCTTCCCTTTATGACTCGTAACCGATATAATTTGGAATTCAAACTATAGGAGTTGAACTTGAATCTTATTTCCTGTTTGTTTCTAAAATAAACCAAGAAAACGTTTATATTCTTAGAATGCTGTTATTTACAACGATGTTAAAACATTAATAATATCAATTTTAAGGGTGTAGTGAATATTTGCTCAGGTATAGATCATGACAATTGTTGATCTTTGTGCACAGAGGAAAACTGTGCTGGAGTATTATTACATTGTAACATCTCGTCGACGAAAATGAGTAGGACTGTGAGCTTTCGATTTGAATAAAATGAACCTAATCGACCTTTGTGATATTAATAAAGATAACGAGTTCAAGCTATGTTGTTCTTTACAATAGCAGCTGTATAACAGCTCGGCAATTAATGAACGCATACTTGGCACTGATGTCGAGGAGACGAGAGACGCAATTCCCTCACATGAGTATGACAAAAATAACCCGCTTTATGACCGATGCATGGGAGGATAAGCGAATTCGCAGGGATTAGATTTAGAGAGTGTTCCCTCCCGCCGCGTACGTCCAACGTACCCCTCTCACCTCTAGTCGACGTGCATCCGGTAGCTAGAACGAGGCTGTTCGCTGCACTCCGGTCCGGAAGCCGCACTCGAAGCTTGCAACTGATTCGCGACGACACACTCCGCTCAACCGGCAACATGAAGTTCATAGTCTTGCTAATTATTGGTGAGTATTTTGTTTACATTACTTTAGTGATAATTAATAAACGTGGGGAAAGTTAAAGAAATTCTTTATTTGATAATTTTAGTTGACTGTGGAGTAAGATGAAGTTGCTGAATATAGTTACATTGGTCATTGGTATACTTGCGTTCAGGTGACCTAACACAGTTTCCGTTTTTCGCCTTATCCGATTGCATGTTAACAAACTAAAGATGTTGGATAATTTAAAAAGCTTGTTGATTTATATATAAATTATGTCCAATTTTTTCTTCTTATAGATATAGATGCGCTTGTATTGTGCGCACAACTCTTGTTTTCATTACCATTACTGACACTTTGTGTATACACTGAAGTATTTACACATTGCCAACCAAACAGTTAAAACGGTAAAACGGTGTAATGTTGCTGTTTTTGATATTCATCCTCCTTAATTTTTACGTCATTTTAATGTTACATAAGTTTACTAAATATTTATTAGAATTCTTAGTTTATTGAAATATTTTAACTGTTACAAATAATAAAGAAATCGTTCTATATAAAATTTATTACAAATAGTCTTGAGTTGGTTGTGTTAATGATTACTAAAACCTATTTTACCAAACAATAAATACAATTAATACACATTCACGTAAAATTACACGTAATGTAATAAAGCATGTGCACTTAAGAGCAATTACAGCGTAATTGGCGTAATACATATCACTTAGCCCATTGACTGTATACAAACCAAGTTTGGCAATTGATAAATTGAATGGAAATTGAATAAACCTTCGGTCAGGACTGTCGGTTTCGGCGGGATTCGAACCAGGGACTTCCCGAATCAGAGTCTCGCACTTAACGCTTGAGCTTACGTTCTTGGAGAGTGAATCAAATGCGTTTACTATTTATAGTGCATATGTAGGGATTGTTTTTTATAAATGGAAAAAGATTACGAACGTGCAACAAGTTAGTGTTTGTAACAAACAATACAATTATAGTAAGAGATATTTTTTACGGTTTAGGTTTTTGATGCTACAAAATGATAATGTAATAACATTCACTAACAAAAGGAAACATGTTATATTTTTTAATTATATGATTGATGGCAAGGCCTTGGAAAGAGTACAATCAATTCGTGATCTTGGGGTTATTGTAAATTCTGACTTGTCTTTCAATTTACTCACGTGGACTCCATTACACCTAAAGCTTATAAAATGCTTGGTCTATTAAGCGAACTGTCTTAAACATTTTAAAGCGTCAACCACAAGGGCATTGTATGTGGCTCTTGTACGCCCACACGTGGAGTACGCAAGCGTTGTGTGGAGTCCATACCATATAACAAAGGTTGAGAGTATTGAGAAGGTGCAAAAAAGGTTTATCAAGATGTTGTGTTTTAGTCATTTTAACGTTGTGTACCATAGAATTAATTATTTAACTCTTTGTAAGGATAGCTCCTTGACGACATTGTGCAATAGACGTAAACTTTTAGACATGGTGTTTTTATACAAGCTAGTAAATAATGTGTTTGATTCTCCTTTACTAAGCCTTTTAAACTTTAATGTGCCTGCCAGACAAACGAGGAATCATCCAACTTTTTACATACCTAACAATAGGATTAACATTTTAAAACACTCGGCGCTTCATAGGATTCAAACTAATTTTAATTTAATCAATATAACGTCAGCTAGGCAAATAGACATATTTTCGGACAATCTAAGCCTTTTTAAGGCGAGGATGTGGAGGGCTTTTAATATAGGATAAGTTTGACGTAGTAGTTACTACTACTTATGGGTTGTTCTTAATTTTGTATGATTGTATTAATGTATTAATGTATCTTTATGTCACATGTGTAATAATTAACTTCTTGTTTCCAGGTATTATTGTATTGGCACTTTGTGGAATTTTGAATTCTGTTGTCAATAAAGACATTATTATTATTATTATTATTATTATTATTATTATTATTATTATTATTATTATTATTATTATTATTATTATTATTATTATTATTTATTATGATAATTTACTAATAATATTGTTTTTTATCCGTATCGAGAACTAGTTTAGCAATGTATTCTAGCGTTTTATTTTCCAATATTGAATTGAAATATATATAATTCATCATTTACCATTAGAAGAAAGAAAACATACTATGAAATACTAAATTTGACAAAATTAATGCTAAATATTCTAAATTTAAATGCTAAAAACGTATCTCTAATTATAGTAGTAGGCCTAATGAACGAACGCTAACGTGATTCCATGTCGCAGGTATGGTCCTCGTGTCGCAGAGCTCCGCTCGGCCGCAGCGCATGGAGGGCGACTGCATGATGGACGAGTTCTGCATCCAGGCCCTGATCTGCGCTATAGACGAGGAGGGAGTCCCGACGACCTTCAGCAGCCCCTGCGAGATGAACATGCACAACTGCATAAGAGGGACGAGTGAGTGCACGAAAACAATTTATCTTTATTTTTTATTCAAGTTTCATTGTGCATGAACCTTGATACGAAACTTAAACACCTTACCTTCTTGGGGGGGGGGGGGGGGGGGGCATGCGAGTGTCAAATTAGCTAATCCCCTTACAATTGCTGACACTAGTGCAAAGCACTGCTACATTGATTTAATTTCATTGTTGATGTCTTTGTTGTGCAACACGTTTTGCTAAATTTGGCGTGGTTTTCTCCGAATAAGAATCTTGATAGTCTTGGTTGATTAAACCTACAACGTGATATCCCGATTCTAGGATAGTCAAGTGTCTAGCACTGTTAGCCACCTTTATCGGCAGTTTAATGTTCTTGCTTTATTCGGTGTACTTTAGAGAAGCAGTCAGCGCTGTCTCTGGTGAATGTTCTGTACTATTCGAACAGTTGACTCCGTGAGTAGACGAAATGAGGAAACCGTGTCGTCAGACGATGAAAATATGATATGATGGAGTTAATAAACAGACGTTTAGTTTTACTATTTATGTTCGTACTTTCACAACAAATTGACAAGAAAATAGTTTTCAGAAGATTTTCTGTTTCAGATATTTTTTTCGGTACAGTTACGTTTCTCCCAACCAATAAATGCAGAGGAACGTACCTACTATAGGGTACAGACACACCAGTTTTACCCGATGTATAACCCTCTTCAGATGAGTATGACTAACTAAACTAGGCAATCACTCAATCAGGATGTTTGAGTAGTTGGGAAGGAATGTCTAAGAGATGTTTCTAGCTAGAACTCAATCCCAGCATATTTTGCCTGTGAGTGAGGAAAACCTTAAAATATAAAACCATCAGACATCCGCGTTTCCTTTCATATGTTTGCAAGAATAAAGTGTGAGATATCTAGAAAGTTTTGTTCCCTAACACTCTAATAACGTATACATTATATTTTTGTATTAGTCGAAATGCAAGACTTTGATTTGGAAGGTTGCGGAACGATGCTTGTCACTTTCGCCTATGTCAATCCTGACTGAAAAACTGTCCAAGGTTTTCTTCAGTCGTTCATGCGAAAGCAAGGGATTGAGTCTTATTAAACAGACCTTGGACGTTCCCTTATCAAACTTACAAATAACCACTTAGACACCTGGAAGACTGGCATGTATTGGAAGTTTTTCACGATTAATTTAATAAATAAATAATTATTATATTTTAAGTATGGTGCATATGTTCATTGTTTAGTGAAATTATCATGGATATTTGGGTGGTTATTGCATACAAACATCTCATTAACATTAATGATGAAAGGAAGATACGTTGGATAAACACTATTGATGAAAGTTTAATTTACATTTGTTAGACCCTTGTTAGATGATTGTGCAATAATATAATATTACGAAATAATGAACAACATACATGGGAAATATTTCTTCTATAGTTAACGGCCTATAGTTTGATTAATAATTTTCGCGATTTCGTATTCATTATCAGAGAATTGCTTCAAGATTGCGCAGCTTACAAGATAGCTAGTCCCCGCTTCGTCCCTTTCATAGATATCTGCATTCATGTCAACTTAAAAGTTGTTACATTGATTTCTTATTTCACAGTTATCAATAAATTTAAGCATTTAGATTTAAAATGAGTCTTTATGTTAGTATACAAGTTGCTTCAACTATAATATAAGTTGTAGTGTTACATAATATGATATAATAAGTGTGTGCTCCATGTCGTCCAGTTATCCATGTACCCAATATCCCAATAGGAAATCAATACTTAATCGTTCACTGTTTTATTTGATAATTTATATGTTTGCGTAAGCCAACTTTCTGGGCTTGAGCTTGTTTTCATGCTTCACAAATCGCTTATTACTTTTTCTTTATGAGTTCAAATTGATTAAATCATTGAGGCAAACTGTGGATTCTTATACTTGAATCAAGTTTTGTTCAATCTCATCACATTATGTAATCAATTTTAACTTTCTCTACATTGTACCCGGATGAGCTTCATGAGACTGGAATCAGTCTATAAGCGTTCCAGTTTGTTTCTTTTGAGACTTTTGACGTGTGTTATAACCAGTGTTAGTTGTTTTAACGTGTTATTAATTATTGGTGTGTTTTGTTTCAGATTTCGTTCAAGTTAAAGTTGGGGAATGTTAAGGAAGCAAGAAGAAAATAATATTATTCTCAAGACAAGGTGGCTTTCTTTGTTGTTTAATTATTAATTTTATAGTAAAATCTTGAATCTTGTATTTATCTCATTGTTAAATGTTGTTTTAAGTAATAAATGGTTTAATATATTATGCATCTTACTAGTTTCTTTGTATGCACAATATTATTTGCATCACAATTATTCATACTTAATTTAAGTGTAAATACGAGACAATACCATTTTAATACGTGTCAAACGTGGCAAGTCGTGACCTGATATATTTTGATTTCAGATAATATGATTGCCTAT
Organism: Sweltsa coloradensis; assembly: GCA_024449915.1. Taxonomy (NCBI): domain Eukaryota; kingdom Metazoa; phylum Arthropoda; class Insecta; order Plecoptera; family Chloroperlidae; genus Sweltsa; species Sweltsa coloradensis. The sequence continues at coordinate 117,528 of JAMZAV010001398.1, forward strand.
CATGTATTTCTCCGTATTAGCAAGGAAGACCAATGCAAGTGATTTAACTATATGTCGAGTCCAAATGTAATCTCTACGTCATATAAGTAAATAAATAATATGTTTCTCTTCGACTTCATGATAATAATCGTGGCAAAATAAATGCCGCGACTTTTAAACATGTATTACCAAATTTTATACACATTTATAACAATATATCGACGGCAGTGCATTATTGTTGTTGTGGGTGACTATTTCCCACCAGAGTGCAGAACGATTGACGTTTGGTCACAGTTAAGACACTTTGTGTTGGGCAAGAAACTCTACTTCTTCCTATACCAACTATGTAATAGTGAAAGAATAAGTATTCATGGCCATATTTGAAATACAAAAATAACAAAAACATTTAATATATATTTTCTAAGCTGGAATTAATGTAGTGCACAAACATTACTAGGCTAATCGAGACAAAGACTACTTAACAACTAAGAACTGTTGAGGTAAAGACGCTATAAGTAAGCTCGAGGTCGACAAGTGATATACTGTACTGACGAATATTATACACTAATTAGACTTTAATTTTCTCTAGTGATACTTCAACCATCAAGTTGTCTGTTTCTTCCACTAACCTGAACGTCAAGCGGGTCCATGTTTGAAGATCTTTAAGATTTTGTTATCTTGTATACGAAACATTAGCGAATCTTCAATGGTTATATAGATACATGCACTAGTAATGGTTACAAGCAAGGGGTGGGAGTGTCAAAAATAGGAACCGAGCTTACCGATCGCTTCTTCCATCCTTCACAAATGGTGGAGGTGCCGAGTACTAGAATTCTTAGTTAAAGATTCATTCTTAATCCCAAGGGTCACCACAAACATTCCGTGTTTTCCTTGTTGAACGGCAATGTTATTGTTAACATAATAACGCAAGTTAGTCAGAGGTCATGTTCGGTTTTATCGTGAGATGCACACGCACAAACGGACGGACAGAAAAGTTATGCATAAAGGAGATCTTCGCTCCATTACAATAAGCTGATGTCATTTAATCCTTTTTTTGGATTTGAGAAACATGCTCAAAGGTACTTTAAACTAGGGCTGGGCTATCGTTACATCAAAATATTATTGTATAAAAAAAACATTTTTTTTCCAAGAATAAAAAAATTATGAAAGAGTGGACCTATTTTAAATAATTTGTGGCCAAAGAGGGTTGATAAGGTATCACCAAAAACGCATAACAATGTTTATTATCTCAAAATCTCGTTTTATGACCCGGCACCTCCACCATATGTACCAACCAGGATTATTTAATTTCGACTACCCGGCACCTCCACCAAAATTACGAAATTTAGCATTTTTTGAGTAAATTTCGATATTTTGAAATGAAGCCAAATATCGATATTGAAAATATTCCCACTTATCGATATCGTATCGAAATATCAATTTTTTGCCCAGCTTACTTTAAACTGATTGGGCAATACATTCCTTTTAAAAAAAACGGCTTATACTGTAAAATGATGTACATTGTGTACAGTATGTATATCAAGATCAAGTGATTAAAACGAGATGATATATGATTATGAATTATGATGGAAGAAAGGAACATATTACGTTCGAAGAAGATACTATCTTAGACTATCTAGATGACTGAAAATTGGTGAAGTGACAGCAGTTTTCGAAATAATGACGGCGTCCCAAACGGGGGATAGAACCCGGGTCCTTCGGCTTTGCATACCGGTTCAAACACCGAACACAAACTTTAAAGAAGTATTGGCACGTAAAGCTGAACGACCTGTGTTACATCCCCGTTCGGGACACGCCTTTTAGAAATTTGCTTTCAACGACCAGTCATTCTGTGTTATGGAATTGTCAAAATTAAATAACTTCATATAGGTGGTGATCACTAACAGACAATTTAAAATTGTGACACGCTCTGTCTTCAAACTTTTAAACAAAAGTGGGTCATAAATACCCTGATTGTCCAAATAAGAATAGTTCATTGCATTTGTTAATGTGGTATTGCGACTTTCAACGAAAAATGCGTGCAGTAATTTGTGCTCGCTAAGACCAAGCACGTACAAGGTCAATGCACTAGACTTAACGAGATGCTGTATTTATTATGTTTGCAATTCCTGTTAGAGTGATCCCAGTATTTAACAAAATGCTCGACATGTATATGGTAGTGCTAATTAATTGTATATTGCACGGTATATATCTGAACTCAAAAGCATACATTTTTAGCAATATAACCATGAATTAATGGTTGAGTCAATAATAACTAGACTAAACAATTTAATGGTTTATTGGTGTCCCTTCATATTACTTTACTTCCTCATATTGCAGCTTACTATCATTTTATTGACATAATGTCAAGAGTCTTTTGTTTTATCACTCTGATAATATTTTATCAGCTTAAAATGTGACGTACGTGATTCACGTAGGCCACTTGAGATAAACTTCCACGTAAAGTTTTGGTTGGAGATAAAGCAGCATTTTGTCAGTTTGTCAAGAACAACGTGCAATACAACACGAACAACCATGAAGTCGTTCATTGTTTTCGCTCTAGGTAAGAATCAGACATACATTCAGCACCTTACCATGATACATTTTGTTGGAGTATTGAGATTTTACAATACCCAAACAATGTTTGCCTTTCAATGATTATTATTGCTTGTTTTGTGGGTCAATCTTGATAATTTACGTTTCCTCACAAATATGCTCAAAGATTGTATGTTTAGTGACAGTAAGAAAGTAAAGATGATAATACTAAGGTAAGATATGTTAAATGATATTTAAATGCTCATGAACCTTTAAAATGTTTTAAACAACGATAACACCATTTCTAACTACACTTTTATTTTTCTAGCTTTGCGAAATGTGTCTTAACTGCTCAGGTCCTTTTTCCCGTCTATTGTATGTGTTTCTTTTAGTTTTCTTCATAATGATGTGTTTGTCTAAAACAATTTATAGGACAATATAGCCACTGACAACGTGGATTATGCATACATTAAGTATCAATTTGCTTTCAAATCCAACCATATCAATTTTATGTTTTTCAATCTGCTGAAGACAATATTACAGGGTAATGCTGATGTCAGTTTAAAAAATACTATACATAATGAACATGATTATACGCCATCTTGAAAATTACGTAACGAATCTTAGCATGTATAGGCTCAACACTTACAATCTACGTATATTGTTAGTGGCATGATTGATGTGCATGTCTTCAATTAGTATTACTCATATCTGAACTCCTTTGTAATTCAGTTTTTATAATTGAATGGTACATACGTTCAATAATTACTTCCTATATAGTGGTGGTGCTTGGCCTGGGACTGGCCGTGGCCAATGAAGAGGCAGACTGCCCTATGATTTGCACTATGGACATGCGCGAAGTGTGCGGGAAAAACGACCAGGGAGTCACACGGACATTCAGCAACTCTTGCGCCCTACGAGCATTCAACTGTCGCAACAAGGAGACGGGTAAGTGTTCGGGACCGACCCATTACACGCTCGCTTTAAATAAATAAATAAATAAATAAATAAATAAAATAAATTGTATTTAGAGTCTACCCACTCAGTTATATAATTGATTAGTAAATCAAAGCGACCAAGCCAACCCTGTAGGCCCCGACGCAATCGACGAGTGAGCGATAACCAACCAAAGATCGATATTTTTAATAGGAAATATAGCAATCAGTGGTATGGACAGTGTGAACACCCGCGGATCAACGCCAAAATCAACAAGGCCGATTCAGAACAACTCTGAATTTATTATGTGCTTCGTTAATGCTAGGACGGCTCCAAAGTCACCGTTTACAAACTCTTAAGTCAACAACTGATGGTCTTAAGTCCAAATCAGAAGTTGAAATACTTCTGACTTTGGCGGGAATCGAACCCTGGACCTTCTGCATATTGGAAGCCGATACGCTAATCACAAGACCAACGAGCCACACATTTTTTATGCTTTGCATTGCTTTGCTTTTTTTCAAGCTTGGACAGAATTGCTGAAAATTATACTTTTATACCAATTTTTGGATGAGCGAAGCGAAGATTCCATTTCACTACACTGGAGAAAAAAATCCGGAATGTTTTTTTTTTTCTTTTTTTTTGTATTTTTGTGTGTTTGTTAACACGATTCCGGCTAAACCGATACTCCGATTGCGATGAAACTTTATGGAGGCCTTTGAAATCTCTGAACTTAGAACTGCCACGTTTTTGAGCGCAATCGGGAAAATTTTTCTTATAAAAAACCCAATTTTACGATTTTTTTCGATTTTTAAAAAAATTCTTCGACTTATTACACTTACATGATTTATCCGATTGTAATGATTTTTTAACAGAACCTTAATTTTATGAATTAAGATATTCGTGTGAAATTTGAGCGTAATCGAAAAATTATTTCTCATGAAAATCGAAATTTTACGGGTTTTTTCTTTTTTAAAACAATTCTTTGACATATAACACCTACATGCTTTATCCTATTGTAATGATTTTTTATAGAACCTTAATTTCATGAATTAATATACTCGTGTAAAATTTGAGCGCAATCGAATAATTATTTCTTATGAAAATTGCAATTTTACGATTTTTTTCCTTTTTTAAAATTACGTAAAAATTACGATTTATTAAAAAAACTAAGTTAATTTTTAATTTAATTTAATTTAATTAAAAAAAAATCTTCGACTAAGTAATGATTTTTTCACAGAACAACAGAAAATCCGCGTAACACATGGCAGCTCAATGCACCAATTACGCTCATCCAACAACGCGGCGGGACTTAAGCGTTTTCCTAGTCTATGATATTCTTCATTACAATTTATTTTATGTTTTTGTTTTGTTTTTTTACACATAAAAATGTGTTATGCGGTTAAACCTCGTTAGGTAAGTGCATAGCCTCAAGTACATTAATTGCTAAATACAGTGTATTTCATTCCATTCATAAACACTCAAATTTTGCACTTATAGACTAAACAATATGACAAGGAAGTGAATTAATGTCGTTTGTATAAAATGTATTTTTGAGTTTATAAATTCATACGCAGATTGTGCAGTTTTTCTTTGTTCTTATACATGCTAATATTCGTTTTTGTTGTGAAATTAGTGTATAGGGATTGGCTGTCACTGTTTCTCATTTAGATGTATAATTATATAAATATTAAACATTAGTAACCCACATTTTTTGTTCTTAATACACTGTTGTTGTAATATTGATATTTCAAATTTTACTTAACTATAGTTGTTCTTTGTTGTGTCTGCAATGTTATATAATTAGTTTTGTTTAGTTGTCCTCCTTTATAAATCAGTTTTTAACTGAATATAGATGTTAACCTTTTTTTAAAATTAAAATTACTTGTCAATGGAAAGGATAGTAAGCTTGTAGTTGTATTGTCGGTGATGTTTTTAAGCGTTTCTTCGTGGTCATCGCATCGCGCGACTCTCAACCAATTCACTCTTTCACGTATTCCCACAGCCCACTCTGGCATGGTCCCACAATAGGGCAATGGACAAACTAAACTAGAGTAGGATTCAGCCAAGATTGAACGACCTTCAAAGTTGCATTTGTTTAAATCGGCATAACCAACACAGGAGAAATAAAATTGCTAGTATCATTTTTCTACTCCGTGCGCTGCGTGCGTGTGGCGAGATGACGAACTAGGTGTATGTCAACAGACCATTCCAAACGTTGGAGGTTATGTTTCATTAGGATACCTTCATTGCGTGATATGTTTTGTCACTGAGTTGTTTTGGATATTAAAATTCTTTGTCTTATATTGTAACCGCACGGCCTGTGCAAGTCTCATTTTGGCCCTCAGCCGGAGAATTTTTCATTTTTATTTTAATATATTTGCATATGATAAGGTTTAATTGTAACAGTTAAGGCATTTATTTGGCTAAGTAAATTTGCATATTGCTTACAAATGTACGTGATGTCACAGATCACAAGTAATAAGTCAGTAGCCACTCTAGTTGTGCAAGTGCAGCTGAGAGTCAATGTATTTGGTTAATTTCACCGATGTTTTTGAGATAGGGAGTACAGGTAACGGGATCTCCGAACCACCCTGCAGTAGAGAAGCTGGAAAGTTGAGTTTGGCACCGCAAGTGAGGTGTTTTGGGCTCAGGAATGTGTAGCCTAGCCGATACATCCCCTCGCTTCACTGGTCCTCGTCGTGGCCTCGGCCAATGACAACCACGGACGCTGGCCGAGCCAGCTAGGCAGTAAAAACGCGAGTGAAGTCGAATTCTCGTCCAGAAAGCGGAAATACGTAGGCAACCCCTAGACCAATAACAGCCCTTAGTTTGAAGTTCGCGGGTGGTGAGACCCAATCACAGGGCAGAGTGTAAAACCAACGGAAGTAGTCGAAGCAAGTGTGTTTCGAGCAAAGGATCGTCCACTACGCACATCACGAGAGAAGACGGCGGTTGACTGCAAGTAGAGTGCATCTTTTAACCAGTGTTTCTGGAAGCATGGGTATTTTCGCGAAAGTGGGGAGTAATCCCAGGATGGGTTTGTACCTCCTGCTGAGGTCGAGCTACATCTCGCGTGTATAACTATGTTTTTCTCAAGTAAATATCAATAATCTTCGTGATAGCCGAGTAACGTGCTAGCCACATGGCGAGTGTTCAATAGCCATGCGCGAATAACGACGACATCGCAATTACTATGGTAAATTCTTATATCTACACCATACGGAGTGACATGCGAGTTCAGTAAGAGTGTTTCAAGGTTTTCCGGTCTTTTCGAAGTAAGTTGACTTGGTATGTCCAACACGTGGGACTACCCGGGTCACCTCTACATCACCGTTTGGACATCCACTACACTACGCAAGTAAGATAAATAACCCATAAGTTGCAACTCCCCCAAATTGTTCGAGACCCAGAGAACTTCGAGTTCATCTGAGGGCCTAGGCAGTCTCTTAGGAAGGTCGGTAAATCGGCCAGTTCACGATCACGTGACCCCGATACCACGGCAAGCGCGGACACAGGGCCCTTCCGTAGCAGAGATCTACCGTCGGCCACCCCTCTCCCCGGCCACTCCCGTGCAAGGCACTTCCAAGATGGCGACGTCCTCCCCCTCCCCCTCTACGAACAACGATAGGCTACGAATCTTCGTATTATAATAAGCCCTATTCTTAAGGATTGTGTAACCAGGGTATTAATTATTATTTTTATGTTTTCTTATCTTGCATGAGTTGGATCCAACCCCTAAATTAAAACAACCCGGATGTCAGTAGTTAGCATGTCACAAATGTTACAATATAACGCCACTGCTTTTAAATTGTTTCACTCACTGAGTTAGCATGAACATCCTAAAATCCTCCTTATAAGTCAATTCGCAGCCTTCAGCAGTTCTCAACTATCTAATTCTTAAGTAGCAACTAGTACAGGACAAGCAGGAACGTCGAGCGACCACCGGACGAGTGCAGCCCTGGGAGTGGAGCGGCTCAGCACTAGCGTGCCAGGTCAGGTACCTCTTCTGGACCCGCGAGGGCAGAAGTTGTATGTTGTTGCATCACCGATCCGCCACTGTACATGTTTGTGTTTGTTTTGCTAGGGCTAGATTTTCCCATCCCGCGTGTAGAACACATAGAATTCGTGTTATTTGTCAATCCAATCTTTTGTTTTAAAACCCGTTATAAACGTATGCAAAAACCCCGAGATAATAAAAATAGCACGTTTGTAAACAGTAGGTTCAAGTCAAGGTTAGAAAACTTATCAGCGACGATTGACGATTCATCGCGGAACGTTAAGTTAGGACCTAGGACGAGTGTGCAGCGACAATATTATTATTTTTATTTAATCAACACAATTCTATTTGCATAAAAATTGTCGAACTAGGTCCTAGGGCAAGGATAGGCCTACTATTAACACTTCGTTCTAGCCTAGCCTAGGGCCAGGCCTAGTCTATGCAATTCTCTTTGGGGGTTGGGGGGGGGGGCAAAAGCCTAGGCCTTGCTTTAATATGCAGCCTATCTATGATGCAGCCTAGGCTAGCTAGATCTAGTCCTACATTGATAAAACAGGGAAATTCTTGTGATATGTGTTCAATTTGGGGAAACTAGGCCTAGCCTAAGGCTACGCGTAGCCTAGCATCGGCCCAACTCAGGTAGTGTAGCCTAGGCCTAGGCCTAGTATTTATAGCCCTACCCCCCAAAAGGAATATTAAAAGTATTTTTTTCTAAAAGCCTTATGTCTATAACCGTTGTCTTGTACGTATTTAGGTCCTACTGTTTAGGTACCTAGGCCCTACCTAATTGGTTGGCTTACTTGACTGTGTTTTTCCCGCGGGCCCTATTAGTGCATGGCTTAGTGACAAAGACCTAGGCCTACTTTACTTCAACATCAGACAATTGATAGATCTACTCAATTAATCAATACATAGGCTATGTCTACATAACATTAAAATATTATTAATTAATAAATAGTCAAGCCCAGAACTCAGAAGAGCAACCAAGTAAAGAAATTAGTCAGAAACAAGATTAAAGCAGACGACGTAGGCTAGGGCCTATCCAGGGCCTATCTGTTCTGTGCAGACGACAGGCCTTTAGTAATATTTTAGCTGATTGTATGAAAGTGGTATTGGGAAGATCGCTCATTGGTCAATAAAATAAAACCATTGTTGTCAACTGTGAAAACGAATAACGACTTGACATTTGTTTGTTATTTATTACTTTCAATGAATTTGATCGTCCAGATTACATTAAATTAAGCTTTTAAACAATAATTTAGTATTTTTATTTAATAATGCACCGTGTATAATTCATTAATTTTTTTAAAAGTACATTTTCAATTAGACCTCCAATTTTGTTCAAGTGGTTCACATGAAAAATGGCCGCCGAACAGTGTCAAAAGGTCATTCAAAGTTGTGTGATTCCTACTCTACCACCAGAGTGCAGAATGATCGGGGTTTGGTCGCCGTCATGTGTAAGTTCCACTGGAACCACAATGTAAATAGTCCTGTGACCAAACCCCGACCATCATGCAACCATGACGGAGAATCCGGGCGAACCAGCTTGACATTCCCCTATTCATCTCGCTCTTCAACTTATTTCCCAATTGTTTAAAGAAATACAAATTTATAAAATTACAGGTAACAATTTACTTTTAATGTTAAAAATTGAATTTTGTTTGTATTTAAGTCACAATAATAATTTATTCTGCTTCCATGTGTTTGCACATGTTTATCATGCAACAATATAACGCACCTTTTAAAATTAGTTTGTATGAGAGAAATAAGTGTTGTAAGACAATTATTGTCAGTGTAGCTTTCGTAGTACTTTTAACTGTGACTGTGTATTATTTTTATTTTTATTGTTAATTGCATGATGTTTTGCTCATATTTTTGCATCAAATACGGCATCCGTTTGAAAACTCGGTATCTCATACCTGTGTCTATAGCAAGTTACCGTATCTCCTGTAATCTGGCAATTTCAGTGAGTTGTTAAATTGATGTGTTCGTTATCTAACGGAGTGTTCTCTTTGTTCCACAGGTTTCTCTCTGTTGCATAGCGGAAGATGCAATTAGCAAATCGACCTAGAAGGCGCTCAATATATATTATTTACCAATATTTTATTTTCTGAATTTCAAGGAAAGATTTTGTTACAAACTAAACCCTCGTCGTCGTTTATATTATTAGCGTTTGACGCGGCTAAAATTTAACGAACGCATTCTGCAACTATCGTGTCACGCAGCATTTGATATCCATGCAAAGTTTACACAATATCATCATCAAACGTTTTCGAATACATGCAATATCTATTTTCTCAAAATAAGGTCTACAGAATAAATTGCATAATATAGCCATCCAAATGTCCAAACTTTGAACTATGAAAGATGGCCTGTACATTTAAAAATAAATTATATGCATTTTATATAAATTGCCTGGATATTAAAAATGTTTGATGAAACGTTGCACGGATATGAAATGTTGTGTGAGCAGCTGATATAACTTGCATTATATCTCGAGTTCCAACCCGCGTCGAACGCTAGTGATATTAATGGGGTCGTACACCTTGTTTGTATTTCTTGAATTACATTCTACTTCAGCATAACTAAATGAATTATCATTATCAAAATATCATATCCTATCCTATCATATCCTATCTTCATCGCGAGAGTCTACTTTGATTAATGTAGTCAATATTATTAGGGTATATTAATTACATTTTGGTATGAGTTTATTTCTTGGAGTTGTTAATTTTACATAATGTTGAGGTAAAATTAATAGAAACAATAATATTTATGAACTGATCAAACCATTAGTCCAGTAGATCCAGTAATAGAAATATAGACGAAATATTGAAATATGAAATATATTAGTAGAATGTCAGGCATAAAATGGAATTATACGTATTTTATCTTAAAATTTATTTCTTCCAAAGATCTAAAATCTACCATCTACTTATGTCATATTAAAATATGTCTTGGATGTGATTCTAATATTTACACATGACAAGAGAAAACATCGATTTATAAACCGACCAGAACTCACTGCAGGTGTTTTGCATTTTAGCAACAATCTTCATAGAATATGATGGCGGTTGTAAAACTATGCATTCTCGTCAACCAAGGATACCGAGGTGCCTTACTAATCATTTTAATAATTCTATTGTTTTTATTTTTATTAATTATTTATGTTTTTAAATTGTGTAAAAATATATTTTATTTCCATTTGATGTCTTTTAATTCTAATTTTATTATATTTCAATTCGATCCATTCAAGTGTATATTTATCATGTTATATAGTAATTATTTTAAAATTGTTCTCGTCATTTCGTGTGCAGTTATCTAATGCTAGTTTTTTGTTTTGTCTTTCTTTGTAATTTAAAAGTAAATAGGATATACATTAAAAGTACTGGTAAATAACATTAATTAAATACATATTTCAACCAAGTACAAAAGTAGTTAATGAAGTAAGTAGTTAAATATTTTTTTAAAGTTAATACTGAAGTGTCATTGTGGAAATTTCGTTCATCTGTTTCCATTTTTGTGCAAAGTTTTGGTATTTTTTTATGTCATCCGGTAGAGCAAACAGGATTTAATCTTGTATCTAACTCGGTCTACTTTCAAGATGGGGACTTGTCCTGGTGAACTTCGCTCATCGTGACCTCTTCACCCAGCCAAGTGCGCCCTGCAGCACCAACAAGACACACGATATTATATATCATACCTACATCAAGGTCAAGAACGAGAATTATTAGTCTTCGTTTTATGAGAATAATTATGCGGTATTGTCCTAAATAACAGCTATTTGAAATGGGATATTAAGGCTTATTATGATATATTCGAGGAAATAAATGAGGTAGATTTTAGTTTAGTAGAGTGTCCGTTAGATGGCTCACAGCAAACTTTAAGACTCATTTGCATAAACTTTGCGTTTCCTTAGTATAAAACAAAGTGGTTCAGTGACAACGATCAAACGCTGAAGACGTACCCGAGCCACGCACTTCGACGATGAAGATTGAGAGCGTGCTGTTGTTAGGTAAGCTGCAGATTACGTATTGTGACGTGTATGAAACTCTTCAAAAGGAGATCGTTTGAGCTGAGAGTGTTATGATAGGCATTGGGGGGGTTGAGATTGCGAGTACGTTCGTGGGATTCATATTATCGTTGTTAATACAATTGCAACAAAGTTTAGAACAATGCACTTGCATTTTTTATTATCAGGGGAGTGTTACAATATGGTAAATAGTTGGCCCTATAATTGAAAAAGAATACTTTTATTATTTATTTTAGCATGATTGTGAGAAAAATGAATAACATCCACATCAATCTCTCTCACATTGTATGTGTCTAACATATGAAAGTTTACAAAAAGTGGAGGGAAAGATTGGATGTATTTTGGGCTAATCATATTATTTGGGAAAATCAGTTTTGGTTTCGCATAATATTAAGTGTAGGAAAATTGAATGCGGAGTCCTAAACAAGAGACTTATAAATGTAATGTGCAATGAAATAATTGATGGACAAAGTAGATTAACCCTCTGATTTGCTATTATTTGCTGGCAGTAATTGGGACTAAATTTACACAGGACCATAAAGAGAAGGTTTCCAGTTTCCATACACCAAAAGCTATTAGTTCTGGTATGATCATTTTCATTCAATTACAAACTATGTTTCTATTAATCGAAATGGAAAAAAACGAAATCGCTAATCGTCATAGCTATGTTACATAATATAATTCAAAGCACAAAACGTAAAATGTACTTTTCTAAATCTTTTGAAATGGAGAAGTCGAATAATGGTCAATTAATCTACTAACAATGTTATTGGATGAGCGTAGTGAGCGTAGCGAGCGAAGCGAAAACTTCAATTTCACTGACCCCTCAAAAAATTTAGCTCCAATGTTTTTTTGTTTGTTTGTTTGTTTTTTGTCTGTTTGTTCGCACGATTCCGGGCAAACGGCATAAGCGATCTTGATGAAAATTAAAGGGGACCTTCGAAATCTCTGAACTTAGACGTGCCACGTTTTTGGGTACAATCGAAGAAATATTTCTCATGAATATCGCACTTTTACGATTTTTTTTCGATTTTTTGTGCGATATTTTCGTGACATTTGGGCCGATTCTGACCAAACGGGTGGGGCTACAAAGTTCATATTTAACATGGACATTAAGGTTATGGTGATGTAGTACCTTGTGAAAAAAAAAAGTTGAAAAAGGTAACCAAAACCTATACTAGGAAAACGCTAAAGTCCCGCCGCGTTGATGGATGAGCGTTTTTGTAAGTTTTTAGTTTGCGTGGGACCACTTTTCCTTTGCAAGTGCTTTGTGAATGCATTGTAGGTGATTGTTGTCGAGTTTCAAATGTTGCTTGTTAATGGTTATTATAAACCTCAAAAAAACTCATATCAAAACCTTTATTCTATGAATTCTGGCTCACTTTTTCAACTTTTTCTTTCAAAAGGTACTACATCACCATAACCTTAATGTTCATGTGAAATATGAATGTTGTAGCCCCACCCGTTTTGGTCAGAATCGGCCCAAATGTCACGAAAATATCGCACTAAAAATCGAAAAAAATCGTAAAAGTACGTTTATTTTATGGGTTCTGGTTACCTTTTCAACTTTTTTTTTCACAAGGTACTACATCACCATAACCTTAATGTCCATGTAAAATATGAACTTTGTAGCCCCACCCGTTTGGTCAGAATCGGCCCAAATGTCACGAAAATATCGCACTAAAAATCGAAAAAAATCGTAAAAGTGCGATATTCATGAGAAATATTTCTCCGATTGAACCCAAAAACGTGGCACGTCTAAGTTCAGAGATTTCGAAGGTCCTGTCAAATTTTCATCAAGATCGCTTATGCCGTTTGCCCGGAATCGTGCGAACAAACAGACAAAAAAACAAACAAAAAAAAAACAAACAAAAAAACATTGGAGCTAAATTTTTTGAGGGGTCAGTGAAATTGAAGTTTTCGCTTCGCTCGCTACGCTCGCTACGCTCATCCAAAAATAAACGTACTTTTACGGGTTTTTCGATTTTTAGTGCGATATTTTCGTGACATTTGGGCCGATTCTGACTAAACGGGTGGGGCTACAACGTTCATATTTCACATGGACATTAAGGTTATGGTGATGTAGTACCTTTTGAAAGAAAAAGTTGAAAAAGTTAGCCAGAATCCATAGAATAAAGGTTTTGATATGAGTTTTTTTAGGTTTATAATAACAATTAACAAGTAACATTAGATACTCGACAACAATCACCTACAATGCATTCACAAAGCACTTGCAAAGGAAAAGTGGTTCCACGCAAATTAAAAACTTACAAAAACGCTCATCCATCAACGCGGCGGGACTTAAGCGTTTTCCTAGTATCGATAATCTAGCGAGAGAAATCGATATTCGTTGTAAACCCACATGAAACAGACATGAAATAGTCTTAATTGGATGAGCGAAGCGAAGACTTCAATTTCAGCGACCCCCCAAAAAATTTAGCTCGGGTGTTTTTTTTTTTTTTTTTTTTCTGTCTGTTTGTTCGCTCTCTACCGGGCAAACGGCATATCCGATCTTGATGAAAATTGGAGGGGACCTTCGAAATCTCTGAACTTAGACTTGCTACGTTTTTGGGTACAATCGAAGAAATATTTCTCATGAATATCGTACTTTTACGATTTTTTTTCGATTTTTAGTGCGATATTTTCGTGACATTTGGGCCGATTCTGACCAAACGGGTGGGGCTACAACGTTCATATTATACATGGACATTAAGGTTATAATGTAATGATGTATGATGAGGGTAATGATGTAGTACCTTTTGAAAGAAAAAGTTGAAAAAGTTAGCCAGAATCCATAGAAATAAAGCTTTTAATATAAGTTTTTTACGGTAAATAATACCAATTGACAAGTTACAATAGAAACTTGACAACAATCACCTACAATGCGTAGGCAGAAAAACAAAGCACTTGCAAAAGTAAAGATATCCCACGCAAACTAAAAACATTAAAAAGCTCATCCATCAACGCGGCGGGACTTTAGCGTTTTCCTAGTAGTATTGACTACCGATAAGTGCATGGACCTTTCAATTTCATATAACAATGATTGAACAGAAATGCCTCAATGACGATACGGGAAACGTAGTCATATTGTGTACATTGTTTAAATGCGCTAATCAAATATTTTTCTTATAACTTATTATGCACTAATAAGTGATACCTCGTTGTGTTATTATAACTTTGTACATTAACCCAATTATCACACTGTGGAAATTTAGTTTTATTTCTTGTTCTCCTTTTAAAATGTTCCTTCCCCCCCCCCCCCCTCATAATAGCATAATAGTAAAGTGCGTGTTTCTTCCAGTGGCGGTGTTGAGCGTGGGTCTGGGGTGCGTCTCTGCCGCCCCCTGCCCGACGTTATGCCCGTCGGTATACGCACCAATTTGTGCGTGGTCCGGATACGGGAGACCACGCACTTTTAACAACGAGTGCCTGCTACGCGCGTTCAACTGCCAGTATAGAAAGAGTGAGTTATGCGCTTATATATTTTGAGAAACAAAACAAAATTTTGATAATCATTGGTGATACATCTGCAAAGTCATGTGGTATTATTACTTACAGCACAGTGCGGTTTATTATTATGAAGTTCCTGCGTTTTACCCTTCAACACAGCAAAATGTAATGCTGAATATATAATATGCATATATATATTAATATATAATAATAATTCGGAATATAGCCACCGTTTTAAAAACCTTTGTGACATTCCCTCTTTTGCACATTTTTGTAATCGATTCCTAACATCGCTAAGCGGTATGCAGACAGACCAACATGACAATTGCTTCGTATTATAAATTTCCAGTAATGATTTCATAATAAAAAGTTTAGTATTGATGGAAATAATATAAAAAATAGTATAAAAACAATAAGTGTGAAACCTTAATTCCTCCTAGGGCCGAAACATCAGCATGCTAAAATGATTTTCAAATTTATAATACATCTTCTAGCGTATAAGCTAGGTAAAATTAGCCACCAAGTGAATTAAAAAGTAAGGTTTTTTACCATAATTATAAAGAGGTAATAATAATAGTTCCTATTTTTGATGTCAAAACGTAAATCTATATTTTGAATTTCATATTAAGAATATATTTTGTAGTATAGCCTAAATAATTTTTTATGAACAATCTCTTTAAAAAAAAACAATGAAAGACGATGTCCGGAAAAACACTAGCATATTTAATATAGTTTTGGTAGGTTCTTTTTATAAGTATTTTTTGAAATTATGTAAGTGCTAATGTTTGACATTTTGTGTAATGAAACGCTGTAGACTGGAACGCCTAATACCAGGTTGTCAACGACGCACCAGCACAACACTCAATAAAAGAAACTGGTCATTATTGTAACCGCGACGTGAAACGCTTCTAAACGACATTTTCACAGTATCCCAGTTAACAAATTAAGCTATTTTAATGTTTAACATATAAATATGAATACACACAGGTGCTTTTTGTAGCTGATGTGCTATTTTTTAACATCTATTGAGCATTTGTCATCCATTGTTTTTTTTGTGTGTGCGTTTTCCTTTATTTTTAATTAAAGATATGTATCATATAAAATTGCTTTTTATTACAATAAATACATTTCGTTCGTTCGTATAATGTTTAAGTTTTGTATTATTTTTACTAAAATTATCTTCGAATTAAAACAATGATAATATTAGAACTTAAATTTAGATGTGTTATGTGTCATGTGTGTTAAGAGTCTTCACGAGACAGGCATGTACACGGCACGCTCGTACGCACTCAAATTAATATGTACTACGCTCTGGAGAAAAATTGAGACTTCGTACGATTCTATAAAATACACATGAAACAGATATTTTTATGCAGAACAACATACAACAAACCGAATTAATATGTGTAATAATAAACCCTGCTATACACTATGGTTCCGCATAAAGTCGACGCAACGGGAATAAGAAGAGGTTGCTCCCGTCGCGTTGACTTAACGCTTAACAATGGTGAATAGTAGGGTTTATTACATAAAGCAATGTTTCTTATATGTTGTTCTGCATAAAAATATGTGTCATGTGCACTTTAGAATTCGCGTACGTAGTTTCAATTTTTCATCTTAATTTGAGTGTTTACGAGCGTGCCGAGAACATGTTTGTCTCGTGAAGACTCTTTTAAGTGATAACAATTGCCCATGACAATCAATATGTCAGGTCAGTGCCACACATCAATCACTCAGTTTTCCTATAGACATAAACATGTGGCTAGTCATTCATTACTTGGTTTGATATCATTCATTAGCTCTTGGAAACATAAGATAAGATAATACACGAATACACTATGTACTTTTTAAACGTTTTAAGTGAAACTATAATAAGTGAATAACATACTTTTGCAACATTTGCAAAGAAAATTAGTAATACCTTTTTTCTAGCTTGGAGGCGACACACATTATTTATAACAATCCATTAGATCAGTAATATTTTGCTTTGCGATTTATACAATATCAGAAAGGTTGCTCATATTCTATACTTAAGCAACGTTAAAACTCACTATATTGCCGGGAAAAACACTCAACATACATCATTCAATGCCAAGAAATTTAAAGAACATTTCATTCCCATATAAGTTTCCATAAGCACATCTCCCGGCAAACATGCTTCCTAAAAGACATCTCTTTACCGATTATTTGAATCGTGGATTGGCGCTTTTTCGATCCCGACTTTCGTATTCATAGGGTACACTTCACTTATATATCATTACTGTTTTACATTTTATTTATCACACAATATGTTACTTAAATAGTTTAAAAAAAGTAAACAATTTCGAAAACTCATATTTAAATGTAGTTTCACACATCTGTAGTTTGAGAGCATATTGTATCTAGTTTTAGAAACTTATGCTATTATTTGAGCTTGCTCGGTTGCAATATGCTCTATAATAAATAAATAAATAAATAAATAAATGAGTAATGTGCTTCTCTTTCAGGATTGCGAGTATTACGCCTCGGTGCTTGTTGAGACATCCATCCAGTCATCTTCGTCATCCTCCTTACACAGCATGGGGCTCTCGCACTGCAGGCTAGAGGCTTCGGAGGCGAAGTAATATTTCTAGTTTCATTGACATTGCTTTGTAATTATTTATAAATTATACTTTATCGAGGTAAATTAATGTTGAAAATAATGGGTCAAGCTCTGTCTGATGAAGTTAGCATCATTGACGTCTTGGAAAGATAACGTTGAGAGTGCTTTAATTAATCGATCCGTTCTTGTTTAGTTTCGTGAAATATACTTTAACCATACTAAGTATTACCTATCTATGCTTAACTATTTGGATCTATAATCCAAATCAATCATTTTTATCCTAGATTTTCGTGGTTGAAAGCATTTGTTCCACATGTTTTGATAAATAAAAAATAACAAGTTTTTCGGTGTACCGTGTACCACATCTTAAAGTTTTGATTTCACGTTACTAATTAATTCCGAATGCATATTTTTATTAATATAGTAATTTACCTGCTCCATTTGAAGCAGTAGGTCCAATGTAGGATTAAAGTTATTTATAAACAAACTATATCCTCTTTGGCCAATGCATATATTGTTATTCACTATTCCTTTAAGTGGTATAAAGTATATTAGTTTTGTGGATTGTAACAATAGGTCTCTACCTCGTTTTTAGTGGTTACAATAAAAAATGATGAGGTAATTGTTTGAAGGTGTATTTACCGCTCATCCTACAAATGTTTGATACTAGATTAATAATTTTGGAATTAGCCGAGAAAAACGCTCAGTGGGATTCACCGCCAGGAAAAACATGTAAACTTCGTCATTTCCAAGCTAAGTCCCCCATAAGAAATAACATTGTCACGCTCTGTATACCTCGTGACCTTGGGAAATTGATAATTATTAACAACCATGTCGTACTGCTCCATCTCTGCTCTGCTGAACATGCACGATGTTTCGTTATTGTAATTTGACTCTGGGTTCAGTAACACTACGATAATTACCAAGAAGGGGTGTAATTTTTAGGAGCATATTACTCAATGTTCGAGTGTATATTTGTGTACAGTTACAAGACAACATGTTGCAATGGGCCATTATAGATTAGTACTAAACATCCCTATAGACACTCATCCTTTAGTAGTTAAGACAAATAAAGATAAACTGGATAAACCCATAATTTTTATTTTCAAACACCTTATTTTCATCAATTACTATAGCAGACAAAAACTAAAAACTATCATGTAACATCCGTTTTCAGATCATTTTTAAAAGTAATTTTAAATTATTGTTATGTTATAAAATAATTGATATAAAATAAAGTTGTAAGGTAATAATCGTTAGAAGTAAACTTTATTGAAAACAATTTACATATTATGCCAGAGTTGTGATTTGTAAGCGTGTTTATTGTTGAGAGAGAGAGAGTCAATGTAATAACAAAACTGTTTAATCTATTTAACATAATCAATCATGATGTGAATTTATTGTTGTTGTGTTGATTTTTTTAATTGGATGTAAGAGATTGTGATTAACAAAATAATATATAATAAGATAAATCGTTGGAAATAACGATGCATCTTTAACAATTAAAATACATTCATGGTAATGGAGGGGAATTAAATCGTGCTAACATAATTTCATTAAATGGATAAGTATGTTATCATTGAGAAAGTGCAGTCTTGGGCACGTTCCCCCAAAAAAGAAACTTTGAAAAGTTAAGTTACTTCTGCCTAAAAAGGAACTGAGACGCTCCTCATTCCTCAAAATAAATTTAGTTCCTTTCACGTTCCTTATACCATAACAGTAACTGATGGAAATAATAATAAATGTGATAGGAGTTAATGATAGGAGTTGATAGAAGTTATTTATTTATACGGTGCCATTTTCGAAAACACAAGATGTCACAAGATATTTTTCATACTGCTGTTTACGATATCAGGTACTGGAAGTCGACGGGATAACGATGGCGAAAGAAACTTATAAAGGAACCTTAAATTCGTTCCAAGTTCCCACGAAATAGTAACTTTGACGTTACTAGTTCCTGATCTAAAAAAGGAAACGCGTTCCCACAAAAGTTCCTGAAAAGGGAACGCGTTCCCGGAAATACAACATAATATTTCGATCGGAATGTTCTTTTTTAAAAACTTCTGAATTGTATTAAATATTAACAATTCCACCTACGGGAGTGTTTCCCGACTAACCAAATCTAGAAATAATATTTGCAATATCTATACCATTTATTCCATGTGAATAATACGCGATGTAAATAAGGTCCAATGAGCGCGCGCCAATTCCCAACTTTGCTAGAGAGTTCACATGCCAACCGATGCTGGTGATTGTATTACTCACTGCCTCCTAGACATCTAGGAACATCTAGGAGGCAGTGGTTTTACTATAGCCAAAGAGCTTGTAAAATAAAACAACAGTCCAAGATTATGTAGTGCAGATTAAAGAGTCAATAGTACACTGGGCGAGATTGGCCAACTAGGTATCTCCTTAATATTTAATACAATCCAGAAATTAAAAAATCCATCTCGATCGGGATTCGAACCCGACGCCTTATCCAACTAGACCACCGAGACGAAAGAAGTTAAATAGTTACCGTCTCGGTGGTCTAGTTGGCTAAGGCGTCCACCCGGTAAGTGGGAGACTCGGGTTCGAACCCCGATCGGGATGGATTTTTTAATTTCTGGATTTTATTAAATATTAACAATTCCACCTACGGGAGTGTTTCCCGACTATCCAAATCGAGAAAAATAGGTATCTCTTATTGGCTGCGCCATTTTTTTAAATCCAAGATGCCAGATATGACCTCTCTAGTGTCTTTGTGTATTGTACATGTAAACTAGGGCTCATTGTAGTGATATTAGAATATTTTGGTTTTACGGATCACATCCCTGCTGCCCGTAGTTATAACTTTGTTCACAGTTTGACAGCGTTTCAAGCCATTGCCATTGCCGCTCTTTCTTTACTTATTTTAACCAAAGAGGATCTAGCCTAACATCTTTGGCTATATACAGTTCTGCGGTCTTCGGGCGTCCTGCGAACCCTACGAAAGATGGGTGCGAGGCCTATCTCCCGATATGTTCGCTATAGATCGCACTGCTGTTCCTGGCTGTTCAACCACTATATAATGACGAACCATCTCGCTGCGTGGCAACGGGCCACCTATACACGTGTAGCTACCCCTATCGAGAAGCGACGAACCGACTTCTCGGTCGAGATCTTCGCTGGTGCCCCGCTCCCCAGGACCCTGGGCTATGCTGTAGGCTTAGAACTGGGCGCATGTCTTCTCGTGCTGCGCTCGGAGTCGAACTGCTTGTTGTGGAGTCTGTGGCTGCAAATACCGTGCTTGTTTCTTCAGCCTCTTTGTCAAAATATGTAGGGTTATCTTCCTCATCCTCTGTGACTTCATGTGCCATTATACTAGTTGTATGTGCAGCCTCTGTGACTGAATACGTCATTATACTGCTGCTGGTTGTGTCTGCAGATTTTAGGGCTACATATGCCATGGTACTGCTGGGAATCTCGGTGGTAGATGATGGTGTATACTTGCCACATCTCCCATTGAACACGAACTCGTAAACTGAAAAAATTAAATCGTTAACCATTAGTAGACAATATCTCAAATTATTCCTGAAATTTAAATATAATTGTGAAGTTGCTGCTCCTTTTAATATAAGTTAGATCTTGACCATTGTTCGAGGTCCAGTTTATAATTAAAGTATCCCACTGAAAATCAATTATGAGACTAAGGTCCAGAATTTCAATGTCTAGTTAAAAGTTATCTGCCAGTTAGTCCTCTAAGTAAGTATTTACAAATTACAAGGCTTCTCTAGCCGATTGGTGGTTGTCATAGTGATAAGTTATGTGGCAGTTAAATTTATTTGCCACTTAAACTGGACATTGAAATTTCCGGACCTAAGTGGGTAGAATAAAAACGAATTATTTGGATTTGATTTATTTTGTTTAGAAAAAAATGGATCAAATTAACCTAGATATTCAAACTTACAATTGTTAGCTACGAAAGTTTACCCTTGAATCGCTTCGCAGCTTATGTTGATTGTATAACATTGTGTATTGTATTATGTATGAGTGTATGTATTGGCCATACCAGGTGCCTATTTTTAAACTACGATGCAATTGCAATCAATTAGTCGTTTGGCCATGACGACGTCGAATTTAATTTATTCGGGTACAACATTACGGTTGTTAGTGCGGATCTGCTCAAAAAACTTATTTCCTAGCTTCTGTTCGCGGGTGTTACAGTAGGTCTCTCAACTGTCTGTAACAGAACGTGTACCATGTGGGACAGTGTGAATATACTCACTGTTTTTGCGGCACTTGTTGCTACACTCCAACACACAGCGACTGGGGAATCCCCTTAGTGACTTGGTCTTTTCTCGATATCCACAGACTGGCGAGTAGCTAGGAGGGCAGACACAGTGGACACACACTGCTTGACCAGCCGCGCCGTCAAACACTGTGCACAGGGTGACAATACCTATAGGACAGAACAAGAGTCAAGCTTATGATCAAGACGATTAGAAGATAATACCAAAGTAATCAGTCAGGTCCACAGATCGAAAAGATCCATGGACGACCCATGTAAAGGAAGGTGTCAAGCGTTTGAAGAGTTCACATGAAATGTCTCTGTCGGATGTATTTGGAGCGGCCATCATAGTCAGCTCGTGGTGTTTTTTGCTTTTATATTCAATAATGCCATGCAGCTGCTAGAGGTGATATGATCAGGGGGTACCTATAATAGTATGGTACTGGGGTTGATAAAGTTGAATTACTATCATCAAATCTCCAATTGATCCGACTTGATGTTTGCTATCTATATTTTAAGATATCATTTAATATCCTAAATATGTTTGCTATCTATATTTTAAGATGTCATTTAATATCCTATATAACAGGGACAGGGGTACATGTGGCGGAACTAGGCGCCCGCAAGGCCCGCAACTGCGGGCGGGCCCAGGCCCGTTTAGGGGCCCCGTAAAAAAAAAAATGGGAAAAAAAACAGTATTTCACCCTGTTTGGAAAATATTGTATTTGTTTTCGTTGCTAAAATGACCGTTTTGTGAATCTAACGGTTTGAAGGTGAAATACTAGGATATTTGGGAACATTTAGCGTCCACACACAACAACACACAAAACCACATTATTTTGGTATTGCATTCCGCCCACAACTTTTTTTCTAAAACACACCAAACGCACTCTAAAAACCTGCCGCCGCTATTGTTAGGGGGCTTCGTCCCCCAAGCCCCCCGTACTTGGTCCTTAAAAAATACCTGTTGCGTGTTCGCGCCAATTCGTTTGTATTGTATTTGTGTTTGTATTCGCTCGTATTTACTCGTCATTCATATCCCTTGGATAATCTGTAACTCAAACTAGTTATTATCAGCTCCGCTACCCCCCTCTTACCCCTCTATTATTTTCGTAGTAGTCAGTCTGTCTACGCCAACGACACAGTTAAGTTCTGTTGTGATGTGGTTGTGACATATCCGCTGTAGTGCAAAGGTGTAGTGTATGTCTTCTCTTGGCCAAGTGGTTCGACAGTAACATAGTATCTTTGGGTTCGACGTTTCGGTCACCACGTCACCCACCCGTCACCCAGTCATCTCGTAGCCTTGGCAGCTAAAACCAGGTAAGGTTCAGCAATTGCTATATACTCTCAGTACAACCCTTAAAAATTACACTCCACTATTTCTTCCTCTGGCCATACTCGGCCACAACAGAATGTAAATGTTGATAAAAGTATGTTCTCGAATATTACATCGTAACGCCGTGCAGAGACGGCAACTTTTAAGTCTCGTGGTAGATAGAGAAATGGTTCCTTGGACTAGAATAGAACTCAATGGTTCCAGAAGCGTATGAACTAGCTTGACGTGCTTACACCACGGGATATATTTTTTAAGTTGATTCCCCGTCTTGACATAGCATCAGTGACCGAAATACATAAGATTTTTAGTTATATAGGTGCTTCGTACCAGGCACTAAAACTGGGGAGAGGCTTCGAGCCCCACGACCATTCCCCAAAACAGAAGGACGATCATATATGAGACGTTCGCTAAACAAACAGTACCAACACCGAATAAGTAACATTAGTGATATTCAATAAGATATATATACATTATTATATAAATCAACATTTTCTTATCACATAATATTTCTTGTTTGCACTATGCACGTTTAGCAACATGAAGTACCACAACTTGCAAGTCGCACCTTTCGATCGAGTTACTATACTGTTCTAATGCAACTTACTCTGACATAATCTAAGATAGTGCCTGGTGCAAAGAGAAAGCGAAAGTATGAATATGACGCTCCGTGAGTCAGTGCAAGATCGAACCTAGAAGAGATTGAAGCTGGTTGGAAAGTGGATTCACGTTTTATCACTCTGAACTTCGATTCGTGCGGGGTTTAGGGTTCGATCTTCTGACTTTCTTAAGGTTTTTCGATCATAAAACAAAAACTATAACAGGGTATTTTTTTCAGTAACGTAAAAACTTAAATTATACCTACATTTTAATGTATTGCAGGCATGGCATGCCTATTAGTAGTAGTATTTATAAAAGCAGGCATATTTTTTTAAAATAGGGAATTTGCATAACATTATTTTATGGTTCTACTGGGTTAAGGCCACCTTTCTTTACACAAAAATATATTATTTTCTTGATTTTAAGAATATTTTCATTTATAAAATAAGGGTGAAAGTTTCCTACATATTTTGGCGGAAAAAAACGGGTCATACGTCACCAGCCTTCATGATACCAATCAAACAATCACGTAACGATATATTAAGCTATTTGCTTTCGGAGTTTATTTTGGCTGTAGAAGCACATTTTGACATCTAGTTTGTTCTAGTATGCATAATATTTTATTTTATACATTTAGTTTATCACAAAGTAAGCTTTTAATCGTATTTTAATTGATAATAAGTAAAAACACAATGTTGATTCTAAAACTTGGAAAAGGACATCAACTGTTACAGTAACTGTATATGTTGTATGTATGTATTGTGTATGTATTATGTATGTATGTATGTATGTATGTATGTATGTATGTATGTATGTATGTATGGTATGTATGTATGTAGTATGTATGTATGTTATGTATGTATGTATGTATTGTATGTATGTTATGTATGTATGTATGTATGTATGTATGTATGTATGGCCAACTGTTGGCCATTGTGTATGTACCAAAGACTTTGGTAAAAGGAGGGAATTTTGACGTTTATCTAGGCGGCCGTGTTCGTCATGAAGGCCGGTGACGTAGGCAGCCGTTTCAAAATAAATGTGCGGGAACTTATAATGTCAAACTTTGACCCTCAATAGATATTAAACGATTTAACTTAAAAACCTCAAATTAACGTTTCTAATTTTTAGACGAAAATGTATATATTGCACATACTTTTACCAATATCTGGAACTTATGCAAATTCCCTGTAATTCTTTACTAAACAAGTGAGTCTGATAGGACTCTTCAATACTAATCGGATGGCTTAGTAAGGGGAGAGCTACTGCTGCTGATTGCTGATTGATGATTGTACTGATGACTATCCTGATGAAAAGCATGGGTATGGGAGTACCTTAACCTACATAGGGAGCGAAGCTACTTAATCAACAGATTGTTAAAGGATATGCAAATAAATCAAACATCATCGAACGTTGGTGGTGTTACCAAGCTTGAAATATCCTCACTTTGAGTGAGAATAACCCCGTGTTACTGACTCCCAAGGTCACCAAACACAATCTGTATCACCCTTGTTAAGGGGAACGTCAACAGAAAAGCGCGTGTCATTTTAAGGTCGTCTTCGGGTTTTTTAAGTTGTATCTGTAGCACCTACATTATTTGTAGTATAATTATGTACTTATCATAAAAGGTGATTTTGTTTTTAATCGTGAGACGGGACATACTGACATACACTATGCATAGTTGACATATACATGCTCAAGCCAGACCTCGATTCTGGACTGACCATGAAGGAGAAAGGTTTGAAAGAAGGATTTAATTCATATACCAACACATGCTGATTTCTAGTATTGTTACTTGTCCCGATCCATTGAATTCACTAGTTCCAACGTCTGACTTACCTGTGACTGCCAGCAAGAGAACTGTAGTCTGCCTCATCCTCAAGGTGCGTTGCTATAATCTGTAGTTGTAACACGTGCGATGACACGACCTTTACACTCCGCCGATCAGCTCACTATGATCCACACTTTCAACACGTACTACCTTCTTATAGACTGTTTAACTTATACGATTACGAATTACTTCTTTACTAAACACTGATGACGTCATGAATCCGGTTCGGGGACCACTTCCTGAGTAGATGCGTCATGAGTGTGCATACATCATGGTCGGCTGGGATTCAAAGCATGGGATGAGCTACTGTGATAACGCGCCGGAGTGATAAGGTCGGGAGAAGAAAAGAACCGTCTTTAGAAGAAATCCGAGACACTTTGTCTGAAACCACATCTTCCGCGGTGACTCTACTGTTGTTACGTTGATATCAGGTCGCTTCCGGCGTATTGTCAGTGCACGTCCGGAAGCCTTCAATTGTACGCAACTCGAATTGGCTAACATGAACGAATAGTAATGACAAAATTTGTATTTTTTTAAAAAGATACTGTTACCAATTGGTAGTGACCTACGTCTTTCAAATAACTCCCGGGGCGTGGGGTGTGGACTGTCAAGCATAAGCACCCAACTATCATCCTCCATTGTGTTTGTTTTGTTTTTCATTCTTCGGTGGGAACAATATTCGGACCTGGATTTTTAATGTCACAAACTACGCTATGACTTTATGTTTATATTATTTTATTTATACTTTCCTAATTTCACGATGAAGACCAAACATGACCTCCGATTCACACTTCACAAGCGTCTCTATATTTACATTACCCTTCTATACAATGATGATACAGAATTATTTTAGTGACCCTGGTTGTTAGGGGGGAGGGGCGGGACTAGCCCCCCCAGAAAGTTCGAATATTCATGTGCTCGGCACCACCACTGTTAATGAATGCAAGCACCAACGAGGAACATTTTCCAATGGTACGACCAAAACATCGACACACATCGTTTTTAAATCTTCTTCAACGATAGTGTAGCTGATTTTTCTGTTGAGTGTTTTGCATAGGTAATTTGATTCACATAGCGCATTGTTATTAAAGCACGTTCACGGGAGTCCCAAAAAGAGGGAGCGAAGCTACTTGGTAACGGCTTGACTAAGAAAAACAAGAATAAAATGAAAAAAATCCTTTCCGTTGTAAAAAATGTTTTGTTTGAGCGTTAAAACTAATTTTTGGTGGAGGTGCCGGGTATTTGTATGCAACGTTTCGGTGACGCTAGCAGCAACATCCCCCGCACCTCAGGGTCACTAAACACATTCTATATCAATCTTGTTGAAGTGAAATGACTAAAAATCGTAATTCAATCGGAGGTCGTGTTCGGTTTTTATTGTGAGACGTGACGCACCCATAGACGGACGGACGGACAGAAAAGTTATGCCTGTAGCCTATAGGAGACCTTCGCTTCCTGATATTGAATTGAGAATACGTAGACTTATAACGGTTGAAAGACAGGTTAACTGTGTTATGTGGGATCGGGAGAAAAAGTGATTCAAAAATGTTTAATATTATATTCGCCTTCCCAATCATATCCACCTATTTCTACTTTCTATCCACAATGTTCTTCAGCATTTCCAAAATAGGTAAGCCAAGGACGGATCGACTGTCTTATGTTATTTGCTAAGAATAGCTCTGCGTAACTAGCAATACATAATATATTACTTGTCTTTAGCTACTGACATTTCTATATTAATTCAAGTCTAGCCTCACGACTGCAGAGCCAGTTCTCTAGGAATTCTTAATTGTTTACGATTACTGCTTATTACACGAAGGATGAGTAAAATAATTTTTAGCTAATATACTTTGCAATGCGGACGTTGTAAGTGCGTTATATTTAGACTAATGAATCAATAGTGTGTTGTAGCTTCGAAATGAGTCAACATTACATCCGATACTACTACAATGAAGACATAAATAGCCTAACCATTAAACAAGGTGTTATAGAAAAATGTAAATGTAGGTAGTTATAATTATGCATTTTGAATTGATTATGCTAAGTTGTGGGTAAATAATAAGTAATTATTTAAAATCTTGTATGTAGAATTGTATGAAGATATAAATTCAAAGCTATTCGATTCGAGACCAGACGTTGCTATGATTCTAGGGCTCTCGTTAGACGATAGTGAAGCCCAACCAAAAAGTGGATAAGTTCTCATTGCTAAATTATAATACAATACATGCAATTTGATCTTGTAGTACATTACAGAAATATGAGTAACTCGGATATCCACTGGATGTTATGGTTGGCGCTCATTCGTCGATTGCGTCGGGGCCTGCAGGGTTGGCTTGGTCGCTTTGATTTAAAGTCCCCCACTGAAAATCAGTTATATAACTGAGTGGGTAGACTCTAAATAAAATTTATTTCTTTTTATTTAACACTGTGCCTTGAACACGAACTGCTAATTTTCCTCGTTGCAGTCCCTTGTGTGTAAGGTCCTATGTATTACTATTAGGTCTACATAGAAAAAACACGTAAACTTGAATAGCTTAATGCCGGTATACAGCTGGTTTTAAAGTGGGATTTCCTAACTTTGGTCGTAACTTGAGCATGACGTAATGCATAGCTATACACATCGTTGTCCAATGGTAATATGTTGTATAAACGCTGTTTTTGGATGAGCGAAGCGAAGTCTTCAATTTCACTTTCGTTTTTTTTTCACTTCGTTACCCCAAGAAAAATAGCTCGGGTGTTTTGTTTTTGTTAGTTTTTTTGTCTGTTTGGTCTCTCTCTACCGGGCAAACGGCATTTGCGATCTTGATGAAAATTGGAGGGGACCTTCGAAATCTCTGAACTTAGACTTGCCACGTTTTTGGGTACAATCAATAAAATATTTCTCATGATTATCGTACTTTTACGATTTTTTTTTACCATTTTTAATAAAAAAGGAAAAAGCTAATCCATATGCAATTCATTTCTACGCATCCCGGAGCGTGAATATTTGTGTGGAAGGAAATATTTAACTGCTCAGAATACGTCACGACCATAGATGGTCACGACGCTTCAAAGATGTAGGACGGGTCATTTCTATTGGCACACATTAAAATATGTGTCGGACCTAGCGACTAAATTCCACTTGTATTTAGAAGATGGTGATGATTTTTGTTGCTAAACGTCTCATAGTAATGTACTTAGGCTATTTGCGACGATAGTGGTGATTGATGACGATGAAGGACGATTACAAAGAACCCATGACTTATGCGGGATTCGAACCCACGTCCTCGTAGAGCCACACGCTTCGGACCTGCGCCCGAAACGTATGTGCCACCGCGAACGGAAAGCCTAGGGTTACATGCTTTAGGATGGACAGCTTTCAATCATGTGGATGGTCACGTGATCAATCTAAAGGTAGTTCGTTCTATAAAATCAACTCAATAAATCACAGGTATTTCATATTTTATTACCAACGTATCACCACCATATTTAGACAAGCCCTAACAGATAACATGCAGACTAACACTGACAAAAGTAGTTATGAAGACAAATAATGGAATGACTTATTTTGTTTGTGTTGCATCAAGTCGCATTGTGAACTGCTTGCAATTTTACGTTTCAGTACGATGCGGTGGCACATATAATAAGAGTGACAGTAGATTAAATGAATGTGAATATGTAGCTATAAGAACGAGTCTTTGTTACATGGAAACCACCTTATGCCACTGTGGTATTGCGAACACTCGCTGGTAGAGAGGAACCACCTTGCCACATCTTCCAGCGAATATGAACTCGTACTCTGAAATGAGTAAAGCGTTACCGATTAATTTTGTAATCTTAATCTACTATTACATTTATTTTGTTGAGAGTTAGTGAAATACATTATATATTTTAATTTCATTAAGGGAAAACAAAACTGGTACTCATTTGGTGAAAACATTGCATTGTGTTGCTATATAGCTTGATGTGAATTGTATTGACTGGATGTGAATGACTGCTCTAATCGTTCATTTTCTCTGTATTATTGTTTACGCATGCATTGTGCTAAATTATGTTTTGCCTTATATATTAACAACAGAAATCAAGACCTACAAGAATCAACCCAAGCCCTCATAACTGACCAGTTAGTTACTCGCACCCTCAAATCACGTCCAGCTGATGGGGTTGATTTCATGCTTATGTGTTTCACATTATCAAAGTACCATTATCTGTAAAGGTTGTATGGCTACTACATACTAGTGTCCAAACCAGGGCTCAAATAAATTGTCTATTGTCATACTCGTGAGTTTGGGCCAATATGGAAGACTGATACAATTTGTGGCGATGAGTGTAGACGATTGAAGAGTAATACACAGTTTTCGGCACTTACCCTTCATTTATTCGTCGGGTGTACGCACTCTCAAAACTCTTCAGATCTTGTACGATATGTGATCTGTGAATATACTCACTGTTTTTGCGGCACTTGTTGCTACACTCCAACACACAGCGACTGGGGAATCCCCTTAGTGAGTTGGTCTTTTCTCGATATCCACAGACTGGCGAGTAGCTAGGAGGGCAGACACAGTGGACACACACTGCTTGGCCAGCCGCGCCGTCAAACACTGTGCACAGGGTGACAATACCTATAGGACAGAACAAGAGTCAAGCTTATGATCGAGACGATGAGAGAAGGAAGTACTCTGTCCAGTCCACAGATCGAATAGATCCATAAAGGCCTACAAATATGCGTACTACCAAGTGAAGGAAGAGAGATGGGGGAAGGTTCACACGAAATGGAGATCGGGGGGCTGAAAAAAATTAGAGTTGTCAGCTTGCAAAATGTTGACATTGTACGCTTGTTCGTCGTGGTTGTTTTTCGTTTCAATAATGCGATGCTTCTACTTTATGAGGGTGTTGATAAAGTTTAATGACTCTAAATGACCATCAAGTGTACGACTGATGCGACTAGATTCATTTTAGATTCGTTGCCTAATTATATATATAAAAATTACAATTGTCTTAAAAAAGGTGAGAATTTCTAACAACACCAGAACTTGTTTAAACATTATTCTCCGCAAGTGGCTAAGAGAAGAGTGACAATTATAGGGGTCGTTTACTAACGGGGCACACTTTGGCGATCCTCGTCACCCCTCTAAAATACTTTTTAAAATGAATAAAAATATTTATAATGCAAGGTTACAAAGGACAACTCTAAATTTGTACATTCTCGTCCCTAGCAGACCAGTATATCGAGGCCAGTATAGCTAACTTTCATGTTTTCACCATGGATTCTCCAGATGTATAGCCGAACCAATCGTTAAAGCTTTAACAGGGGCTACAATCGTTCATATTTCACATGGACATTAAGGTAAGGGTGATGTATTGACTTTTGAAAGAAAAAGGTGAAAAAGTTAGCCAGAATCTATAGAAATAAAGGTTTTAATATTTAACACCTCAAAAAACTCAAATTAAAACCTTTATTTCTATAGATTCTGGCTAACTTTTTCAACTTTTTCTTTCAAACGTCAATACATCACCATAACCTTAATGTGCAAAAAAAACGAACGTTGAAAATGAACGTTGTAGCCCCACCCGTTTGGTCAGATTCGGCCCAAATGTCACGAAAATATCGCACTAAAAATCGAAAAAAAATCGTAAAAGTACGATATTCATGAGAAATATTTCTTCGATTGTACCCAAAAACGTAGCAAGTCTAAGTTCAGAGATTTCGAAGGTCCCCTCAAATTTTCATCAAGATCGCATATGCCGTTTGCCCGGTAGAGAGCGAACAAACAGACAGAAAAAAAAAAAAAAAAACACCCGAGCTAAATTTGTTGGGGGGTCGGTGAAATTGAAGTCTTCGCTTCGCTCATCCAACAAACTATTTCCGTACGGTGTATTTTTTATTTGAACGAGTGAGCGTAGCGAACGTAGTGATTTCCATTCGACTTAAACGGCCCTAATTGTTTTTCTGCGTGCGTGCGTGTGTGTGTGTGTGTGTGTGTACGTTGAAAATCAGCCGAATCGCTGAACAGATTGCGCTGAAATTTTAAACAGATATCTGGTACGAGTTTATTGAGAACTGTTAACAAAATCAGCAAGATTCATTGCGATTTAAACCTACAAGAAATAATAAACTGAAAAATAGACTTCCAATGTTTAGAATTATTTTAACGACAATGTTTTAGATTTTGAAAAGATATTTTTTGTTTGTTTTTCGCCTGGCCGTGAAATGCCGTGCCCATGCAAGGTCAGTCGAATGTTGGACGTCAAGGTACCCCCAAATTCCGCTCGTAGATTGAGTAAACCTTGCAATATTTTCACGTATTTCGTACTGGCTATGTTTACCATAGTAGGCCCTATTGCCACAGATGATGGACTACACTGCGTTATATGCATTTCAAAACATGTTTAATTATTTTTGAAATACAATCTAGAAATTACAAAATCTTTCCCGACCAGGGGATTGAACCCACGTCTCCCACATTTCGGCTACAAGGGCGCTTTAGCCAAGTAGACTAGGGAAACGCCAAAGTCGTAGTTAGACGAGTGAGCGAGTCATGTGGTGAGTACCCGGGAACATTTGCATTTAAGTTTGATAATTATATTCGCATAAATAATAGTTTTTTAAAGTTAAGTTGGTAATCGGGGACGGGCGCGTCAACTGTAAGGTCATAATGCTCCTCTCTAGCCTATGATAGGCTAGGTAGGCCTAAGGTAGGGGGAAGAAAAGTAATGTAACCGGGTACTCAACACATGGCTCACTCACTCGTTTAACAACGACTTTGGCGTTTCCCTAATTTTACATCTTTCCGTGTCCACGACTTTTAGTCAGTTTTCATCTCTCATCATCGCATACGTGTGAAGCGCCACGGAGCTCTGTACTATAAGACTTGTTTTACATCGTTCGATAGTCATCAGTGAAACTTCGTATGGTAAGTGTTATGAAATCGCGCGTTGTTATTTCTGGCAAGACTGTCGTGGATATTAAATTAGGTAATGTTGACTTATCCGTTACGTCATCATGTTTACTTTTCTTTTCATTGACTGGACGACCACATTTCATGGGTGTGCGTGTGAAGATGGAGGGATTATGCCAACCTCACAAATCAAAGATGTGTAATAATACTCTGGTATCTACAATACTCAGAAGGCTAGTTATCGGAACAAAATTCAACGTTAACATTTGTATATTTATTATAAGACTCATTCCGTACATTTCTCAACGCCAAATATGTCACAACGTGACGTTCGATGAAGATAATTCAATGTGTCCAGAAACTCACTGTTTTCAAAGTAAGAGATTGCGTGTGTTTTGTTAAGTTACTCTATGAGTGCTATCCAGACGGGGGGCGATGGAAAGATGGAACATGAGTATATGATAAACACTCAAAGTGTAGCCCTGATACGGGATTCGAACCAACGTTGCCTTTCATACGACCGGACCTACGTCCTAAACATTGAGGTATACTGGCAAAATAAAACTGCACATGACATGCACCAAAATTACTGAATATTTTAAACTGCATTTCCTTGAAACATGTTTTTTTTTTCTAATTTCCCATCATGTGAGCATTTTCATTTTCAAATTTGTTAATTTGGTATTTTAATAATATGCTGTATTCTAAAATAGTAATTTCTTGAAATCGCTATTGCTAAATTAACTAATATACTAATAATAATTATAACAATAATTTATCACCACTCACCGTCTCCGATCACAATAGTAAACATAGTTAACAAGGGCGTTTTAAAGAGTGGATAGCTATAGTCATGAGAGATGGCAATGAAAATGTACTTATCATATTTTGTCAATGATGCTAACCGAGATTATAAGTAGTTTATTATATTCATGCCATAGTAAGGCCTCGAACATGAACTGACTAGGCAGAGGGGATACAGGTTTGGAAATATACATTTCAATCTATATCATGTTGTTAATAACTAAATTACCCTCAACTGTGACAGCCAGCAAGAGAACTGTTGCGTGCCTCATCCTCAAGGTGCGATGTCAATCTGTAGTTGGTACACGTGCGATGAATCAACCTTTACACTCGTGCTATCAGTTCACTATGATCCACACATTCAAGATGTATTACCTTCTTATATACCAAAGAAACGATTGCTGACGATGGATCAGGAAAATGTCTCAATCAAATGGAAAATAGTCCGCGTGACTTATCCATGAAATATTTGATAAAACCTAGCAGTATTTTTTGGACATATCACTGCAAGGGGTCTCTCTTTTAAATTGTGTTCGATTAGGTGTGCGTTTACAGGAAGGGTTGATACTACCGCTATAAGAAACATCAACAACATATGTGGATCCTTACCACTAACGGAGATCTAGCCGTAGGCGTAACCCGTTGCACTCCGATCGGAGGCTCGCGAGTTTGACTCCCGGTCCCGCCACCAGTAATCTTGACAAATCATAATATAAAATTACACAACTATACAAAATATCTGAAAATACGATTACTGTGAGAAATTATTATTTCATGGTATTCAAATTCATCGCATATTTAAGCGTAAGGGTTTCAAAGGTTTAGACAGTTTAATCAAAATCGGAGTAGCCGTTTGTCCTGTATGGAGCGTACAATTTAAAAAATGCGCTAAAAAATAGGATTAAAAAATATCGATTGTACACAACCTTCTCACAATTTTTTTTAACTTAGACCACAGGTCTAAGTTCAAAAAAGTTCGAAAGTCCTCTGAAAAATGTCATCGAAGTATTTGCCCGGTATAGGGAGAGAATAAACATATACGTAAAAAGCAAAAAAGCATTTAAAAAAGTTTAAAAAAGAATAAAAAGTATACAAACAAATACACCCGAGCTATGTCTCTCAGCGTAGTTGTTGAAGTCTGCTACGTTTGCTAAGCTCACTACGCTCATTCAAAGTTTGATTCCCATTAACATTTATGTATATAGCTGAGAATGAATATTTCAATACAAAATCTTGAATTTATCAAATTTAAAAAGGATAAAACCGTATTTAGAGTCTACCCATTCAGTCCTATAACTGATTTTCATTGAGGGACAGTAAACTTAAGTGACCAAGAAGAATAAGAAGATAAGTCGTGATTGTGAAGACCTGTGACGGCAATGTAACCCACGTGACATCTAGCCCTGCGTAGAAACTACTTTGACTTCCTTTGACTTTCTTTGGCTTCTTACTCAAAGCATTGAGTTCTTGGAGAGTGGGCTCAAAGCTAGCATCGTATGCATGGAGGGACATGTCCTCTCGTCATGATGCATACACAGAGTGTTCAACTGATCAGTGCCCAACCACCCACCACCACCATGCAATACCCACCATTATTCGTAACGTATTAACTATTAATTATTGCATATTATATTCATATTTCTGCTAAGGAGGATGCAGGATTATTTTGAGTAGTAGTCTTCATCGCATTGAGTAACATTTCCCAGGCGAGGCTATATCCATACCGAGCGTTAGCTCATAAAGGGTGACTCTTGGAGGTACAAATTTTGGGGAACACTCGTATTGCCTAGTTATAGGCAGGTTGATAAGATACGGGTTTAGTTAGGGAGCTGGTCTTTGTTGCCGGAAGTGTTTAGTATTTAGGGGTGGGAAGACACAAAGATTATATTTTATTCTGACACTGATGATTGAAATTAAAAGCCAGGGGATGGAGTCGGAGCACTGCGCGAGGCATTTACACAATCTTGGTCCCTAACTATGAGTTGAGATAAAAGTTTTAAAAATACACATGTATTTTCATGTTTTGATTCAGTCAAAAAGTTTAAAACACCGAAGTACGTAAGAATTTTATGATTGATTCACAATTCTTGGAAACGTGCTGAATAGGGAATGACATAATTCTTATCATTAGTAATAATAATTATGCAAGACCAAAGTCTCAAATAGCAAAATTCTCGATAGATCATAGTATCAACTGCCCGACTAGTTTAATGCATACCTGAAACTGACAAACGACAACTTACTGGTCATCTGGGCCTAATTCCAGAATAAATTAGGGTCCCCGCAAAAATAAGGACACCAGAAAACAGCGATAAAAACCCTTGATTTTCCAAAACGTCTCGTTATAAACCGTACATTATAAAAGTACTTAGTGTGCGCCTACTCCAATTAGTTGAGTGCCCTCCCCAGGGAAAAAGTCTGAATTCAACACTGAATTCATACATAGTGATAAACTGCTTCACACTTATCTTTCTTGGAGAATGATATCTTTTCGAGTACCTAGTAGAAATATAAATACATTTAATACGTCAACAGGGTTACAATACGTTGTTATGAGTAACTGGAAATAACGTCAAATTCTCGTTTAAATATAGAACAACGCTTGCATAACTTCCCGGTAGGAAGTCGATTGTTGTACGTGATAAAGTGGATAACAAATTACAAAGATGAAACAATATCTGCACTCAGACCAGAGAAACTTGCATTACAATCTGGATCCGGTCTTGACTTCATGCTTGAACACTCATAGATTCTTTCTCACACATCACCCACACACTCGATTAGGCCTACTTATAGTAAAAGTAGTATTATCGATTAAGAATGTGATGACTACGATAAGAATATATTTTATTGCTCACAAGCGCCACATAATAATAATTTCCCACTAATGAAACGATTTATTTTTTACCACTAGAAATATAGGCCTACTACTACTACTACTACTACTACTACTACTACTACTACTACTACTACTACTACTACTACTACTACTACTACTACTACTACTACTACTACTACTACTACTACTACTACTACTACTACTACTACTACTACTACTACTACTACTACTACTACTACTACTACTACTACTACTACTCTACTACTACTACAACAACGACGACAACGACGACGACGACGACGACGACGACGACGACGACGACAACATACAGGTGGAAGTAACAGAGATCTATAGCGTCGCCGTCGTTTATCACAATCATGAAGGGTCTCTAGTAAAAGCTATTTGCTTAATTGAATTGAATAGAATAGAATAGAATTGAATAGAATTGAATTGAATGTGAATTGAGTGTGGCTCGTTGGTCTTGTGGTTAGCGTGTCTGCTTCCAATGCAGAAGGTCCAGGGTTCGATTCCCGCTAAAGTCAGAAGTTTTTTAACTTCTGCTTTGGACTTCAGTCCATCAGTTCATGTCTTAGGAGTTTGTAAACGGTGACTTTGGAGCCGTCCTAGCAACGAAGCACATAATAAATTTCAGAGTTGTTCTGAATCGGCCTTGTTGATTCTGGCGTTGATTCGCGGGTGTTCGCACTGTCCATACCACTGATTGCTATATTTCCTATTAAAAATATCGATCTTTGGTTGGTTATCGTTCACTCGTCGATTGCGTCGGGGCCTGCAGGGTTGGCTTGGTCGCTTTGATTTAAAGTCCCCCACTGAAAATCAGTTATATAACTGAGTGGGTAGACTCTAAATAAAAATTTATTATTTATATTTATTGAATTGAAGTTTACAGAAGAGAAATCAAAATACTTCTTGTTCAACCAATCTCTACTCCTTTTGCTCTCACCCTGCAATTCGGCTAGTTTGGAATAAGGTGACTCTGAAAGGATTGCAGAATCTTCCAAATGGTATCATGTTTCAAATTTAATTTTAACTGATAATGTCAATTGAATAACACTATCAATCATTTTTATTAATCAATTAATCTTGCTTAAATTTAAAATATAATTGTCAAAAAATCTACTCCGATCGATCAACAACTATGTTATCAAGCGGGTTATGTTTAAGAATCATGTTGCCATTATTATGTAAATGATAATCTTTATTTTTTATAAAAAAACAAAGAAAGTATACTTCGCAAGTCTATGTTAATTATAAATAATATAATGAAATAATCTATTGCTTCTACGTCAGATCATTTTGTATAATCCTTGCAGAGTAGCTGCGACTAGGTTTCCAGGGTGTCGAGTTCATCGCTCGTCTGCGAATCTTCTGTTGGGGTCTTGATGACGACCAGACCAGTGGCGTTCTCGTAGAAAAGTCGAATCAACCTTAAACAAACCAAACCAAATAATATTGTATGAGCAAACTATGCACTAAAACTGTTGACAATTTGTTCTATTACACAAATAGTTTTATTTACTAAAACAGTTGTTTGCATAATAAATTGAACTACTAGAATAACAAAATTGTCTTACCTTTTGATTGTGTAATGATTATCTATGGACTGAGCGATCCTAGCGATCCTGCAATTAGCTTTGGCTTTGCAGCCGCCATCTTTGAAATCCTTTTCAATTCCTTCCAAAACTAAAGCCGTCAATGAGTCCAGTTTTTCATTGGAGTCTACTGAAATCACATAGGTAAATGATCAATATATTGTTGTAGTCTGTTTTTCTACAAGACGAGTGGTGCTATATTGTAATGAATAAAACATTAACTGGTTGATATGCATGCTCATGGTCGCCACATTAGAAAAGAAACAAATATTATATTTATAAACTATTATGAATATTATTACTTTTACAAGTGTACTACACCCACCATCGCTCAAATTCTGCACTTGAGCAGTGTTGTTATTAAAGACATGAAACACTTGATAGACGTTCGCCCACACACCCGAGGCGAATACATTTGGAAATTGATTAAATATTTAAAACAAGCCAAACTAGCCCGCGAAGGGCGAATACCCTTTTCTACGTACGTCTTGCCTTTGAGGCAGTGTTGTCGCCAGTGGCGTCGGAACAGGGGGGGGCAGAGGGGGCATTGCCCCCCCTAATTTTCATGGCGTGGGGGCATAGGGGGGCAGATTTTAGAGTTAAAAAATCAAGACTTCTACTCTACTTTTTGGGAAAGCAACCGTCTATCCGACTATTTTTATAACCAACCACCTGTCTTGTATTGTGTGTTGGTCATTCACTTCAGTAAGAGTGGTCACGTGAATCAGACTCACGTCTAATCCAAACATCCATTTGAATGATTTGCTAGAGTTATTGGCAGACGCAAGTTGGGATTTGGTTCGCTCGTGTCGCATCGTTATGCGTTCATTGTTCAGTCATCTTTGGAGTGGTGTAGTGACTGTGATTATAGCGAAGTGGCAAGTGGTAAGATTATTCCTCTTAGAGTGTAAGTAGTGTAGTGTGAAGTGTAAAGTAAAGTGTAAGTGTGTATGTAGTGTGTCGTGTTTAATGGTGTTAAAGATTAAATTGATTTCGTAATTTTAAATATGAAATGTAATAAACAGCCTTTAGTTACTATTTTTTTTAAAGAAGAGGGTAAAACAAAAATATGTTTGCCTGTATGCTTCGTGATTTCATTAAAAAAAATGTTGTAGGCCTAATTTATTAAAAGGGGCCACTTCACGTTTGTTTTTTGAGTTCTTAGATCGCAGATAGTTGATGTAGGCTAAAACATCGTTTACAGAGTCCGAGTGCAGTTAAAACATGACGAAATAACTGTAGTATAGTGAAATTTTTTTCGCCTTCGGCGAAAAGGGACCTCCGGGGGCTGGGGCTTCGCCCCAGACCCCAACTATACCCTACAAAATCTACTGATGGATTTGCCCCCCCCAACTTTCAAAACGTTCCGACGCGCCTGGTTGTCGCACATAACGAGCTTTAGCGATAATTGATAATCTTCCCAACTGTTTCCTAGTAAAAATATGAACCATTGTATACTCATCAGTTAAATATAAATATAAACAGATACATTATAATAATAATTTATACTAAAACTGTGTTTCCTGGCATTCCCCTTCACCGCGAGTTAAAGTTTACTTTTTTGTTATTATTCCCACCAAATTGTGTGTTTGCTTCTTCAACATTTTTTGTTGAAAAAGAGAAAATTCTTGAAGTATGGCCTACGTGGATTTAAAAAACAAAACGTAGATATATAGTTAAGTCCTCTCATCTATCATTCGTGACCTTACTTTCTTAAAAATGTAGCCTTTATACGCCAAATGCCAAAGTCATTGCAATTAATGGTGTATGCATTATCAATTATCATTCATTTAGAAAATTATAGAAATAACTAATTCACATATTATTATGTATACCAATGGGCATGGGACTTAGGAGTGATTTAACAAAATTACATCCGGTAAAAATACGGTCTCTGATGACTATGAATTTAAATTTATTAACACAGCAAATGTTTATTTCTTAAATAATTTTTTAAGTATTTTTTACTTACAAGTGGCTTTCTAAAGTAGCCCATTGTTAAAGCTTGAAAGGTAATAACGTGCCAACTTACTTGAGCTAGATGACGATGACAACGATGCACCCCTCTCTTCGTTCTTAGTATCGATGTCGTCTTTGTGAAAGTCGAACGTGGGCATGAATAACAAGATGCAGATAACCGCGATAAACTTGACTATCAGCTTGAAGATAATCGCCTTGAGAAGAATCTTGAGCACGAGATGGATGGAGATGCTGTGAAGTCCTCTGTCAGGCGTGGTCTCGGCGGCTGCGTGATTGTCTTTCACTGGTTTCTCGTGGGGATGGGGCACGTCCTCGTAGTGGGGGAAGGGGTAGGCTCCTTCGTAATAGTGGGGGTGTGAGGGCGCACCGTGGGATGGCTGTGGGGCGCCGTAAGTTGGCTGTGGGGCACCGTAGGATGGCTGTGGAGCGCCGTAAGTTGTCTGTGGGGCACCGTAGGATGGCTGTGGGGCTGCGCCATAAGAATGTGTCTGTGGTTCATAGCTCTTTGAGGGGTATTGCGGTGACGAGTAGACATGCGTCCCCGGCGACCCAAACGATGTGCTACCCTCTGCGATTCTATCGTAAGTCGACGCGGGAAAGACAACCCCGACGGGCAACGGTCCTTGAGGGATTCCCGAGTCACGTGACTCTGAGTAAGCGTCGAGGTAGGTGTCACGTGACTTCCTCGTATCGTCGCCCGCAGCTGCCGCTGTGAGGATGAGCAGCACCGTCGACATGTACGCCCCTCGCGACAACATCTGGAAACAAAGACGTACGTGCCGTTAGAATCACTGTTTTCCTTCTCTACAAGCCGTTATTGAGTGCCCTACGTGATGCCAAGACAATAGCTAGTCTATGCTTGGAATCAAGAGGCCATGCACGTACGACCGTATTGTTTCTATTCCAAATCGTTAATGGGAAGCACATAATGTATGTGGTAAATGTAGAGTCATTTCAATAACGGTGGTATTTTTATGCAAGGATATTGAAAAGTTAGGGCTACTTATGTTTATTTCGAATACAAAAATACTACAACTTAATTTTAATGCTCATTGGAACGTTTGAAAGAACATAATGCCAACAATCAATTAGTTAGGCAAAGTCCGCAAAGATAACGATGTGTACTTGTAGGTTATGAATTTTTACTGAGTGGGGGTATTCAAGTATTGTAAAGCAACCCGTTCAAAACAATAATTATTACAACATTTAAAATGAACATTATTTTCACTCAGCAATATGACAAGAACTTCGTATCCTATTGGTAATCATGTAATGAGAGTACTTACAAATAGGCTAGGGTGCAAATCTAGTATCGTATTGTTTCGTTTTACTTTTATAATATGTCGTATCATATTGGTTTAATTCATGTTTATTTTCTGGTATTTCTTGCAGCTATCTTAAGAGATGGGTGGAGTTTGTTTATAGATTCTTTACCGTTATTTAGTTTACAAGTATTATTATTATTATTATTATTAAAAAATGTGTGAAACGGGTCATTTCGCCGCGTCGCATGTTTGCACAAACTAGAGTGCGAGTTTGACGTTTCGGAACCCACACGTCAACTTACTAGCGCGACGCGGCGAAATGACCCATTTCACACCTTGTTTGATATATTTGGGCCGCGAAATGCTTAAATGTTTTATAAGTATTATTATAATCATATCGTATTCTTGTTTTTATTATTTCAAGATATTATCTAAAATTGCAGTTGACCTAATACCGTATACCTATTTAATATAATCGTTTCGTCAAAGCCTTCATAGACAAAATCGCGACCAAAGAATATAAGGAATGGTGATTAAAATATCGTAAATAACCGTTAGCGAAACAAGCAAGGGACGAAGATATTATCTTCTATGGTCTAAAGCAAAATACTAAAGGTATATCCGAACTGTGTTATGAACCATGACGATAATATTATAGATTGAATTAACCGATAATTCCACCGACTCACACATCCAGGACCTAGCGATACCTACACCTGTATAGATTCACGATTGTTTTAAAATAACTTTAAAACGTACATTCATTTTACATTGTGTGTTGTTAAAAATGTGCACTTATTTATTTTAATTATTATTTTAATTTACCTTTGAATTCTGCGTTAGATAAAGTTGACAATGTAAGCACTACACTACACCTTAGTACCGAACTACACTGACAGCAACCAACTGACTCCATTCATGATAACGACTAGTGACACCGTAGGTCACCGTCCTGCCAAAAGAGTCGATCACGTGACTTCTGATTGGCAACTGAAGAAGTGCGACATAGATCCATTGAAAAAATGTCCCTTGAAATTAATTAACGAGCTGTACACCAACCAGCGTGCTATCATTATACAACGGATTATTTATTGGGGTCGCGTTCTGAGCGTTTGACCGAGGTCTAGCTGTGATGGTCTAATTATTGGCTTTAATCCGTCGCATGATCAGGGACAGTTTGAGGACGGAATTCGAAATGAGTGAGTACATCGGTAGGCTGAGACCGGGTCACATTGTGCCTCGTTCTTGGCTCTGTGCATTGTGTCCCCGCTGCGAGCAGCATTAGCATGTTATTGTTATTGTGAGACCGAACAACTCGACATGATTGTGGCGGAATGTTGGGTATACACACTGGCACCTCGCAATTATTTATAACGACGTGTATTTCGTGGATTCGCGAAAGGTTACACGGGCAGGAAGGGTGCGGTGTGTGGATTGTAGGTCGTTCTTGGATACTCTTCCTGACACATTGTTTGTATTTTAAATTATAGGTTTTATGGAGTGAATATAAAGGATCTTATCAGGTGATTTACAATTTCGTTTTCTGAGGAGAACACTGAGAAATGAGAGACGTCATTTTAGATTAACACGTGCTCTGGCCTGTAAATGTGATAAGCGCGTTTAGACAGAACTTAAGGAGTACGAAAAAAGTATTCAGTATCATAAAGCAATTCAGAAAGCTGGATTTCCTTATAAAAATTTGAAATTTAAGTGCGATCTTGAAGTAATATCATCACATCAAAATAAAACTTATTAATTTGTTCTGAACTTAAATAACACGTTGTAGGAAACTGATTAGTGATTATTTTCGTAACATAAAAGTGTATCGGCAGGTGCAATTAGTAAATATGCTTGAATTAGACGAGAAGTGTTATGATCGTAAAGCGGAATGTACGGCTAAGCAACGTTCACAATAGTTCTGAGGCTTAATTAAGGCGTAAGTTGTAATAATTGGATTTTGGACGATTCGTAATAACAAGCTTTCACCTTGCGCCTTACGACTTAGAGCGAGTTGAGAACGTACCAATTGAAATACATATACTCGGCAATAAAAAAATAATTTTAAGACTTACATCTTATTACGCCTTATGATCAACTATTGGTCAGACATGATATTGTTGGTCAGATAAATGTACATTATACCCTTGCTTGATAACTATGCACAGTTTCATAACTAAGCATCGAATGTTTCTTCGGACTTCCGAGTGAATATCTTATTAATTTTGTGAAATGCCAAACGAGTCCTATAATCCCTTTCACTCCGCCCTGCTTGGGTAGCAAGATGACAAGACACAAATCTTTAAAACCATTCATTTATTTATGGTTATTTTGGTCAATTTACCCACTCCTGTAATTCGTCTCCGGGAAAAAGGAGCTTGGCATGTGCGAGATATCGTTACGAGCAACAGCGATACGTCACTGATCGATGACGAGCGGCGTTGTGATGTTTTATTGGTTTTTCTGATTGAAATCGAAAGATTAGATTACTCTAATAGGCCTACATACGTCCGGTAGACTAATGCCACGCCCTGTATTATGTCTCTCGTGTGTTGGTTCGTGAAAAATCACTACAGCTTTTGTTATATTTAACTTCAAGCATAAATAAACCTGAAATGTTGATATGAATACAAGCCATTTAATGTTTGCCATCCCCTAGTAGTGCGTGTTTTTTTTTCATGGACTCGATCATTCCATTGAACTAAATTACCGTATGCCTACTTAGTTTAATATTTGGATTAAGAAAACTTGAAAATTAACATTCGTATAATGTCCCGTGAAAACC
Organism: Sweltsa coloradensis; assembly: GCA_024449915.1. NCBI lineage: Eukaryota > Metazoa > Arthropoda > Insecta > Plecoptera > Chloroperlidae > Sweltsa > Sweltsa coloradensis. The sequence goes on from JAMZAV010001398.1 coordinate 161,213, forward strand.
TTGAACCTCTTTGCGTAATAATATAATATACAAATATATTGTAGTAGGCATCGAATAGGGCCTACTCGACCCACTATATTGCTTACGCCGCAGTTGCTTTGTAGGCAAGAGTTGTCCCGACATGCGAATGATTTACATCTAAAACTTGCCAACTTTTCGGACATGTTTTCGAGGTATACTTTAAATGCGCACAGCAATTTGAGCAATTAATACTTCCGTTTAAGGTGGACGTTATCATGTCATTGGGTCATACGTGTAGACTAAAGATTATTGTGTGACTCTTCGGCAGTACTAGGACGCTGCTTGGTTTAAACTATTTTGACAAAAAAACTCGTAACTTAATTAAAACAGGGCTAGGAATAAATCAAGGAACTATTTATATTTAATTTTGAGTAAAATTTATTTTAATTGAATACGATATTTAATATAACTGTAGATGTTACAAAACACAATACATTTACAAACTGCATTGGTCTGCAATGAGCTTGTTGCTCGCCGACTCTGGAGACCTTGGGGGGGATAGGGCACTTTTGTATCCGACGAACATGAAACTTGCAAAATGGTCAATAAATTTTCGATATTTTGCTATAATTAGCCAGAAAAAACATCACGAATATGGACAACTTCACACTTTTTTTAAACAAAATCCAAAATCGATATTTTAAAAAAAAATTAAATGTTATTTGAAAACAAATTTTACTTCAGCCCTCCATTTTTGCTCTTAAATCAAGTGCTGTATTTATATAAAAAAAAAATAAGAACACGTCAACCACTTTAAGTCAAAATGCGTCACTCCAGCCTAGAGGAAATGGGGTTAATATTATCCTTTTTCTTCATACTAGCTGATGTTTGCGAGATGGTCTTTTCCTCTTTTCTCATCTTTTACTATTAGCAGAGCCATGCATGCTCTGGGTCGTTCTTATAGTACTAGGAAAACGCTAAAGTCCCGCCGCGTTGATGGATGAGCTTTTTAAAGGTTTTAGTTTGCGTGGGATATCTTTACTTTTGCAAGTGCTTTGTTTTGCTGCCTACGCATTGTAGGTGAATGTTGTCAAGTTTCTTTTGTTTCTTGTCAATTGGTATTATTTACCGAAAAAAACTTATATTAAAAGCTTTATTTCTATAGATTCTGGCTAACTATTTAAACTTTTTCTTTTAAAAGGTACTACATCACCATAACCTTAATGTCCATGTATAATATGAACGTTGTAGCCCCACCAGTTTGGTCAGAATTGGCCCAAATGGCACGAAAATATCGCACAAAAAATCAAAAAACTTATATTAAAAGCTTTATTTCTATGGATTCTGGCTAACTTTTTCAACTTTTTCTTTCAAAAGGTACTACATCACCATAACCTTAATGTCTATGTATAATATGAACGTTGTAGCCCCACCCGTTTGGTCAGAATTGGCCCAAATGTCACGAAAATATCGCACCAAAAATCGAAAAAAATCGTAAAAGTACGATATTCATGAGAAATATTTCTTCGATTGTACCCAAAAACAATACACCTCTAAGTTCAGAGATTTCGAAGGTCCTGTCAAATTTTCATCAAGATCGGATATGCCGTTTGCCTGGTAGAGAGTTAACAAACAGACAAAAAAACAAAAAAAAAAAAAAAAAAAAAAAAAAAAAAAAAAAAAAAAAAAAAAAAAAACACCCGAGCTAAATTTTTTGGGGGTCAGTGAAATTGAAGTCTTCGCTTCGCTCATCCAATGAGCACAGATAATGGAGTACACTACGTGGTGTACTCTTATCATCTGTGGTATGAGGGTACTCAGAAGTACAAACTTTCTATGTACCGACGCACGCTACTCTTGCTTGGTATAACACTAGGAAAACGCTAAAGTCCCGTCGCGTTGTTGAGCGAGCACCGGTACGTGCAACAACGACCCAAGTACGACATTCCCATAATGTTACATTCCAATAAGTCTTTAAGGTCTTGACCGATTTAGCTGAAAATTTGTAAAATAGGAGAGAATGTTGTACTTATTGACCCTGCAAAATTTCATAACGATCGGAACATTTTTTTTTTTTTTTTTTTATAATCAACGATCGGATTTTGTTCAAAAACTATACAGCAACCCGCCTAGGTGGTATGTACATGTGTGCAAAATTTCAGGTCGATCAGAGAAACGGTGCGACCTGTATCGAAGCAGTAACAGAAAAAAAAAAAAAACAAACAAACAAACAAACAAACAAACAAACAAACAAAAACAAAAAAAAACAGACATTCGAGCCATAAGAGTCAAGTGGAGACGCTCGCTACGCTCGCTCAAATATTCTGGCAAGTCGACTCCCCAAAGCTAAAAATGTGGTAGCTATGCTTTACATACGATATCTTCGTTGAATTATATCACAAATAATAAATTCTATCTAGTCAACAACTGTTTCCTTTGCGACGTAAAATAGGAGATAACACACCACACGTTGGCATTCTGAAATGCTCTTCTATGAAGTCTTATCACTCTAGACGTGGATGTGCCGGCGCCTCGAATGAGGTCGTCATGAAGCAACATCGACAGGAAACATCAACACGTAGTTTGTGGAAATGTTCTGTGGTTGACAGGAAACAAGCTAACGACATTGACACTGGTGACTGGGGGTAATGTTCTTCATACACACACCCAAGTCAAGTGAATGGTCCATTGAGATGGGTCCACCAAAGTTGGTGACCGGTCCTTCTGGTCCTAGTACGTGATCTGTGCTCTTGTTATTCGTGGATGAACATAACACACACACTGACACTATGGCACACAACGAGGACGCCTGGTTGTATGGCCGGGACTTTGGCTGAGCAGCAATCTCGAGTCAGAAGTTTTTAACTTCTGATTTGGACTTAAGTCCACCAGTTCTTGTCTTAGGAGTTTGTAAACGGTGACTTTGGAGCCGTCCTAGCAACGAAGCACATAATAAATTTCAGAGTTGTTCTGAATCGGCCTTGTTGATTCTGGCGTTGATTCGCGGGTGTTCGCACTGTCCATACCACTGATTGCTATATTTCCTATTAAGGCTATTCCACCGCGTTTTTCTATTTTCCAAAATATGCTACTAAGTTAAAATATAGTGAATGGCTTTGAAACATGGCTATTTTAGAAAATCAAAAATATTTTTTCCAAATTTTTCTGATCCGGTACACGGCCAATATAGCCACCTCAAAATAATTTCAAACTTCAATTCGCCAGGGCACACCATTCAACGTACGGTGTTGTGCTTTTGTGACATTAATTTTCAACTGTTTTTCTTTGGACTGACTGAGAGAAAACAGATTTATTTTAACACTTGTCTTTCCTGCGAATTTTTTCGTTTGGCGGTACAAATCGGTAAAAAATACCGCCAAACGAAAAAATTCGCTGGAAAGACAATTGTTAAAATAAATCTGTTTTCTCTCAGTCAGTCCATAGAAAAACAGTTAAAAATTAATGTCACAAAAGCACAACACCGTACGTTGAATGGTGTGCCCTGGCGAATTGAAGTTTGAAATTATTTTGAGGTGGCTATATTGGCCGTGTACCGGATCAGAAAAATTTGGAAAAAATATTTTTGATTTTCTAAAATAGCCATGTTTCAAAGCCATTCACTATATTTTAACTTAGTAGCATATTTTGGAAAATAGAAAAACGCGGTGGAATAGCCTTAAAAATATCGATCTTTGGTTGGTTATCGCTCACTCGTCGATTGCGTCGGGGCCTGCAGGGTTGGCTTGGTCGCTTTGATTTAAAGTCCCCCACTGAAAATCAGTTATATAACCGAGTGGGTACTCTAATAAAATTTATTTATTTATAACATAGCAATAAGTACGAAATACGTGTAAAGCTTGCAAGGTTTACTCTATTTCCCAGCGGAGCGTTGGGGAACCTTGAGCGTGCAATATTCGGTACGCCTGACATTCTAAAAATGTTTTTTTTTCAAGAACAAAACCATTGTCGTTAAATTACATCTTACACATTTCCGCCAATATTTTCAATTTATTATGTCTTGTAGGTTTAAATTGCAACGGATTTTGCTCAAAATGTTAACTATGTTACAATACATACTGGATGTCTGTTTAAAATTTCAGTGAAATATGTTTAGCCATTTGGCCATTCTGGAGCAAAGTCACAGACAAAAAACAGATTAGTGCCATTTGAGTTGAATTGTTTGTATGTAGACTTCAGTCGCTGCACTTCCTCGTCTCGTCTAAAAATATATACCTGTATAATAAATTGGAGTGATTCATAAATTAAATAAACATTGGAGCTTTTAAAAGGATTAGTAGAGAAATTATTTTAAAATGTTTATTTTTATAAATGTACAGAGCAATTTTAACAACATTTGGAAACTGGACACAATATAAACTATATACATAAAATGGTAAGATTAGCTTGGAGGTAGGAATCATTTTTGTTGATTGAATCGCTAAAACACAGTAAAATGAATATGGTCAAGAGGTCTAATTTACGTAACAAAATATAATGAAAAATAAAATGGTATGACGAATGCAGAAATACTAGACACAACTAAGGGAATCCTGTATTCTTGTTGAACAGAGGGGCCCAATATTTGTATTAACTTCTTTAGTATAGCCACTCTTTATTCTGCAAGCATAATGTGCCCACTAATATGAGCAATGCACAAAGTAAATTCATGATAAGTGATTTAACCAAATTTGAAGACTAAATTCATTGACTCAAGGTATTTTGAATTAGATTAGCACCTTACAGCTTTCTACTCACAGATATATACTCCTAAGATACATTTTATTTGGTTTAATTTCACTGTTAAAATCCAAGGAGAAGAGTTTCTTAAAAATCTATCAATAATTATTATTAATTTAAGATGATAATTATTGCTCGAATAAAGAAAGCTTATTCTAGAGGTTTTTGGAGGGCAATGGTGATTTTAGTAGAGTGGTGGTCACTTTAAGCCAAATGCTAGTACACTATTATATTTCTTTAGAGTACCGTAATGCACCTAGAATAATTCTGCAACAAGTGAAGGTCAATAAGTCAGCGCACTAATAAGATGCAAGCCGATTTTAAATACAATACCAAATGGTAATTAACAGCCCAAAGGTCACATGCAACATCACAGTATGCCAAACAGCGGCAGTGATCAAACCCAAAAAAATATTTTTGATTTTGATTCAAAAGAGTGGCTGTTGGGACTTTTTGTTAGTATATGTCGTAAAAGAAGCTAAAATGTTAAAATTGCAATGTCGATTTAAGCCTGCTCATTGTGCGTTGTTGCCTGTCCATGTCAAATTGGACTTGCCAAAGATCAATTTCATATGACTTGACTTTACATACAATACTAGGCAATCAAGTGGAGGAAAAACCAAAGTTATTTACTACCAAAACAACATTAGTTACTGATATCCCAGTTGTATGTATTGTAGTAGTAGTAGTTTAATGTATTTTACCTGTCCCATGACAAGACAGGTCGACCAGTGTAGATTATGGCATATCCATACACTCTTAGCCTATATTGTGCGTGATGATTGCACACAATAGCAATGCAATTCTGCTAAAATTTTATGTAGAAATTACAAGTATGTAATATAATGAATTTCATTTAGGATATTGATAAATGGTAACTAAGCAGTAAAGGAAGGTTCATTTAACAAATGGTCACAGCAGTTAACATTATTTTTTACACATTATCCAAGCAATAACTTAACAATTGACATGACTTGCTTCATAAATAAATATATAAATAAATAAAATAAATAATAAAAATACTTTATATTTAAACAATTATATTAATCAATATGAAACAAAGTGATGACATAAGCCAAATTATAAACGTATCTTTGGTTAATACTTAATAGCATAGCGCTCTGTCTGGTATTGCATAACCTTTTAGGTATACCCACCTATAAAAATAAATGCCAATGCTACATAGTCTGCTTTATTCACACAGTAAATGGCAGTTCCACTGTTGCCTGTTTAATTGTAATGTCACATTCACAGTTGAATTAGAAAAAGTAAGCTTTGGGATACACAAATTGTACATTATACTACAAATTGTTTCATTGTGTAAAGTAAAGCTATCAAAACAGATAATGTGCAATCAGTGCCTAAAGAAAACCATGAAAAAAATGGGGAAATAGTGATTTTTCTTGATTTTGGTGAGAAAGTAAAAGGTTATCTTTTTGTTGTAAAAATTGGGCTACTCAATTCTCAACAAGCTCGCCAAAAACTTTTGAATTGAAACCCAAAGTGCTTCTTGCAACCATTGGCCAACTGCGAGCATTGTATGAAAGTATAAGACTTGGGAGCTATCCTAGCAAAAGTTATTCCAAAAGTGCATCGGATCGCCAATGCTGGTGTCAACTGCGGGTGAAGCATGGTATACCAGTGGTCCCCTATTTCAAATATAAATTATTGGTTGTCAACAGGGATAATCAGAACTTAATATCAGGGAAGATCCTCTATAAAGCATAACTTTTTCCGGCCGTCTATGCGCATGTATTGTCAATCGATAAAAAAACTAACACAACCTCTAATTGACGTGCGATTTTTTTTGACATTGCCCTTCAACAACAAGGACAATGCAAAGAATGTTTTTAGTGACCAACTGCAGGCATTGTATGAAGGTGTATGTAGGGAGCTTTTATTTTGCTGTACCCTAACCCGGCACCTCCACCAAGAACTTTAATGCAAGATTTCTTTGATAAGATTTTTTTGTGAGTTTATCTTCTACAACCTGATATTTATCACTCCCTATTTTGGGTACCCATGTTTGTTAAGAAAAGTTATGATAACTTATTCATGTTGGCTAAGTTAAGTTTTAAGTTGCAAGAAAAGGTGTGGGGTGAAATGGCAGTGGCATAGGAATAAAGGAAGGTGAGGGTAATTGGATGAGAGCAGAGAAGACTGAGAAAAATCATGGAGGTGTTTTTTTGTCTTATTGTTTGTGCTTTACTGGACTTTAATCATGCTGAAATTTTTAGGGGATCCTTCGAAATCTCTGAATTTAAACCTGACGATTTTGGAAACAACTGAAGAAATATTTTTCATTTATATCATTCATAGTACGAATTTCTCCGTTATTTTTGTCTCTATCGGACAAATGGCTACTCCAATTTAGATGAAACTTTACGTTCAAAATCACTGAACTTAGATATGTTACGGTTTTGGGTACAATAAAAGAAATATTCTACGCGTCTGGCACGAAGGGCCGCGTGTCGGTTCTCGGTCTTCTCTCACCGGTCGCATTGTTGAAGACAGCCATGGTAGGTAGACATGAATAGTCAATAAAAACGCTCATCTATCAATGCGACTGGAGAAAGCATTCTCGAAACGGAATAATAATTTTTAAATAAATTTCCCTCGTCTTCCAGTCATAATGATCGGTAAAAGTAAGTCAATAGATATGCATCTCTAAAAGGTACACAATCAAGGCTGCCATTACCAAATCCTTAAAGGCATTGCTATTGAATAGTGGTTCATGTCATCACTCTCTTAGTTAGAGCTATTACAATGTTTGATAAAGAATACTAAAACGTACCCATTTATATTTGTATGTTATCAATATCATTAGTCACCGCTGTTAATAATTTAACATAAAATAAAATGAAAACAATGTGATGGCATTGAGAGCAATGTTGAGAGTATAGGACATGCGTTTTAGGCAAATTGCTGTGTGCTCGGCCAACTGACACTACAGGTGTCTGAAAATTTTGAACTTATGTCACAAATGTAGAATTATAGGGCTCTACAGTAACACATTTTTAAATTTTGTTTTAAAATAATTTGTAAAAATTAAATTAGTTTTCACGAATTTTGATTTTGTTAAAAACTCCAAAATTGACCATACCGGTATTTGTGATTTTTTTCTGACTGATTAAGTCAAATTTGGAAAATCTATGACCACAGGGCTGTCTATGTATGCTTTATTGACAACTTTGCAAAGTTTCATATACGTCGGATGCATATTGGCCGAGCGAATAGCTATTTGCTAACAGCCAAATGTGTCCCATTCCCTCTTAAATATGGGATTTAGGGAGTATGCTGTAACCTATAAGATGTAACAATGAAATGCTATTTATTACATTTCTTTTGGGGAGCAAAATATAAGTAAATTATTGTGTTACAGGTTTTTACCCTCTTAATTGTTGTTCTAATAGTTATCTACATTAGTTGGTTTAAAGAGGCCCAATCTCTGCCTGACAAATATGAAATATGTGAACATTTTCTTATTTTTAGATTCAAGATTGCAATAAGAGTGATTTGAGCAATTGTAGAATATTTTCAAATATCTATCTGTGCCAAACTTCAGCAAATATAAACTACATACTCTACAGTCTACACTTTAGTTTTGTTAAGAATTGCATTGCAAACTGTGACACACATTTTTATCAGTGGTGGTCTGGGTGAGAAAATTTGTTGAAGATAGATTTATAATTTGTAGCCTGTTGTTTAATATAATTTTTTTATGTTGTACTAGGCACAAATTACAATTATCAGAGAAGGAAGTGAGTGCAAGTGGCAAACATCTTTTCAGTTAATAGTCGGGCATGTTTTTTTGGTTTTGAAAAGGTGTTAGTACATGTTTATACTTTTGCATAAAGTTATGTTTCTTTGAATGCTCTTTGAGAGCTCCAGTACGGCATTCTTTAAATGTTAAGAGTTTTACCGTACTCACATGCACCGGTATCTAAAATTGAAGTACCAGTACACTAAAACTTTCCATTAGTAATTATAATCCTTAATTGTTATATCACCAGACGTGGACAATACGTATTATGCTAAATCACTTTTCTCTTGAAGCATTGTTGCATTTTAAAATGTTAATAACTTACAATTTAGAAGCTAGAACTTAAACCCTTAATACATTTACATATTACCTAATATACTCAGTCAAATTAGTTACTTTTATGTTTTAATTCAATATAATTGAATGACGTACTGTATACTGAATCTATGAACATCAATGCATACTGTTGTACAAGCCAAAATTGATTTAACCCACAACAAAAATAAAGGATTATTAATAAATCAATTTCAATCAAGTCAAATCAAGGTCTGTGGCAACTAGCAACAAAAAGATTTTACTTGAGCCTCTTTTTTAACAATTAAATGTCCAGATATGTAAAAATAAAATGTGGCCACCATGGGTGAACTACTTTAATTATTCTTACTTGATGTAGAGCAAAATTGTCTGCATCATTTGCACCCCACCCAAATATGTAGTAGTATAGTATTTACAGTTTTCATTGTTAATTATACTGTAATTACATTAACTTACTGACATTCCTGACAAACTTCAGTGCAATGAAGTATTGTAACTAATCCATTTCGACACCAATAAATGTCAGAATTTTGTTCTAACTACAGGTATTGGAGATTTCTTAACAGAGATTACATTATCATAACCATCAGAACATCATTGCTATTATGTAGCATGAAGGACTATTTCAATGGTGTCATGACTCATGAGAACTATAATTTTCCAGAACCTGGCCCTACAGTGTAAAATATCCCCTATTGACTATATGTAATTAATTTACGATTCCCCTAGAAATAATGTAACGGCATAGGAGTTACGCCGTACTGATTGGACACCAATTATTATTGTACAACCGTACGTTTAATACTTTTGAAATGATGCTGTAGTACTACTGTAGTAGGCATTACGATAAGTTATATAGTGGCAGTGGCACTAAGTGACCAGCACCCAAATTTCAGTTGCATTCACATGACCTATACTATATCTTTTGAGCTGGTGCAATCTACTGGTTTACCTACGTAAACTTTTGACTAGAGGTAGACCTAACCCTAAAATAAGTACAATAGTAGACTACAGTAATCAAATAGTGTCAGATATATATATATAATATATACTATAGCTTCTATACTGCATAGTAATACTGCAGTTAATTCATTGTCCTATTTTGAAATAATAATCTTTGGAAGTTTGCTGCAAACATTTGAAAATTACATTTAGATATTCCTAATAATGTGGGAATGCACATAAAACAAACGCCCTTGGCGCTTACTCTTACTCACTATGCAATGAAGTACCCGTAGGTCTAGTTATTAGTTAAACAAAACAAAGAAACAGGTAAATTCAGATAATCAACCATTATTTTTAACATTGTATTTACATAAAGCTTCTATTTACATTAGGCTATCACCTTTATGGCAGTCATCTAAAAATGTGTTTAGATAGTTTAAAAAAGAATGTGATAATCCAGCCATGGAGTATCAACACCAAGCTATGCCACATGCTATGCTAGTGAAAAGATAATTTGCAAGAATAATTTTATTTGGGCCCTGCAATGGTTTCATCCTAATCTAAAGTGGATGAAAAACTATGCAGATGGTTCTCCTGCAAAGACCAATAACAGCACATGCCAGCATACTGATAGAAAATGCAAGGCTCTATCTTATCAAGAATCAATTTAAAAGAAAAGCATTATTTTCATCAGCATTTGTACTGCTTATCGGCGATGGAGGCATGTTTTAATGCCCGTGGCGGCCCGTGTAATAGAAGTGCACAAGCTACCGCCAAGAATGAACTTCTTTTTTTTGAAGATTACTTTTTGGAGTTTAGACCAATATTAGAAGGCTCAATGCAAAAGCTATTTTCATATTTTTATAATAGTATGTATGATTTTTTTCATTTACTGAAACACCTATAACAACGTCTAGGCCTAAGCCAGTGGTCGGCAAGTAATTTCTGTTCGGGTTCGGATGCTCTTGAAAATGTTTATTGCGGTGCGGAAAAAATGTCTTTGATAAAGTTACGATTAATTATTAATTACTGTATAAAGAGATTACAGATATGCAACCAACGTCTACATGCAGGCAAGCAATTGTACCTAAATTCATGTATCTCACTCCTGGCTAACAACGTTCTCAAGTGCATGTACCCACACACACCCTAAATAAAATTTAGTCTGGAGAAGAATTAAGATATTTTGTCCGTACAATTTTGCAGTACGAATTCGAACCGTGGTCCGCCTGTTGCCGGCCGACCCCTGGTCTAAGCCATAAATTAAATTGGGCTTTTGCACCAATGCTAATTGTGGAAGTGGTTACCTGCAATAGTGGCTGTTACAATTTATTATAAATATGTCCGCCAACTATTCTGTATGTTTTGGTTTATAACAAAAACCCATAATTAATGTGATATGAGATGTCAAAAACAAACTCCTGGGCAGCTAGCTAGCTCCTGGCCAGTTGGGATGTACTTAATGAGTAGATACCCTACGTATTAGCCATTTTCTCAGTTTCCCGAACGTAACGTATGTATCGTACCATGAATACTGCCGCACTGCGTGTTCCTAACACTACATCAGACTAGAAAAAGTGCCAGAGCAACCACTTAACTTTCCTACTGCAATGCCGAAGTACGAGGGCGAAGGACGTCAACTAGTGATGTGAAGGTGTTAAACATAAAGACGCGATGTGAGGAGGCCAGCGCCATCATATTATGCTTGTGCCTCTGGGCCAAATTTATTTTCTGTGTTAAGGGTGTTACAGAGATACAGGTGCCACAATCTAGTGATATTCCTTCTTGTGCACTAACTCCAAAGAATGACACGAGCTGCCACAGCTTGAAACTCAACAAGAAAATGTGTACACATAATTATGTACTTTAATCACCGTACATTTCTCCAGGCATAAAGAAAGCCTTCATGGACTAATGTGTAATGATATTCAAGTACTAACTAATATAGTCTCATGTCTAAATGCTCGGGTAGCCAGGCAGGCAGCCACAGTGAGAACAAAGCATGGCGCTTGTGTACATAGGAATGTGTGAGTTGGTGCATTCAGTTTTCGGTGTGTTGGTGTCACTTGCGGAGACTGTCCTTGCTACTAGCCAGCGAGGTACTGGCAGAGCTCTGGCTGTGCTGATCTCCACTTCCCCCCTCGCCGTTGATTGTGCTGGATCCCCCACCACGCATCACCCGCCGCATGGACGCCAGCTCCTCTGCCATAGTGGGCGTAGGAGGGGCGCTGCGTCCCTTCAGCTTGCCAAACACCTTGTCCAGTCGGTGAACAAACAGGTCCACGTCTTGCTTGCGCATGCCGATGGCTGCAGCTGCCGTCAGGTAGGGGACTGGATAGTTGCTGTTGTGTGCGCCCCATCCCTCGAACTTGTGCCCGGCAACCTCTTTTGTATCACAACCGGTCACGACTCGTGTTCCCGACACGCACCGTAAGAAGAGCATTGAGCCAAGCATCGAGATGGTCTTGCTGTCCTGACCACTAAGAGAGCTGAGGGTCAAACCTATTAACGAAGAAAAAACATGTCAAGTCTAGCCTATGTACAACATTACAATGATGAAACTAAGAAAGCAATGTTGTATTTGTTGTTTGTTGTAAGTTGTTGTACAATATTGTAACATAGGCCTACATAAGGCTGATTTCAGATTTGTTAATTGTGGGCTGATCTAGGGTGTGCAAACCCACTTTTTTTTACTTTTGAACTTAACTCGAACTTTCCCAGTTAAGAATAACGAACTTTGAACTTAACAAAAATTTTGAACTGTATCGAACTCGAACATAACTTAAAGGTATATCAAACCGTCATAATAGGTAAAATAGTGATAAGTCTGGACCGGCACCTCCACCAAGAATGTATGTAACTTCTGAACCGGCACCTCCACCATCCATTTTTTTTTTTAAATTTGTACCTGCATACTGAGAACATTTTTCGACATGTCAAATAATATGTGACCACACACCACTACAAATTAGTAAAAAAAAAAAAAAAATCGAACTTCAAACTTTTTTTGAACTTGAACCGAACTCGAACTTAAAAAAGTTTGAGTTTGAATTTCGAACGTTTGCACATCCCTACCAAATTCAATTTCCAAGAATCTATAATGTTAACCCATTGGCGCTGACTTACGGAACCGTTCCGTATTCCACGAGTATGGCCCAAAAATTTACATACGGAACAGTTCCGTGTCCGTTCAGTTCGTCTTTCAATTCGCGCCAAACTGGCGTAGTTCAGTAAATCTCACACAGATAGCAGTACTATATGGAGGCTGACTCTTTTACCGACGTGGTCGACTTTTTTCCCCGATAAATTCTCGAACACGGCCATTTCACAGACGACTACAAATAATATGAAGGCCTACAAATTATCAAGGCGGTGCACCGTAACAGAAATAGGCTTCTCAGCTGTTGTTTACTTCGTAAAACTGACGTAAAGCTCCTGAATGTTACGAGATGGCGAATCTGAAGGCGATTGTGCTGAATTTCCAATGAGCGTGATATATTGTGAGATTCAGGAAGTGTTGTTGATTAGCTTGCAAATGATGCAAGCAATAATAATGATTTGGATGAAGACTAGAGTACTTCTAGCCAAGATAAAATAAGACGATGCCACAAGTAGGCTAGGCCTAGGGCTGGCGGGAATATAACCTAAAAAGCAAAGCATATGAACTAAAAACAATAGGCCTAGGCCTACAATTTTGTGCATTCATGCGATTTCGGCCCGTAGGCAGGGTGCGGCCGGTGCCATCCCCCGTAATACGGATTTAACTGGATCCGTACGGGCAAAATAAGCAAAATCAACTGGTGGCTCAATGGGTTAAAAGAAAAAAATGGGGATGTGATTTGACAGTTCTGGTAAATAATCCTACAACTACGATAAATAAGAATTTAATTTGCTAAATGAAATCTTCAGATAAATATCACTAGTCTAGGCCAAAACGTGCTAGACCTATAGATGTTCCAAACTCCGACGTCATCGGATGGTGAATTCAATTTAAACTGCTAATTGCTGATTTGCCACAATATACCTTTTGATGTTGCTAACATCGATAAATTTCCTTTGGAACAACAAAGTAGGTAATAATAAAGCTTATATGTAAACAACTTTTCTCGACATAAAAATTTTGAATAGAGAATTCAAAAGGAGGCATTAGACCGGCGACATATAACATTCATCACCAATTAAAAATTCAAACATCAGTTTAAAACAGCTATGCTTTTCAAGTCTCAAGAGCAGCAGATAAAGGATAAATTAAGAAGGGCTTATGTCCTGTGAATATATAGGCCGTAAGCCTACCGTGAAATTCAAAGACTGATTGGTAAGGACCCTGAAATTTTGCAAATGACTTTTTCCACTACTAAATTATGCTAGGCCTAAATATGACCGTTTTATTATTAAGAAGCAAAATAAGGCAATAATAACATTTTTCTGCCAAATTATAGTAAAATCGGGAACTTAAGTTTTAACTCCAAAATATGCAATTAATTTAACAATTTGAATTGGGCATTGAAATCAATATTTCTGTTTTAGCATATAGTTGGCACCATGACAATTGAAGTATTATTATCAAACACACCTAGCTAATTCCAATTAAGTTAACTTTATGTGGCCTAAATAGGCCTATTCGTTTTTGTGTAATACGTAGGAATGCACATAAATACTTTTTTCATTATCGATTATCAAAATGGTAATGTCATTATCGAAATCATGAACAAAGCTGTTCCGACCTATAAGTGGAACCTGAAGTGTGGCAAGTGTAAGTCAAAACAATATATAATTGTGTTCCGTTTGCTGCCTCGCTGTCTTCGGTGTCATGTGTTTGGCTTCCATTATCGACTGATAGCACATTGCCAAACATACCCAGTCAGTGCATGACACAACGTGAGATAATCTCCGTCTTCAGAGTTTGGTTCGTGCAACTATTGACCAATTATTTGATATTTTGATAATCGATAATGAATAACACTATTTCTCAGGGTCTCTACTGATTCGCCTAAATTCCTTCGTAATATATAGCCTACCTATGGATATTGGATTGTTCTTGGTTTCTAAGAGTCTTTCTCCATGTTTCAGAGCAACCTTGGTTAGTTCCTCCTTCAGGTAGGTGTACATTTCTTTCCGCTTAGCAATGAGATTCTTGTAGCCATTTATGCCAAGTGAAAGAAGGGTTATGAATACGTCCATGGCTGGACTTGATGAGGCTCTCCCTGAAAATTTGTAACCAAACATATAGGCCTTATATACTATAGGCTATAGCCTAATGAAGGTTGCACTGGTGACAGGCATCTGCCTATCTACATAGGACCTTCTAAGCATATTTATTATTTATTATTTAACTCATTGCCAAACAAATCTGTAATGCCTAATGTAAGTCTTCAATCTTCATAATATGTAATACATATAGTATCATTATTCATTTTGTTTGATTTTGTAGGCCTACCTACATCTCAAAAGGCCAAATAAAAAGCAAGAGTACCTAGCTATTTTGTCTGGGTCTGGGTAGGGAGTATACCCTTCCACATACCCCCCAATAATAGAAGAAAAGGTACAAAGAAAAGAACAATTTTTTGTTTTGTTGGCTAACCCGGTACCTGATAACCTTACTACTCTCATATAACTCAATCTGAAGTCAACATACATACGCCAAGGCCGCGTTCACATAACTTTGGTTTAGTCCTAAGAAATTGTTATTTGGTTGTTTGTTATGGTAATAAGAAATCCGATATCCTGATTGGTTAGTAATGTTTCAGTGGCCTGTCATAATGAAGTTACTCCTTTTCATTGGTTGTTGTATAAATAACAAAACGTCTGATTGGTCCGTCGTAAGAATTTTGTTTTTGTTATAACAATTTCTTAAGACTAAAACGTAAACAATTTAACACGTATTTCCTATCCCCTTATAACTAAACCAATTAGTGTGAACGCGGCCTAAGCCACCGGTATCATAATTTCTTCATACCCACATCTCTTAGCCTATAGAGGCTAATGAATATTATTATTATTATTATTATTATATTATATAGCCTAATGAATTAGATTAGTGCTTTGAGCCCTAAAGCTTTGCCTAAAGCACTAGCAATATTACCAGTTGCAGGTTGGTATTCAAATATATCATGATTTTATTATCGGAAAATTGGTTGGCTAGTGGGTGGCTAGAAGGCTAATTTCAAATTTGATAACTAACAGCTACCTTGCTTGGCTTCTACTCACCAGGATAGGTTCTGGATATTCTCTCAACAAGTGATTTATCAAATCCAGCAACTATTGCACCTCCAACAGGAACTAGAAAGTTTTTATCCGTGCTCTGAACGAATGCATCTACTCTTCCTTTCCTTGCCGCTTCTTGGATGAGATGCATGCATCGCGAGCTTTGCAGCCCGTAGGCATTGTTTATAACATGTGGAATATTGTATCGACTGCACAGGACAGCTACTTGCTCTACAGAATCGCTGGCTCTTGGAGCAAAGCAACTAGTAGTTGTAAGAACGCAGGCAATATTCTCAGAACCAAGAGTAACCATTTGATGTTCAAATGCTGCTAGATCAGTCCTCAGTTCATCCCCCGATGTGCAAGTCTCAATAACAACTGGCTGGAGACCTAGAAATAGATGTAGGCCAGTATCAAAACCAATTTGTAGACTGTGATTGCTAGATGTAGGCCTAGGCCTAAAGCAAAGAGACCATTAATTAATAATAGGGCCTACCCAAGTCACTAGGTACTACAAACCTGCAGTAATGATGCACTTGAAACAAGCCTTTTGATCGATCCGTGACCATAAAACAAACTTGGCGTCAGGTCTTTCTTGTTTTAAAGTGAGCATACAGAGAACAAGACTCATACCAGTGGCCATAGGAACAACAAAACATCCTGCTGTTGTTTTAACACCTAAAATAGACAACGATTATTGAATTATG
This sequence comes from Sweltsa coloradensis, assembly GCA_024449915.1. NCBI lineage: Eukaryota > Metazoa > Arthropoda > Insecta > Plecoptera > Chloroperlidae > Sweltsa > Sweltsa coloradensis. The sequence continues at coordinate 177,845 of JAMZAV010001398.1, forward strand.
GTAGTGTATCATACTAGCCCTGGATTTACCAGGCTACATTCCATAATTTACACAAACTTACCCATGAAACGGATAACATCAAGCACTAAAGAGTTAGTTAGTTTATTCATGAGACTAGACCCAGCAGCTTTAGGTTGTACTTCTCCCAGATCACCTGATCGGCCAATGCCATGTCCTAGTCGATAGTGGCGTCGAGCTACAAGAGCTATAGATGAGGAAAAAGGAAACAAAATGTAGAATTATTTACAAAGAGTTGAAATCAAAATGGAGTTTATGCTTACATAATTGGCATAGGCAGCAGTAAAGCACAAGCATGTACAAACTTTTAAATGCAATGCTATGCATGTTGTTAAGCGAGCGTTTCCATTTGACTCTGCCGGAAAAAATAGTCACTGTTTTTTTTTTGTATGTCTCGCCATAACGTTCGAACGGAGGCTCGGATCGAGTTGAAATTTTGACCATCCGCAAGCTTCGTTCTCGATTGAATGCCATTAGTTTTGTGGCAAAATTGTTCGAAAAGCCAAATCATTTAGAATGTCCGTCCGGTCACGAATATGCTAATTTTATTTTGATCCGATACGTTACAGTGTAGATGGAAATTACATTATAACAAAAGTAACGTTACCATGGCAACGAAAAGTCGCACGAGAATTCTGGCCACTAAGCACTGCCACCTAGAAGTAATCAAAATACTATCAAGGAAGCAGTGTATTATTTGTTGCCAAAGAGTTTAAATAGTTTTCCCAAGGAAATGATGTCAAGGTCCTCTAGATGGCGGTGGATTTTATCCACAAAGTAAAAATTTACCCAAATACCTTGGCAATAATAAATAATATTGGAAACATGGCGCCGTAGACAGCGAACGTCGCAAATTTTAAAAATTTAAAAAAATGTGCAATGTGGGTCTAGCTATAACACGTGCTCGCTTATCAACGCGTCCAACTGAGCGTTTCCTAGTTACGAACAGATTGAACACATTGCCCAGATAGCATAGCCTACATTTGGGTTAGGGTTCATAAAATGTGCTAGACACAAAGTGTGTTGATATTACTAGGAAGCTTCGCAAACGCTTTTTTTAGTCGCGTTAATGGATGAGCTTTTTTGTAAGTTTTTAGTTTGAGTGGGATCTCTTTACTTATCAAGTGCTTTTTGAACGTATTGTAGGTGATTGTTGTCAAGTTTCTAGTGTTACTTCTTAATTGTTATTAAATACCTCAAAAAACTTAATTTAAAACCTTTATTTGTATGGTTTCTGGATAATTTTTTCAACTATTTCTTTCAGAAAGCAATACATCACCATTACCTTCATGTCCATGTGAAATATGAACGTTGTAGCCCAACCCGTTTGGTCAGAATCAACCCAAATGTCACGAAAATATCGCATTAAAAATCGGAAAAAATCGTAAAAGTACGATATTCATGAGAAATATTTCTTCGATTGTACCCAAAAACGTGGCAAGTCTAAGTTCAGAGAAAACAAAGGTCCCCTCCAATTTTCATCTAGATCGTATATGCAGTTTGCCCGGTAGTGTGCAAACAAACAGACAGAAAAACTAACAAAGAACAAAACACCCGAGCTATTTTTCTTGGGGTAACGTAAGTGAAAAAAAAAAAAAAAAAAAAAAAAAAAAAAAACAGAAAGTCAAATTGAAGTCTTTGCTTTGCTCATCCAATTATTTATTGCAGCCCAAAGTAGGCTGCAAATATAGGCATTAGGCAGCTATGCTAATGTGGGCAAAATTATTTGTGAAGGTTGTTAGTTGTGTGGTTGCTTGCTTGCTCCAGTGCTCCACCCTTGCAACTTTCAAGCCATGGTATGTTATGTGCTTGCATAAGGGCCTGCACTGGGCATATGCCAATTATATCTAGCAATAAACACTAAACTTCAGAGTATAGCTTTATCAATTTTCTTTTACCAGAGGCAATTCTAGCTTCCCTCTCGCCGATGCCACAATTACCGGGGAAATTATTACTGTCCATTTGTGCCAAGTCGGCAAGAAAGAGTTCAATTGTAGTGTCATCCCAACCTTCTTCCGGCCACTTTCTTTGCTCAATTAGTTGTCGAATGAGGCTTTCTCTTGACCGTTTTGAAGCAGCCGCTTGTTGAAGGTATGTTGCTGGGATGAGCCTTTCAGCCAATGTGAAACTGTGACTGTTCATTCTTCAGTCACGTTTTATAGACTATGTAGCAGGTCTAGTTTATCACTGAAAATTGAAACATACATAAGTATAGCGAGCAACACACGGGAAACATTGCACATTACATTAAAGCCTAACCCCCTCATGCACAAAGCTTTACCGGCACAAAGTTACGTCTCGTTAAAAATGACGGACTTGGGCAAATCCATCTAATGTTAAATCATAGGGCTATAAAAACCGTATGCACAAAGATAGTTGCAATAGTGCAGACGGTCGGTAAAGTTTCGGCTCCTCTGGATGTGCGGCAAATGTCAACCCTCGCATTTTTTGTAGAGCCTATCAGAAAATTAATATTTCAACTAAATACTTGTACCGCGACCACCGTAAGTAGGTAGGGCCTACAGTAAAAAAAAGCAAAAAACGTAAAACATTGAGTAAAAAATTGCAAAAAAGTTTATACAAGTTGAGTGAAATTTGAACCCGCAACCTTTAGCATAGAAATGCATCTTGTTAACCAATAAGTAGGCCTAGGCCTACTCCAAAGTGAGCGATAAATATTGTGACTTTTGACCAATATAGGCCTACATACGTAGAAGGTTGCCCAAAACACATAATTAAATAAAAGTTTGCGGTTTTCTGTCTAGTAATAGGCCTACTCTTGTAGTGCTAGAATAATTTATTCGTGTCATTTGGGACTGGTTTTTCCTTGCATTTCGTTTCCGTTGATCTCCAAACATTACCGCCGGAGACAATTCGCACACAACATAAAACTACAATGTGTTAATTATTTTTAAAGAAACGTGGATACCATTAAAAAAGGACATGTTTACCCTACACGTGAAACTGTTCCTTCCCTAACACAGATCATAAGGGTTTCAATGCCAAGTAAACCCTGCGAGAGCTTTTTTCAGTTCAGTTCAGTTCAGTTTTATTAGTCATTCTTGTAGGTTACATTGTATCATTGGATTTGTCATATCTTATCATTTAGGGCCAAAGTCGTTGTTAGACGAGTGAGCGAATCATGTGTCAAGAGTAGGCCTACCCGGTTCCTCCTTCTACCTAAGGCTGGATCTAGACAGCATGGGTCTTTCCTCCCTCTAGGGAACCACAAGTCTAACGCGGGAAGCGAGTTCAGTGCATTGGAAGAGAATGTCCCCATAAGAATAGCATTGGGCTATTTTTAAAACGCTTGTATCTTTTGAACGAGAAGTATTTAAGAAATATCATTCACAGTACGGTAATCACCATTCTTTTCTTAACACATTTGATGCATTTTATTTATAAAAGTCGCAACAGAATTTGAATAAATGTTGTTAAAACACATGTATGTTTCGCGTTTTGGAGCGATTCAATGGAAAGAGACGCACGGTAGAAAAGAGAGAGAGAACCAACGCATGCGCACGGCCGACTAGCGAGGAGCAGCTTTGCACATACAGCATACAAGTGCACGGCGAGCTCGGCTGTCCGACATGTTTGTTTCTTCGATTCAACAGCCAATCACGGAGGATCAGCGCGCGACGCAGATGAAAAATGCAAACATCATCTTGTTAAACTCGAACTCATTTAAATTCTAAACATGGTAGGTATTAATATTCTACTATATATGAATGTGATCATACATCATACACCAATTTTGATGCTTAAGTTAAAGAAAAAGCCAATAACTTACCTGACCTTTGACCAGCTATAGCCAATGAATATTTCATTTGTAATGTAGCCATTTCTTACGAGACTTAAAGTAAAGAGCATTCAATTTTGATCAACTTATGTCTTTGAATTTTTTAATTATCTCTAACGGTTTAGGCCTAGGTGTGGTAAGATTAATCGATAATGCTTAAGAGGATGGGATAGTCGTGAAATTAAAACCACACAAAATTACAGTTTTTTCGTGATATCTCGAGAACGATGCAAAATATCTATAGGCCTAAACTGATTCTAGACCGAATTGTGGTTTTTTTAGAGCAATATAATGCAAGAAAAAATATTTAAATATAATAAAAGGTGCGGTTTGTATTCAAGATATGCATTTAATTAATTAAAATTAGCGAATAAAAAACTTATTACCATAACATTACAATATTTTTTCTTGCATTATATTGTTCTAACAAAACCACAATTCGGTCTAGAATCAGTTTTTAGATATTTTGCATCGTTCTCGAGATATCACGAAAAAACTGTAATTTTGCGTGGTTTTAATTTCGCGACTATCCCATCCTCTTAAAGCGGACAAATTCGCTCTAGGGCTTAAACTTCGGAGGGAAAAAACCGTTGGTCCCAAATTTTTTCTGAAGTGTGTTCTGAGCTCAGAATCTAAGTGGCAATCCACATGATTTTTTTGAAAAATATTAAAAATGGTCATGCAACACCCATTGGGTGATTTGAAATGGAATGACCCTATAGCCTATTCACTGCATCATCATAAACTTTGTTTTTTTGCGTGTCACTCGTTTTTGGGTAATAATGCCGTAAGTACCGCCTCGTAAAAAGTAAATAGGCCTATAGGCAAACCTCCTTTTCGATTGAAAGTCCTTTAAATAGCAGCGGTTCTTAAAGTGAGGGGCGCACCCCCCTGGGGGGGGGGGCGCGAGTAGCATGGGGGGGGTCGCATGAAGTTGTGAAAATGCTTCAAATGTGCATGCAATAGGTTTTTGGCCTTCGCCACTTTTTAGCAAAAACTTTTTGCTAAAAAGTGGCGAAGGTAAAATAACGAAAGTTCGTTTCAGGATCAATGTATTTAGTTCATGTAGTAACACCTTTTGGTAAACAATGTTTCTACAAACGGTTTGCTTTCAAGCGTATTTGGGGATTATTTTGCATGCCCACCCACATTCCTTACTCTTATTCTTACCCGACTGGAACCAACAGGATCCAATCCTTTCATCAGTTCTATGTCAGAAGTGGCGGAGGTAGCACTTATAGATTCGGACTAGTTTTTACGTGGTTAGGCCTACTTTGTGGGCTTTATGTGTAAAAGTGTCGTTTTGTAATATTAAATAATTTGTGAGTGCGTTTGACAGTATGGTGCCTCGTATTATAGTAAAAGTGTCAATATAATAAACTAGCTTTATTGTGTCTAAAAGTGAACCATTCGTCGAGTGTAAGTGTTAACATATTATTATCGTTATGGATAAGTGGGTCGTTAGAAATGTTACCAATGAGCAGGGTTCAACACAGCCTCACGTTTTACCATCCACAGTTCAACAACAAAAATCATTTGACGATAAGACCACAAAAAACAATAATCCCGCAAAAGCTTTAGTTGAAAGCACAAAAAAAATTAGAAAATACCAGGACGAATATCTTAACTATGGATTCACGTTTTCAGTAGTAAATGACATACAAAGACCTCTTTGCGTAATATGCACAGATGTGTCGGCAAACGACAGCATGAAACCCGTTAAATTGAAGAGGCATTTCGTTACAAAGCATTCAGAACTAAAGAACAAGCCAATTGATTATTTTAAACGTAGGGCCTAAATTACAAGAGCTCCGACAACAAAAAACACTTATAACAGAGCACACAACAGTATCAAAGAAAGCCCAAAAAGCGTCATATGAGACATCGTACTTAATAGCCAGAGCAAAGAAGCCCCATACAATCGGAGAGTCTCTTCTGTTACCTGCGGCAGTAAAAATGACCGAGATAATGCACGGGAAAAAATACGCTGATGAACTGAAACTCATACCACTTTCCAACGATACAGTCGGTAAACGTATTTCTGAAATGAGCGATGACATACGAGCTCAGCTCTTAAAGCGAATTGTTGACAGTCCTAAATTCGCTATACAAATTGACGAATCAACGGACGACGGACGTGGCTAATCAAGCTCAGCTCCTCACTTACGTCAGATATTGTTTCAAATCACAGACGAACGAGAAACTTTTGTTTTGTGAACCATTAACTGGAAGAACAACCGGAGAAGATATTTTTCAAAAAATTAACGAATTTTTCGAAGCTAACGATATTTCATGGAGTAGGCCTAACTGCATTGGAGTATGCACAGATGGAGCGGCTGCAATGACTGGAAAAAACAAGGGGCTGGTAGCAAAAATTAAAACCTTGTCTGACAATGTTATGTTTACCCACTGCATAATTCACAGAGAAGCTTTAGCATAAAAAAAGTCGCCCCCGAATTACATGACGTTTTGAAAGAAGCGTCCTCGTAGTGAACTTTATTAAAAGTTGAGCATTGCAGTCGCTACTATTTTCGATCTTGTGTAAGGAAATGGGTGCAGATCATGATACGCTTCTTCTTCACGCCGAGGTCAGATGGCTATCGAGAGGGAAAGTTTTGCGACGATTTGGTATTTGGTTTCTTCCCCTACAATTGACTTAAGTCGGTGGTAGGTTTGTTTCCTCCTTCCTTCCTTCTTATTGTATTTCCCTTTACTTGTTCATTCCCTTCTACATATCCTTTCTTCTTAGGCTTGACCTTATTACTCTCTTCGCTTTTCCTTTTGTACTCATGTACTTTCCATATGCCCAATTTCCTGTATCTTGTCCTTAGCTTGTCCCATCTCTCTCTCTTCGCATCATGGGCATGATCAAGTCTTGCCTGTTCCCTCACCCCTGTTCCGGATTTACCTTCGGCAGCAGCTTCATTTTCATTTCATAGTGGAGTTAAAAGAAGAAATCCGTATGTTTTTGTTAGATGCAAATGAAACACTAGCTGCTCACTTCCTGAATGAAAAGTGGCTGAGTATTTTGTGTTAGGTATCTCGCAGATATTTTCGAAAGATTAAATGACTTACGGTAACACATCACTCCAAGGTCGCAATACGAACTCATTAATTTTGTTTAATAAAATAAATGCATTCGTAAAAAAGCTTGACATTTGGGAACGAAAAGCTACAAATGGCTGTCTTGACATGTTTCCATTCGAAAGTGAGTTCATTGAGGGCAATGAGTTAAGCATTGTTGACATTCAAAAACTAATTATTGAACATTTGACTAGTCTCAAAACTCAGTTCCAACACTATTTTAGTAGTGATTGGACCATTGAGGATTACGACTGGGTAAGACAACCATTTACGGTAACTCAAAAGTGAAAACGAGTCACCTTTCACTTGCAGCCCAAGAAGAACTGGCAGAACTTTCTTGTGATAGAAATTTGCAAGGAGTATTTGAAACCAAATGCATGAGTGACTTCTGGTTGTCTGTTTCAAGCAAATATCCACTTTTAACAAATGTGCCAATTACCGTCTTGCTACCGTTTGCATCCACATATCTTTGCAAAACAGCATTTTCCGCGTTGACTTACATAAAGTCAAAATATCGCTCTCGCCTCAACGTCGAAAAAGATCTTCGAGTTGCCCTATCTACGATTGTGCCCAACATTGACCTCTTGTGTTCGAGATCTCAAGCCCACCGCTCACATTGACATGGTAAGAAATTATAAACACGTAAAACCAGATAAATTTTGTTTTTGTGTATGACTTTATGTATGGGAAGGGGGATGGGTGGGTGGGTGGGGGGGGCTTTGGACTTAAGCGCCTGTCAGACGATTGAGAAAATCGCGCGAGTTGGCTCACGCGAGTAACTCTCTGGGAGTAGGCCTACACTTGTTTACATGGAACTCACCGCCTCCCCGTCAGACGGTGAGCCAGCTCGCGCGAGCTCGCGCTCGCTACGAAAAATGTCCAGCTTGTTCAACTTCCTAGCAAGTCGAGGTAGCGAGAGCCAATCAGAACCCACTACCATAACACGTGACCAGTGAACACCAATAGGTGGCGTTGTTGTTACCTTCATTGACTGTCGTGTGACAAGGATGGTAATAAACTCGCGCGATTTTCTCAATCGTGTGACAGCCGCTTTACTGTCCTTCAAAAGGGGGGCGCGTTTAAAAAAGTTTAAGAACCACTGCTTTATAGGCCTATTTAAAATAGAAACGTTAAAGGTTTTGTATGGTTTTTTGTTACCTAATAAAACAGTCAAAAACCTAACGTTTCTATTTTAGTCAATATTAGTGTTTTTAATGGTTTATTTTCCACGAGGCGGTGTACCACATTTCACCAGTTTACCAGCAAACAGAAATGCAGGCCACATCACAAGTCGATAAATCATGGAAAACAAGGTTGCACAACTGATCATAGGCCTAGGCCTAGCCCTAGGCTAGCAGTCTGTCTCCGTAACTAAATCGCAATCATTGGTAGGCCTAGCCTACCTATTGGGATAGAGCCCGTTAAGAAAACTGGTCAGCTGAAGGCCTACGACTGCGACTGTGAATTGAACAATCATTTTGTTTGGGGACTAGGGCCCAGCAGGGCCTAACTCCCAAGTCTATCCATGGATCCATCCCTTAGGCCTGGAGGCCTAGGTCTAAAAGGGCCAGGGCCTAGGCCTAGGCTAGTCCTAGCCTTAGCTTAGCATAGCCCCTAGGTCCTAGGCCTACTACAAAAGCATGTTCTACAATATTCCGAAAACGGTATAAGGTTGACTAAGATTAGACATGCCCGGCAAAGGTCATGGAACGCTCTTTTCATGCTGTTGTAGGGCTACTTCAAGAGAAACTTTCAACCTGCACCAACAAAACTACGGCCTAGGCTAGGCCTAGGCCTAGGCCTTCGCCCTAGGATCCAGGCTTAGGCCTGGCCTACGCCACCCAGCGAATGAAGAAACATTTTAGGAGAATGGGGATACAAACTTTTGAAAAATTATCTTAATGAACAGTAGAATCAATTAGTTCACCGTCAATATCAATAACTTACCATTTAGATTATTAATTCGACTTTTAAAATCAAAACTTGCGCTCGAGAATTTCTAAAATTTGACATTTCAGTTACCGTAAGCCTGTAGCCTAGTTCGATTTGTAAACAATAGATGTCGTTCGTGTCGAGCACGAGAATTTCGCAGTTCCTCCAACTATATGGATCGTAGCCTGAGAGCTTTGACCACTTTGACAATTCGTAAAACGCACACATTTGAAGACTTTTATCTCGAGGCGATTTCAATAATTTTTAAGGGTGTTATTTTAAGGGCTCGTGTTCGTGTTTAAACTTGAATAAAATACATACAGCTATATAATCCCAACACCCCTTGATTTTCATTTTCTTTTTAACTTCTTTGGTATTTTTCACGCCCCTTTCCAAGTTTGTGTTGAACTGTGTCATCGAATCGACAATCGACAGCCATGTCCAAGGAAAGCCTGACAGCTGCTAGGAGTTACGTCACACATCACCAGACTTTTGTCAATTAATAAGTCCTTCTCATCTTGAGATTAGGAAAGAGGTAAGCAACTGTTATATTTTGTAAGCCTTATTTAAGAAAATTAAGGAATCGTTAGAGATCAAATGTTAAAACAATAATTTCTTGTTACTAGGAAGGAGACTCAGGCTTGACGTAGGCCACAAGCTAGGATAGGCATATACCCTGCCTAGGCCCTAGCCCTATTCCGAAAATGTTTCCTTGGAGTTCGAAGCATTTGTTCAAGGCCGCTCAGTTTTCGTCACACCTTCAACGTTTTCAGAGTACTCTTGTTATCGCCGAACACAATAATGAAATCTTGTCACCAATCACACGGAACACATTGAAAGCTGCTAAAAAGCTGGGTGGGGAAATCACCGTTCTTGTTGTTGGCACGAAATGTGGACAAGTTGCAGACCAAGTTGCAAAAGCATCTGGCCTAGCTCGCGTGCTGATCGCCGAAAATGAGTCGTTCAAAGGATCCCTTCCAGAAGCTATAACACCATTAGTGCTTGCTACACAAAAACAGTACAATTTTACTCACATTCTGTCTGGCTCAACTGCCTTTGGAAAATCACTGTTACCTCGCATTGCTGCAAAGCTTGATGTTTCGCCGATAACTGATGTTATTGGTATCAACTCTCCAGACACTTTTGTTAGAACTATATATGCAGGTAATGCTATAATGACTATTAAGTGTAAGGATGCAGTTAAAGTTGTAAGCGTGCGTGGTACTAGTTTCGAGGCCGATTCTTTAGAGGGAGGGAGCACAAAACCAGAAGCAGTTGCTGCCGGTGATTACAAGACAGACTTAGCAGCTTTCGTGAGCCAAGAACTTTCCAAGAGTGACCGGCCAGATCTTGCTAGTGCAAAGGTTGTAGTAAGCGGTGGTCGTGGTATGAAATCTGGTGAAAATTTCAAGCTGTTGTATTCACTTGCTGATAAACTAAATGCTGCAGTTGGTGCATCTCGTGCTGCTGTTGATGCAGGATTTGTCCCAAATGATCTGCAGGTTGGCCAAACAGGCAAGATCGTTGCACCGGACCTATACATTGCTGTTGGTATTTCTGGGGCGATACAGCACTTGGCTGGAATGAAAGATTCTAAAACAATTGTTGCCATCAATAAGGATGCGGAAGCTCCTATCTTCCAAGTCGCGGACTATGGACTTGTGGCAGATTTATTTAAAGCTGTACCAGAACTAACCGAAAAACTCTAGGCTTTCAAAATTGCCTATTCTGTGAATGAGACATGAACTTTTTTTGCATGACCTATTATTTGAATTTCATTTCTACCAATGGTGTAGGCCTTAATTGGACCTATTCATTTGTTGCTTCATACTAAACATTTTGCATTTTGATTACTTATGAAAAGATGGGCCTATAATACTTGCCTCTGTGAATATTTTAATAAAAAGGTATTGGAATACATAATTGCCTTTGAGTTGGTGTAAGGTTGTGCACTCCCATTCATTTTGTGTGAAAAGAGGTGGGCCCTAGCTAGCCTATAGCCTTTATCTAATCCAAGATTCCTCAAGATCTAGTATCGACGGATATTAGGTAGGTAGGCCTAGTCATAGCTATTACTGTTTAATGTTGTTTTGAAAATCTATCTTGCTGCTGTAGCAATAGGTAGGTCTTCCACTTTTTTTGCATTGGGTTGCACTATCAAACAGAATATCTGTGCCAAGCGGTAGCCATTACTCACCATGTAGGCCTAGGCCTATGTGGGTAAGGTTCCTACTTTTTTTTTAATGGGGTGGCGCCTACATCACCCATTCTTAAGCTTCCGTTCCTTGTCCAAGATGAATAATCTTTACATCACGATATCTACTTCAAAACATGCTTTTAAGTGTGCGTTTTATCATTTCCTTACATTTAACCCCTTCAATGCCAAAGTTAGTAGCTATTTACTTTTGTAAAAAAAAATCGAGCATGTGGCTACTCTGCTGTTTGCTCTTTCTCGTCTTAATTAATAAACGCCTTGCCAAGCTGTATAACAGCCAAGCTTGCTAGTATGTCCCTTATTGACAATAAGAAGAAAATGTACTGCAGGCAGTCCGATTCAAGCTTGCAACATGGTCAAGGTATCGCATTGTGCCTTACGGTCACCCTATCACCATAGCCACTGACAAGGCATTTTTTTTTTTAACTAAAAAACTGTACCTATCCAAAGAAGGACAAGTGCTTAAAATCTACCCCCTACAATTTTATGAATTAAATTAACTGAAGAAGCATGCAAATAAATTAACATTATTTGATGCTTCTAAACATTAATATAAAATAACATTTGGCAAGGTAGGCACAAACGATAAGGGTGCAGGTCCAAAGCATATGGCTCTACAATGACGTGGATTCAAATTCTGGATAATGCATGTGTTTTTTTTGTAGGCCTAATCGTCCTTTGTCGTCATCCATCACCATTCACCACTCACACAAATTAAAAATAATAATAATAACTAGGAAGCTTCGCAAACGTTTTATCAGACACGTTGTTGGATGAGCGCTTTTTTTTAACAAAAAAAAACGGAAATTGCGATTTTCATGAGAAATAATTTTTCGATTGCGCTCAAATTTCACATTAATATATGAATTCATAAAATTAAAGTTCTGTGAAAAAATCATTACAATCTGATAAGCATGTAGGTAATATAAGCCGAAGAATTTTTTTTTTATCCAAAAAAAGCGAAAAATTGCGATTTTAACCAATTAACCAATTAAAACACTGTCTCATTTTTTCTGACGTTTTGGACAAAAATGAGACAATCCATTTCTAGGCTTACATAGCAGTTTTAGAGGGATGGGATGGTAAAAATGAGACAGACAAGGCCAATAGCCAATAAGAGGCGAAAATACCAGCCGCTCGCCGTAGAACTCAAGGACATATACAAGCTGAGGTCCGTTGAAATCGTTCCTGTCGTCGTCTCCGTCAACGGTTTGGTCACCAAGGAGTGGTCAGCGGCAAAGGAGAAGCTCCATCTGAAGGACAAGCACATTCGTGTCATGCAGAAGGCTGCAATCCTTGGTACAAGCAACATCGTGCGGAAGGTCCTCAGCCTCTGAGTTCTGTCATTCCCCACCACCGTTGGGTCCCCACGCTAGGTGCACTCTCGCATCATCTTGGCTCGAGATGAGCTCGGTGGTGCAAAGGAGAGCAGAAAAGAAGTAAAATAAGATAATAATAATAATAATAATAATAATAATAATAATAATAACTAGGAAGCTTCGCAAACGCTTTTTCAGGCGCGTTGTTGGATGAGCGCTTTTTTTTAACAAAAAAAAAACGGAAATTGCGATTTTCATGAGAAATAATTTTTTGATTGCGCTCAAATTTCACATTAATATATGAATTCATAAAATTAGGGTTCTGTGAAAAAATAATTACAATCTGATAAAGCATGTAGGTAATATAAGCCGAAGAATTTTTTTTTAAACCAAAAAAAGCGAAAAATTGCGATTTTCATGAGAAATCATTTTTAGATTAGGTACGCTCAAATTTCACACAAATATATTAATTCATAAAATTAAGGTTCTGTAAAAAAATCATTACAATCGAATAAAGCATGTAGGTGTTATAGGCCTATAAGTCGAAGACAATTTTTTTAAATCGTAAAATTGCGATTTTAATGAGAATTAATTTTTTGATTGCGCTCAAATTTCACACGAATAAATAAATAAATTTCATTAAGGTTCTGTAAAAAAATCATTGCAATCGAATAAAGCTTGTATAAGTCTATTACAATTTTTTTAAATCGAAAAAAATCGTAAAATTGCGATTTTCATTAATAGATATATAGATATAGATAAATATATTAGATACCTATATATCATTAGATATATATAGTTCTAAGTTCAGAGATTTCAAAGACCTCCATAAAATTTCATTGCAATTGGAGTATTGGTTTAGCCGGAATCGTGTAAACAAACACACAATAATACATACAGGAAAAAAGAGAAAGAAAAAAAAAACAACGGATTTTTTTCTCCAGTGTAGTGAAATGGAATCTTCGCTACGCTCATCCAATAAACTAGGAAAACGCTTAAGACCCGCCGCGTTGTTGGATGAGCGTATTTGGTGCATTGAGCTGCCATGTCTTATGCGGATTTTCTGTTATTCTGTGAAAAAATCATAACTTAGTTGAAGATTTTTTTTAAAATTAATTTAAATTTAATAATTATTTGTAATTTAGCCTAAAAATAGAAAAAAATCGTAAAATTGCGATTTTCATGAGAAATAATGTTTCGATTACGATCAAATTTCACACGAATATATCAATTCATAAAATTAAGGTTCTGTGAAAAAATCATTACAATCGGACAAAGCATGTAGGTGTTATAAATCGAAGAAATTTTTTAAAAATCGAAAAAAATCGTAAAATTGCGATTTTTATAAGAAATAATTTTTCGATTGCGCTAAAAAACGTGGCAGTTCTAAGTTCAGAGATTTCGAAGGCCTCCAGAAAATTTCATAGCAATTGGAGTATTGGTTTGGCCAGAATCGTGTTTACAAACGCACAAAAATACAAACAGAAAAAAGACATTCCGGATTTTTTTCTCCGGTGTAGTGAAATGGAATCTTCGCTACGCTCATCCAACAACAATAATAATAATAATAATAATAATAATAATAATAATAATAATAATAATAACAACTAGGAATCTTCGCAAACGCTTTTCCAGACGCGTTGTTGGATGAGCGTAATTTTTTTTTACGAAAAAAGCGTAAAATTGCAATTTTCACGAAAAAATTATATTTCCATTGCGTTCAAATTTCACCCCGATATATGAATTCATAAAATTAAGGTTCTGTGAAAAAATCATTACAATCGGATAATGCATACAAGTTGTTATAAGTCGAAGAAATGTTTTAAAAATCAAAAAAAATCGTAAAATTGCGATTTTCATAATGAAACATTTTTTGATTGCGCTCAAATTTCACACAAATATATTAATTCATAAAATTAAGGTTCTGTGAAAAAATCATACAATCAATTTGTATAAACTTTTTGCAATTTTTTACTCACAGTCTCGCATCTCTACTAATAAGTTATTGTTCATCCATTTTAGTTCATTGCAATAAATAAATTTGTATTAGAGTCTACCCACTCAGTTACAGAACTGAATTTCGGGAATTAAATTTAAAGTCGACCAAGCCAACCCTGCAGGCGCCGACACCATCGACGAGCAAACAATAAGGATATAGGAAACATCAATCAATGAAGCTGGACATGATTCCACCCGCGGACTACACCAGAAACAACAAGGCTGATTCGGAGCAACCTTGGAATATACCTATTATGTGCCTCGTCTCCAAAGTCACCCTTATCAAATTCCTAAGCCAATAACTAATGGACTTTGTCCAAATATCTTTACCAAGATGGATTGGATGCAATTTGTAGACATCGAAACTGCTTCAAATTAATATAATAACGTTACCTACCGGTAAGTCTAAGCTAATTTTATTTTATTTGGATGAGAACTGTTTTTACTAATGTTCATTTAAAAATAATTCAATTGCCAAAACCAGCAAATTTCACATATTCTGGACCACATTTTGCCCTCATTGTTCAGAAAAGATATGTGAATGTATTTATCGGACAACATTTCCACATTTCAAATGTGTCTCCTTTATAATCCTGGCAAAGTCCTATTAATTTTTGCTCTTGTGTGGCACATTTATTTTATTGCTATAGATATATTTTTTTAAAGTAATATAGTATTATGAAGAAGTACAGTATAGTGGTCAAAAAGCATTCAACAAAAACCCCAGCCACCCTCATGCCCTTCATTTTTTTTAAATATTCTGGTACTGGGTATTTCATTCATTGTTACCATGTTGTGTGGCTCGTTGGTCTTGTTGTTAGCGTATCTGCTTCCAATGCAGAAGGTCCAGGGTTCGATTCCCGCTAAAGTCAGGAGTTTTTTAACTTCTGATTTGGACTTAAGTCCATCAGTTCTTGTCTTAGGAGTTTGTAAACGGTGACTTTGGAGCCGTCCTAGCAACGAAGCACATAATAAATTTCAGAGTTGTTCTGAATCGGCCTTGTTGATTCTGGCGTTGATTCGCGGGTGTTCGCACTGTCCATACCACTGATTGCTATATTTCCTATTAAAAATATCGATCTTTGGTTGGCAATCGCTCACTCGTCGATTGCGTCGGGCCTTTAGGGTTGGCTTGGTCGCTTTGATTTAAAGTCCCCCACTGAAAATCAGTTATATAACTGAGTGGGCAGACTCTAAATAAAATGTATTTATTATTTATTTATTGTTAAAGCTATTGTCGATACTAAAACAATGTTTACAGGCGTTCGAAACATCACATGACGAAAGAATCGTCCACCCCAGTCCCCCACCTATTTAGTATGTTTGTTGACACCCCCCCCCCCCTAACCCCCATTGTACATTTCTAGATCATTATTAAAGATACGTGTAAATAGCATCCCCCCCAAATACAAAAATTTGTAAAAAAAAAAACGGCAGCCAAGCTCTCCTTCAAAAGTTTTTGGCTGTGAATGTTGTGAGATATAGAATTTGAGCCAATCTTTTCATTCTTCCAACCTAGTTTCGCATTGAAAAGAAGTAAGATCATTCCGTCTGTTGACGAGTGCCAAGCCAACCATTTTCGTGGTAAAAAAAGTAAAAATGTTAAACCATTGAGTACCCACCCACCCAGCCAGCCAGATTTTTTTTTGGTCCAAGTTGAGGCACTTTTTTAACACAGAAAGGGTTATCGGATCGGGCTGATTTTTTTTTTGAAGGTCATGGACCACATATCAGGTCAAATGCCGAGTTTCAAGATTGTAAATATTTCGGGACGGCGTGTGCAGATAGCTGAAAACCACCCAACTCGGGTAGGAGTAAACAGGGTCGAGTTAGTCATCGCCTTCTAAGCAGTCGCGTGCGCTTGGCTGCGGGCGAACGACCGTCGCCCTAGATTTTCAAGTGTCATTTTATAGCGTTTTGTAGCATCTATTTTTTGGCAACTTTCAAAATTTTGTGTATGAAGTTTTTTCATATTTTTATTTTAAAATTATGTCACCAAGGTTCATCATCTGAATAAAAATGTGTTTGAACAAATTATGGGTAGTATGTAAAATAAAATTTTTAAAAATACAATAATATTGTACATACAAGGTATAGTCATAATACCTGGTAAAGTTTTATTTTCAGTTACAGTCAACATTACAACATAAAAGTATTTTACTCCACACTCGACCCTTTACAATCTAGTACTGGAAGAAATATTTTTCAGTTCTGTGTGCAGTATTTTTAGTACTGGTACAATTTTGAGTTTATGAATGAAGGATTTGGTGGCTTTTCTTTGTGCAAGAATGAAAGAAATAATTTTTTAGGGTTTTGTGCATTATAAAAAATATTTTGCATGAAAAAAACTTTCATAAGGGTGCCCGCTGTAGGGTACACATCAGAGCTAATCGATGTGACCCCCTTGACTAACTAGGTAAGGTACCTATATTGTAGTTAGGAGTGTCCAAAGCTGTTTAAGAGGTCTCAATTCCTTGCATACGCATTAACGACTGAGGAAAACCTCGGGAAAAAGTTTTAGTCAGGAAATCCGGTCACAACGGGATTCGATCGAGTCTTGCGCTTAACGCTCGAATCACTTCTGTCGGTTAGTTCGCATGAAAAAGAAGCTATAATGAAAATATTTTGTATGAAGTAAATTAACAACTTGGATGCACTCGGACAAGAATTGGAGGCATATTCTTAGGGCGATTTTATTTATTTAACGTCTGTTCTATTCAGTTAAAAACTGATTTAAAAAATTTTTAAAACTAAATTTTTAAATTATTTAGAGTCTACCCCACTTACCAAAGATTAGTCACATGACTAATCTTTGATATAACTGATATTTAGTGAGTTGTCTTTAAAAGTTAAACCAAAGTAACCAAGCCAACTTGGCTGTATCATATCGTATCATATCGCATCCAAAGAAGAAGAAAAAAGTAGAAAATCCAAAAGGTTAAGATTATATTGCTAATAAATACAATACAATACAACATTTTGGATTTTCTACTCTACGACAAGGCAATTCACGGAGTTCGATTTTAAATTGAAATTCCCGCTTGATACGATAAAAAAACACGCGTTTTGTGGTTTTTTGTGGAAGGGCAACCCTGGGGCAACCTAGGTTGGCAATACCGCGATATTTTAGGTTATGGACTGGGATGGGAATTCTTTGTACGATTCATAACCCAACTTTAGCGATTTGTTTTCAATATGTGGAAAGTATTGAGCTCCCAATCATTGTATACATATTGCAGGTATGGAAGTTATTTTTTCATATTTGCCACCTAGGCCTAGGCTAGTAGGCGTAGGCCTAGGCCCCTACCTAGGGCCTACCACAGATAACAGATAACCTAGGGCTAAGCTAGCCTAGGCCTAGGTGGCAGGTTTTAGTTCTTCTATTTTCTCCTCCTTAGCATTCCTTTGTTTCTCTTCCCTTTAATTTGTTCCCTCCTCCTCCTCCCCTCCTCCTTATCCAGGCCTCGGTCTCCCATTGGCAGGGGTTTGAGCTTGAGTTTAGGCTGAAAAACATGAGGTTCTTTTTCCCACTATCCCCTCACTGAGACTTCCACTCCACTCCACCACTGATCTTGCTTCAGTATTTACCCACATCTGTCTTCCTGCTCTTCCACCCTTATCCCCCCTGGCCAAGTAGGCCTAGGTGGCTCTCGTTAGTCCCCTAATTAAGCTCACTCCATCCCTTATGATCTGCTCATGATCCTGTACATTTTGCATAAGCATTCCCTCTTTCTTCTATCCTCAAGTTTCTCCCACCTACCTAGATTTTTGTGCCACAATATTATTTACGGAGTTTATATTCGTACGTTGGATTCTCGGCATAGGGTACCCCGGCCCGGTTCAAACCGACGTGCGCGCGCATCTCCACTGCAGCTAACTTACATTAACAAAACAATAAATTTGCCTTGTTACTGCTTTATATTAACAACTACTTACGCTAGCGTAGCCGAACTTTCCGCTGACTACAGTGCGCCGCGCTAGTTCTAGGATATAATCGATAAGAGCGCACCCGAAATCCTTTTCGTTAGGAGTATTTTAGTGATAGAAATTATGATTTTATTTTAATCCCAACGTAGCCTACTATTTGTATACATCGTTGATACGTTGAGAACCCGACAAATAGCAAGCATCCAACGTATGAAATAATTTGCGATTTCGTACGTCCAACTTATCAATATACGCGGGGCATTATTTAGGGGAGAGGGGGGTACATTTGAACGGGGGGCACATTTGAACTTTTCAAATTCCCCACCTATCCAAGCCAAAAGTTGTAGTTTGACATTTTACCACCAGAGAGCACCACCAGACACACTTGCATGCATAATTTGACATGGAAGCATGGGATACTTTTCAAGCAATCTGCTAAACATGAAAATCAAGGGAAGTAACCAAATATTTATTTTGATATATATTTGAATATTTTAATATGATACAATCATGATACAAAGGTGATATGAGTTGATATTACTACCCTACTGGGTAGCTTAAAATGTGGAACTAGTGGGAAACCAATATCAACAGGTTGGTGGGAGATTTCAGCATGAAGGCCTAAAATGGTAGAAGGGGGCAGTTTTGAACAGAAATTGTGGGGCACATTTGAACACTACCAAAATGCCAATGTTCGTGACCTTATGCAAGTTTTTGGCTGGGCAGTATTATGAGGACCTACAAAATTCTCTAGGCCGAAAAGAAAGTTAATTCTGGGATGTTGTTAATGCCATTCTAGTGCAGAATTATTGTTTTATTTGACTAGTAGGCAGTAGCCTAGGCCACTTTTACACTTATGAGCAGCAATTCTGAACAAGAGCCTATAGTTGACTTAGACACTGAAGAAGAAGTCAACTCTGATGGTCTTGAAGAAATAGAATCGGATTTGATCTTGAGTGAATTGAAAGTCAATGATTTTGTTCTTGTTCGCTACATTGGGAAACGGTCCACTGTTCACTACGTTGGCCGTATTGAAGAGATTGCCCCGGATATGGATGAGTTTCAAGTTCGTTTCTTGAGGAGAAAGGGTGATACATGGCATTTTGTTTTTTCCGGAGAGGGAAGATTTCTGTCCAGTTGGTGGAGAGGACTTTATACTAAAATTGCCTCAACCAAGAATCAGTGGTGGCACGGAAAGAGCCATTGCCGTGATGACATTTCCTGTTGACATGTCACAGTTTGTTGTTAAGTAACTGTAAAATGACAATAAACTAGTTGCAAAAGTAAAAAAAATTGTTGATTACAGTTATTGTAGACTATAAATTGAGACTATAAGCTTTGTTCAAATGTGCCCCAAGGCAGTTCAAATGTGCCCCCCCGGGGGGGCGGTTTTGAACAATTTCGGAGTGTTGCAGATTAATTAATATTTTTATCTTGCTGTAACTACACAAAACTTTTGATACCATATTAATGTTGGCAAATGAATGCTGTAATCAGGTAAAAAAAATTGTAGCCCTACTTTATAAACATAACTGGTAATCTACAAAAATGTAAAAAGTGTTCAAAGGTACCCCCCTCTCCCCTAATGCCTATGCAAATGACATTAACAGAATACAAATTATTCAAAATAAAGCAATGAGGTGCATCCTTAAATGTACAAAACTGACTCCAATCAAAAACATGTTGAATGAACTTAACTGGTTAACAGTAAGAGAAAACATTCTTATGCTTGTCTTAGTTTTTATCTATAAAATACAAAATGAACAAATGCCAGATTATCTAGAAGAAAAGATCAAGAGAGTGGAGGAAGTTCATGGAAGAGAAACAAGGAAGAATGAAAACAAATAACTATATATAGGCCCTAAGTGTGTGTAATTTGAAAAAATACAAATGATCAGTGTTCAATACAGGTATAAAAGAATATAATAAACTGTCCGAAGAGATAAGAGATGCAAAATACACTTAGGTTTAAGAGGTTATGTAAGGATTGGATTGTAAAAAGTAGGGATGTTTTATGATCATGTTTAGTAAACGGTTGTTGAAAATTTTTGGATTGAAGAAAAGACTGTAATATGATGAAAATAGTAGCAAACATGCTAAATAAAGTACCTTATTAGGCCCTACATTACATTGCATTACCCTAGATCATTAACCATTGATATACAGTTGAATCCACATCAACACTAGCCTACACATTTACAATAGGCAAAATAAACAGAGTAAGAGGCTGTACGCTAGAGATCAGGCTTTATATTATTTAAATAGCCTACCTGGGCACTTCTTCGGTTGCGGGGAGCCAACTTTTTAACACTGCGATTTTAGGGGAAAAGCATATTATTATTATTATTATTATTATTATTTATTTTCCACTAAAGCTTAGTAGGAAGGTTGGCAGAAAAGGGCAGTATGCCCCAAGCACAAGGTGTCTGCCAGCCTCTACACAACAAATTGTGATAATAAACAAGCTTATAAAACATAGAATATAGAAACATAAACAACATAAACAAAAACATAAAGAAACATAGAAGAGACAAATTAACAAAACAATAACAATTCAATGAATTCATAATATCAAAAAGCAATCATAATGTAGAAGACTTAATAGCTCTCTTGAAAGGCGACATGCCAAGTCCTTGTATTTCTTCAGATAGGGAGTAGTTCCAAATTCTGGCAGTTCGGCAGTAGAACCCACTTATGTACGCGCTGGTTCGGGCAAATGGTGGCGTGATGGACTGGGCCTGGTGACGTCTTGAATCCCGAAGGTTCCAAGACACCCGATGGAATGGGTCGAGGTCCACACAGCCAGTCAACATCTTTTTGAAGAACAAAACGTCCACTTGCTTCATGAGTTGTTCAATTGTGATAAGGCGACATTGACCACGACGTGTAGAGGCACTAGGCTCTTTGTAACCCATAATATGTCTGGTGGCACGATTTTGAATTCTTTCCAACTTGCACATATTGTCCTTTGTTGTTGGATGCCACGCTGGTAGGCCATGAGTGATAATTGGCCTAACCAGCGCTAAGTATGGCGGTGCGAAGGTTTCTTGGCTTGCCACCCTTTAGAGAGCGCGATACAAATCCTAAAGTTTTAGACGCTCTGTTTCGCACATACTCACAATGTAGATTCCACCGCAGATCACAAGTAACAATTATTCCAAGTAGTTTGACCTTTTGGCAACACGGTATTATATCTCTATTTATGCTATACAAGATGTTTATGTGCCCGGTTCTTGATCGCGTGATTCGAAGTAACTGTGACTTGCTAACATTAAGTGACATTTGGTTGTTTTCACACCAAACTTGGATACTGTTTAGGTCATCTTGTAGAGCCTTTGCGTCTTCTGAAGTAGATATATTTCTGTACAAAGTTGTATCGTCAGCATATTGGAGAATACTGGACGTTACAACATCTGGTAGGTCTATCATAAATATGGTAAAAAACAAAGGACCAAGTACAGATCCCTGCGGAACTCCAGAAGTAACGTCAATTAATGATGATGAGGCTCCATCATGCACTACACGTTGAGACCTGCCCTTTAAAAATGATGTAATCCAATTAAGAAGCTCACTTTGAATTCCATAATTGTGTAGCTTATGTAGAAGTCTCTCGTGTGGCACACTGTCAAATGCCTTACTCCAGTCCAATGCAATGCAGTCAATTTGCCTTGTCTTTCCTTGGTCAAGCGTATGCTGAAAGTCATACATAGCATTAGTCAACATAGGTGTGCATGATCGAAGAGGTAAAAACCCATGCTGGTTAGGCGGTATCAGACTGTTCACTTCCAAGTGCGTATAAATGGCTGAAGTAACTAGACGCTCCATTACCTTGCAAACCGTACTGGTAAGTGATATTGGCCTGTAGTTAGATACATCTGACCTATTCTTCGATTTGTAGACAGGCACAACGTTAGCTACTTTCCAATCGTTAGGAACAACTCCGGACTCGTTTGACAAGTTAAACAGTGCAGTGAGGGATGGAGCAAGCGAAGAAGCACACTGGTGAAGAATTGTAGTAGGGATTCCATCAGGACCACTAGCCGCACCAGGACGAGTGTTGAGAAGTACTTGTCTCACCTCGTTGACTGAGAAAGAGAGTTTTGTAAGAGGCTTTTGAACTGACGGATTTCCTAGAAATAATTTCGTACAGTTTGTCGTTAATGGAGTAAAGTTTTCTTGGAACTTTGAGTTAAATGCATTGGCAATTTCCTTTGCATCAGTTAAAACTTTACCATTTGCTGAGAAGTGAGAAGGAGCTGCACTGCCACTCTTAGAACGAATAAATTTCCAGAGTCCTTTAGAATTGCTCCCTAAGTTCCAAACATGTTGTTGCTGAGCATTTCGTATTGTTGTTTTCACTTGATTACGAAACTTTCTGTAAGAGCTCCATAAATCATCAGACTGTATCCTCTTACATTTGAAGAAGAGTTTGTCACGCTTTTTTTTTTTTTAGGGTCAAGTGTGGTAGGCCTAAATGAGACACAAGAGCAAACTTTCATGTGTACAAGCTACATTTTACATCTAGTTCAATGAAAGTTGATGTCACAATCTTCAGCACTCCTATCTGAATGAAATGGTGACATTACATTTTAATTTTCATTAATTTAACTATTAAAAACCAATTAAAAACACTGTCTCATTTTTTCTGACGTTTTGGACAAAAATGAGACAATCCATTTCGAGGCTTACATAGCAGTTTTAGAGGGATGGGATGGTAAAAATGAGACAGACAAGGCCAATAGCCAATAAGAGGCGAAAATACCAGCCGCTCGCCGTAGAACTCAAGGACATATACAAGCTGAGGTCCGTTGAAATCGTTCCTGTCGTCGTCTCCGTCAACGGTTTGGTCACCAAGGAGTGGTCAGCGGCAAAGGAGAAGCTCCATCTGAAGGACAAGCACATTCGTGTCATGCAGAAGGCTGCAATCCTTAGTACAAGCAACATCGTGCGGAAGGTCCTCAGCCTCTGAGTTCTGTCGTTCCCCACCACCGTTGGGTCCCCACGCTAGGTGCACTCTCGCATCATCTTGGCTCGAGATGAGCTCGGTGGTGCAAAGGAGAGCAGAAAAGAAGTAAAATAAGATTATAATAATATATATATATCTGACTCCTGTTTCCAACTTAAGTTAGGTCAGGGGGTGGCTATAGCCACCAATTTTCTAGGGCATTTTATGAGTTGTTAACACCGGCTTGCCAGGCCTGTCATGTCCTCTTCAGGTTCACTCGCACTTCTTCCCACCAGTTCACGCCATCCACTTCTGTCTTCCCACAGTTTCCTTGCTTCGACTTCTTCCCACTTCTCACCTCTTTCCTGTATATCATTTCTTATTTGATCTTTCCACTTCTCTCTTGGTCTACCGACTCGTCTTTTAACTTTGTCCCCACTTTCAAATTCTGTCCTTGGAATTCTTTCTTCTCCCATTCTTCTGACATGTCCATACCATCTCAACCTTTCTCGTCCAATTTTGAATAATAGCTTCTCAACTCCAACTTTTGTCCTGATTTCTTGGCTTCTAATTTTGTCTAACTTCGATATTCCGGCTATGCTTCTTACAAACTTCATTTCAGCTGCTTGAATCCTACTTGCATCTACGGCTCCTAGTGTCCAGGTCACTGAAGCATATGTAAGGATGGGTAGATAGTATACCTTGTACAATAACACCTTGCATTCATTAGGGAAATCCTCGTTCCAAAGTAACTTCCTTACTTGCTGATAAAAGGATTCTGCCTGGGCCACTGTTTTACTGATCTCACTTCCCATCTTTGCCTCCTTTGTGATAATGCTACCTACGTACGCAAACTCTTCTGCCTCTTCCAGTTCCTCATTTCCAATTTTAATTTTCTCTCTAGTTACTTTACTTGTTCCTTTCTTTCTAGATTTTTCCATCACAATAGTTTTACTTTTTCCTACACTGATCTTTAGTCCAAATTCTTCTGTTACAAGATCCCACTTCTTCACTTTTGTCTGCACTTCTTCAGCTGTCTCTCCCCACACTAGGATGTCATCCGCATAAATCATTGTCCTTGTGCCAGTTCCCGTCTCTGGTTCCACCTTATTTAATATTTCGTCCATTACTATTGAGAATAGTAATGGGGATATTACACTGCCTTGCCTTAGGCCAGAGTTAGTGTTAAACCACTCAGTATTTCCATGGTTTGTTTGAACACAACATGTGCATTGTTGGTACATACTTTTTATTCTTTCGATCATGCCGTGGTTAACACCCTTCTTTTTTAGGCAATCCCATACTTTCCCTGTGGGCATGCGATCATAGGCTTTTTCTAGGTCTAAAAATACTAGGTGCACCGTTTGTCCTGCCTCCCATCTAGTTTCCATGATTTGTCTAACTGCGAATATCAAATCAGTGGTTGACCTTCCACTCCGAAACCCATACTGCTCTTCCCTTAGCTGTGGTTCTATTATTTCATTTAATCTTGCTTGTATTATTCTTTCATATTCTTAGCTCCTTGGCTTATTAGGGTGATGCCTCTGTAGTTTTTTACTTCCTTCCTGTCACCCTTTTTATAAAGTGGGACAATCACTCCCTTCCGCCAGTCCTCGGGAACTGTTTTTTGTTGCCAGGCTGCTTTTACCACACGGTGCATCCATTCACACCCTAATAATAATAATAATAATAATAATAATAATAATAATAATAATAATAATAATAATAATAATAATGGTAATATGACCAAAGATACACAATTTGGGCCCCACCCCCCAACCTATGCTTTTCCCACTTGGCTCCCCCCAACCAAAGAAGTAACTTACCCCTATTTGTATGTAGGACTTGGCTACACATAGCATTTTCAAGTGTCTTTTATATAGAATTTTGTAGCATTTATTTAAACTAAAACAACAACCATTTTAAGTAGAATTGAAGTAGTGTTGACTAGTAAGTAGCTTTGAATGACAGTGATATTAGGCCTACAGTGTTGTTAAGAGGGTATGCTGAGGCTAGAACGGAGGCGAGTTTAAGCGCTCAGCTTTCTGGATTTTTCGGGTAAACGGTTTTAACACCATTTATCAAATTTCACACTAACGTTCATAAAGAATAAATGTATGTTATCCATTATGAGTAATCCTAAATTAATTCATTGATTTTGAATGAAAATTTAGTGAAATCACCAAAATTTACTAAATTTTGGTCAACTTTGGGAATTTATTCCAAGTGTACAGATTTTTTAACTCAAATTTGCATAATGGATATCAACGAGTAAATCAATGTGAACACGCAGGTTAATTTGGTTTTATCGTAAGATAAACGGTTTGGTGGGAATTTCCAGAATTGTAATCTATGTTTTGGATTTCCCATTTTTTCACGTTTTGGACGTATGTCTCGCAATGGATCTTTAAGGCTTATTTTGTGCAACCAATTACGGATATCAATATAAAAGTACTTTATTAACATCCATTCAAAATTTGGTAATGATATTACCAACCGTTCAGCAGAAATCATCAACACCTGTTTGCGCGCATTTGAGTTGGGCCAAGCTCAGCGTACCCTCTTAAAGCTACTTGTAAAGAGTAGCTCTGTTACAGCTAGGCCTATAGCTACTTGACCTTTGAAAGTACCTTAGTAGCTAGGCCTACTTTTAAGCTAGGTAGCCTACTTTTATTCTTAAGTACGTACATAGCTCGCTACTTGTGGAGCTATTTAAATTTAGTAGTGATGCTACTTTACAGCTACGGTAGGTAGGCTCTACTTTTGTTTTTTATTTCACTACGGGCCACGGCATCACATGTAATCCCACAGCTGCTTATACAATGCAATACAAATGCAATAATAATGTAAAACAATTCGTTTCAGTACCCTACCTAATAAAATTAAAATTAACAGATTTATGTAATTCAACCTGAAGGTGCCTCCAAATATTTGATGACAATGAGCCCAAAACAGATAGATCTACATGATTTTTGTTTGTGGTAAGGAGGCACAATAATTTACATTGAACCAATAGTAGTTTTTCTCCTTTTGTGGTCGGCCCTTTCAATCAAAAACTTTCATGGCCCCTACGGTGGGCATTAAATGACAAAGAAAGGAGAGTGATTCTCAAACTCTTCTGTTTTCTGTCATACTGTTACAGAGAGCGTTAAAATGAAAAAAGGATGATATTGTGAACACACTAGTAGTGTAGGGTTGCCATACGTCCCAATATGCAATTTTAAGTCCCGCGTCCCCCATGGTAGAAAGTAGAAACAGTTTCAATCCCAATGTATTTTTGGTAGTTTTCTGGTTTTTGCACTTCAAAAACAACAATATTTTCATTCAGCCTGGTATTTTTTTCTGAAACGCTTAGCACGCACTCTAAAAGCCCTAGTTTAAAAAAATCAACTGCGGCGCTATTGTTGGGGTCTCCGCCCCCAAACCCCCCATGCTTTTTTTGCCTAAAACTATTTGTCCCGCTACCTTGCGTTTAAATTATGGCAACCCTAGAGTAGAGTCTATTTGAGAAAAGTGGAAAACTAATGCAAGTACTGGTAGTTATTATTTGGGATGGTTGAATAATGATTGATTTTAGCGACGGTAATGGTTTAATTGCTTTATTGAGAAATTAGAGTAGCTTCTATTTTACGTTATAGTTACCTGTTTATAGTAGCTTGCTACTCGCTACTTTAGGCCTGACTACATTTTCAAAAGAAGTGCGAAACTGTCCTCGCTACCATACTCAAAAAGTAACATGTTACAAGTAGGTACCCGTAGTGCGCTACTATACACTTCCAAGTCGAACCAAATTAAACTCAACCCAAATTCAGTCAATTTGGATTGACTGCTGTGGTAGGCTATACGTAGTGATTCTGATTTGAGTTACCTACACATTCTGAATAGGCACTTCCCAAAAAACTCGTCCATCCATATAGGTATAGGCCTATAGGTGGAACCAGATAAGCTGGCGGACGTCAAGATCAAGCGAGAGCACGGACGCCAACGTTGACAATTTACACACAACTGGCATTAGGTAGGGCCTACCGTATTTGACCATGTTATCGTGATATGTTATCACATAAATCAACATTCTATTCGTTGTGAATAAAGTAGTTCGTCCCACAGAGTCAGTATTTTAGCGAAATAATGATTTTAAGTAATCACGATTACGAAAGTGTGTTTTTTTCCTTGTTGGTAATGGTGTGTCCAAAGTTCCAGCTGTTTATGATGCCAACCTCGCCAGATGTGATGTCAATGTTTAGGAGCATCAAAATGTCTTGATTTTATTTGTACACTTCATAAACACTTTATTTTAGGATATATTGGGCAAGGCTTGGCTTTAAAATAGTCGTGTTTTTCTCCGAAAGCAGTTTTAGAGACCGTTATTTTATTTACTTTTTGCCGATCCTGTGGCCATAGTGCTTGGACGACAGTGCTGCGATCCCTCGGCGACCGCCACCTTATCTAGTTCCACCTATACATACAACACCCGCTCAGCTTCCAACATTCACATCCCCTTACATAAAACATTCAGGCTTTTGTGTTTGTTTACAGGAATGCAGTGAATCTTAACTCCTGTTGCATATTACGAAACTGGAGCCAATGGAATTATCCTATCTACTTAAACAGACGCAGACTTGTCAGTGCAATAAGGAACACACCATGTAGGACTAATGGAACTATCATTTCTCAACAGCCATTTTTATGGATTAAATTGAACTGTGGAATTGTTACTGGACTTGGATTAAAGTTGTACTTTACCAGTAACTCTGCATTTTGTCAAGGGCACAAGAGTTCACGATTATTGGTGCTCAAAGCAGACAAAGAGGAACCAAAATTTGACTGGAGACAGTTCCTTCAAATGCTATGGCCACATATTTGGTACTTAATTGCTGCCATTCTTGTACGTTTTCTGCCGTTTATTATCCATAAATATTATTAAATTTGGTGGCCTACATCGATCTATCATTAGGTAGTCCCCTCGTTACAGGTATTTTCTTATTAGCTTATAAAGAGTTAATAAACTTGTTTTAACAGCATAACGGCAACATTCTCGTCCTAGCATGATGCTTTTATCCCAGAGTGCTGATCTGTGCATATGTCATTAGTCACGACAATGTACTGGCATTTTCAGCAGTAAGATGCGGTAGACAACCTACTATTGGCGCTTTGACTCCATAAGTCAAACCCACTGATCTTTATTTACTTAAGTGGATCACTTATGCATTTCTGCCCAATATTGAGAAGTGAAGCCGGGAGATTTGTCTTCTAAATTCGTCTGGATTGGTCGAACTTCCAGACCTTTATGTTTTTTTTATCAATATTTTAAATCTATATCGATGCTTGATATGTTGTATCTTATCTTCTGGTTTATGACCTGTTTCTTGCCACATTCATATCAGTACATAGAGGTCTGTGATTCAACCCTACTAGGCCTATAAACTCGAACATGCAATTTTAGTTTTTACCAATTCAATAAATTTGTGCCAAAGTGTTTTGAATCATCCAAGTGACTCGTGTACGCGGACAATCTAAAAATATATCGGCCCGTTAATAATCAACAGGAATGTTCATAACTACTTCAAAATGATCTAAACAGTTTATCTTCATGGTGTACACTGTGGAAACTTAATCTTAACGTTTCGAAGTAAAACATTATAACACGCTAAAAAAAGGAAAAACACAGTTGCGGGTATTTCAATATAGCCTATGATTGATGCCTGATGGTACGATGCTTAACAGAGTGCTGTAAATAAATTATCTGGGTGTTACTCAAACCGGCGACGTTTCATTGACACTATCCCCCCCAAATACAAAAATTTGTAAAAAAACAAACAACGGCAGCCAAGCTCTCCTTCAAAAGTCTTTGGCTGTGAATGCTGTGAGATATAGAAGTTGAGCCAAGCATTTCATTCTTTCTCCCTAGTTTCGCATTCTCTACCACAGGACCTGCCTCATGAAGAATAACAGTTGGAGTGATAAAGAGGTAAATGTTTTCCGCAAAAATAACAATTTCAAATGCTGGACGTGCAGCCTCCCCGAGCTGAATGACTCTTTCGGGACCCTTCCGGAAGTGACACAAAGCCCCCCTCGGAAACCACCGCGGAGACGCTCAGCAAACAATAATGCTGCACGCTAATCTGTTTTAATGCCGTTCTTTAAAGAACCGTAAACGAGCTGCAGACATTGATGCTTTCTGCTGTCCCACTCGGCTGATATTTGTGCGGTGAATGAGACTTGGTTGACTCCGGACGTAAAAAAACCACGAGTTCCTTCCAAGAGACTACGTCGTCTGCGGAAGGACAGACAGGCCGGCCCCCGTGGCGGCGTCCCTAGCGATTCGACCGCACCTGCACCCAAAGGCCTCGGTCACCTTGAAAGCCGGGCTGAAATTGTCTGGGCGGAAATCAAAGTCGGCAACCTGCGACTTCTCGGGGGGTCAGCATACCGTCCGCCATTTTCAGATGCAGCCCAAAACGCCGACTTTCTGCACTCCCTGGACTTAGTTGCTGCTGTGCAGCCAAGTTTCGATGGCTGCCTCTTGCTTGGCGATTTTAATCTCAACATATGCTGGCGTTCGGACCCACCAGAAGGGCGCGACAGAACCTCCATGATTTTATATCTGCTTTCGCTGAACTGGCTTTCTCTCAATTTGGTCACTGAGCCAAACCCGAATCACCAACTCGAGTGAGAAGACTATCGACCTGCTGCTCTGCGATGCGCCCAGCATCGTGTCAATGGTGGAGGTGGGGGCCTGGCGTGAGTGACCATGACGCTGTCCTGGCCACACTCTCATTGACTGCCATCCGTCCTGTGAGTGCACCCCGAGATGTTCTTGATTTCACTAAAGCAAACTGGCAGGCCCTGAACGAAATGCTTTCTGAACGACTGCCGGAGGTGCTGCAGCTGGAAGACGTCAATGAAGCCGGGAAAACGGGAAGCGTATCGTCTTTGAGTGCGCAGATGAGCACGTTCCAAAGAGGAGAGTAGGGGGAACAAGCGTCGACTCCACCCTTGGCTAAGCAAGAGCATTAAAAAGATGATCGACGTCCGGACAGACTGTTTGCCCGATGGCGGGAAAACCAAATTGAGAGACGCAAGAGAGGCTATCTTGCTGCCAGAAGATCGACA
The DNA here is from genome assembly GCA_024449915.1 of Sweltsa coloradensis. Classification (NCBI taxonomy): domain Eukaryota; kingdom Metazoa; phylum Arthropoda; class Insecta; order Plecoptera; family Chloroperlidae; genus Sweltsa; species Sweltsa coloradensis. Next base: position 208,195 of record JAMZAV010001398.1, read on the forward strand.
CAGGTGGCTCTTCGGACGGTCAAGGACAAACTGGATGTGGGGACTTTGGGCGAGGTGCAGACAGCAGAAAGTTCTCTGGCGCTACATTAATTCCAAGGCAACTATTTCCCAACGATATGCGAGTTTCAAGGTAGGGGGAAAAACCGTGTCAGACCCCAAAGAGGTGGCAGCCCGTTTTAGTGAGGCGTTCCAGAGCAATTTCTTTGCGGGCGGATAACATTTTCCCCGTCCACCAGGGAAACGCGCCCGCCACCCAGCTTTCGAACAGCCCACCATGAGCGAGCTGACTTCTTGCCCGGGGGGACATAAAAACAGCTTCTACGGGGGACTAAAGCGAATACAGCAGCGGGCCCCGGGCGGCGTGCCTGCAATTCTACTTAAAAACTCCGCGAACCGCTCTCAGCGACTCACTTGCCCACCTTTCAACATGGCGCCCTTTGAAAAGGGTATTCCCAACAGAATGGAAAACGGCGTCCGTGGACCGATCTACAAAGACGGCGACAAGAGAGACATAAAGAACTACAGGCCAATCAGCATCACCTCACTGGTCGGTAAGACGATGGAACGTTTTGTGCGAGACCGGACGAGCGAGTTCCTTGAGAGCCAAAAAAGTCATCCCTGCGGCGCAGCACGGCTTTCGACAGCGCCGTTCTTGCAAACCACTCTTTCCCCGCCGGCGCCATTGACCATGGACGGCGGCACTGGGCGAGCGTAAACGGAGCTCACATTCACTGTGTCCCTTTCCCCGATTGGTCTAAAGCGTTCGATTTAAAATGCCACAACGTGCGTCTACTATCCAAGCTCGAGCATTATGGAATGAAGGACATTATTTGATCAAGTGGTTCGAGAGTTTCCTGGTCGGCCGGGACACAGTTCGTCCCGTTCAACGGCGAGCGCTCAGAATTCCGGGAAAGTGGCCCTCGGGCGGTCATCCAGGGCAGTGTGCTCGGCCCCCTGCTATTTAACGTCTTCGTAGCCGACCTCCCTACCCCGGCAAGGATCCAAATGCCTCCAGTACGCTGATGACGTCACCCCTGTACTGTATCGTGGGCACCCAAGAGGATGCAGACGCCCTCCAAGCAGACCTAGACGACATTCAGATCTGGTGCGACGAAAATGGCATGTCGCTCACCCCCCTCAAGTGCAAGATGATGGACATTACGCGCGCCCCGCCACCCCACTTTACTTTTATGTAAACCATCGATGGTGTCCCACTCGAGTACGTCGACAAGCAGCGCCTCCTCGGCGTTCACATCACAAGCGACCTCCGATGGAACGTGCACACCGACATCGTGCGCACCAAGGCGTTGCAGGTGCTGGGTTTCGCGGCCCGCAACCTGCACGGCTGCACGCCCCGCGTCAAGAGGATGGCCTACCTGTCGCTAGTCAAGCCCTCCATGACTTTCGGCCTTCCCGCCTGGCACCCAACTACCATCGAGAACACTACAAAGCTTGAGAGGGTGCAGAGAAGGGCGCTGCATTTCATACATGGCCGTAACCTCCCCCCACCCTGTGACCAGATGCAGGTTATGCCAATGACCATGCACCTGCAGTACACCGATCTGGTGTTTTTTAAAAGATGCCTCAGTGGCGCCACTGATTTTGACGTGTGCGCGCGCATCATCCAGGGCCGCGTGTTGAGAGGCGACGATAATAGGCACCCCCGCCTCCAACCCCCTCCGGCCAAAGGACTGCTCGGCCGACGTGCTTTTTCTTTCCGGGTAGTTAACCAATGGAACGACCTGCCGCCCGCCCTCAAAGACTGCTCAGTGAGTCATTTCCCTTCCCTGTGCAGGGAGCACTTATGGGAGAACCAACTGCATGTGCTAAATTAGTTAGTTTCACGTGCTTCATCAAGGCTCTTCGCGGCACAAGATTTCCACAGATTTTGAGTGTTTTAGCAAGATATTTGCTAGCGTCGACGCCGTTTCTTGTTGCAATTTTAACAAACAAGAATAAACAAAAAATAAATAAATAAATAAAAGAAGTAAGATCATTTCGCCTGTTGACGAACGCCAAGCCAACCATTTTCGTGGTTAAAAAAAGTAAAAATTTTAAACTCAAAATCATAAAAAAAATTACCTTGCTATTGAATTTGGTTCATTACGAGAACTCTAAAAAGTCAATGGCCAAGTTATTTTTTTTATGATTTTGAGTTTAAAATTTTTACTTTTTTTACCATGAAAATGGTTGGCTTAGCGCTCGTCAACTGGCGAAATGATCTTACTTCTTTTCAATGCGAAAACTAGGGAGAAAGAATGAAATGCTTGGCTCAACTTCTATATATCACAGCATTCATAGCCGAAGACTTTGAAAGAAGAGCTTGGCTGCCGTTTTTTACAAATTTTTGTATTTGGGGGGATATCACATCTTTTTGTTGTTTGTTTCATATCAAGGCGTGAAATACGTGAAAAGGAGGATACAGTGCCTTTAAAACAGATTGTCTAGAAACAAAAGCTACCATCTTTTGTTTTTGTTTACAATGTATAGTTGGCAATATAGAATGTTTTTATTTAGGAGTTTAATGAAGGTGTGTCTTATGTCTTGGTAGCTCAATTGGCAGAGCTATGGCGCGTTAAGCCAGAGGTTCTGGGTTCGATCCCCAGTCGGGGCATACTTTTATTACAACTGCTATCATTGACTAATTATGTCCTCAAAGCGGGCTATGCTTAAAAAACCTTATATTCATACTACCCAACTCATGGGAGATGAGAAGTGATTGGATTTTTCCATGTGTTCTTTCAGTAATGACAGCTACATTGCAGTCTTCTGTTCGATTATTATCATGGATGTCAACAGTCACAACAAATAGGAGTGTGTCTTATGTCTCGGTAGCTCAATTGGCAGAGCTATGGCGCGTTAAGCCAGAGGTTCTGGGTTCGATCCCCAGTCGGGGCATACTTTTATTACAACTGCTATCATTGACTAATTATGTCCTCAAAGCGGGCTATGCTTAAAAAACCTTATATTCATACTACCCAACTCATGGGAGATGAGAAGTGATTGGATTTTTCCATGTGTTCTTTCAGTAATGACAGCTACATTGCAGTCTTCTGTTTGATTATTATCATGGATGTCAACAGTCACAACAAATAGGAGTGTGTCTTATGTCTCGGTAGCTCAATTGGCAGAGCTATGGCGCGTTAAGTCAGAGGTTCTGGGTTCGATCCCCAGTCGGGGCATACTTTTATTACAACTGCTATCATTGACTATTAATAATAATAATATTAATAATAATAATAATAATAATAATAATAATAATTTGTTCAGTGAATAAGTGATTATGCCTCTAGGCACATTAATTTGTGTAGGCTTCCTTTAGCCTCATCATGAGTGAAGTTTTATAATTTTTCAGGGAGCGTTTGCTGTTGCCATAATCAACATACAAATCCCTCAATTGTTGGGAGCAGTGATCAACGTAGTTGCAAAATATCCACATGGCGAAGGTGGCCTGTTTACAACAGCAATGCGTCAGCCTGTTGCCAAACTTGCTTACATGTATTTTGCACAAGTGAGTAAAAAAACAACTGTTGTTGCATGTACGTTATCTTGCAAATAGTATTAAGTCCTATTATAGGACCTTTAGCATCCGTGCCATAGCCCTATAGGCCTACATTTAAAAAATCTTCATTCTTATATTGATAGGGTAAATAAATAAAATGAATTACCAGTACGTAAGTAAATAAATTTTGACCTATAGGCCTACTTTACCCATTTGGACACATAACTGATTTTAAGTGGGAGATTTAGTTATTGAATTAATAAACTAGGCCGCTTCGCGAATGCTTTTTTTAGTCGCGTTGATGGATGAGCTTTTTCGTAAGTTTTTAGTTTGCGTAGGACCACTTTTGTGACTTTTCCTGTGCAAGTGCTTTTTGAATGCATTGTAGGTGATTGTTGTCAAGTTTCTATTGTTACTTGTTAATTGTTATTATATACCTAAAAAACTCATATTAAAACCTTTATTTCTTTGAATTCTGGCTAACTTTTCCAACTTTTTCTTTCAAAAGGTACTACATCACCAAAACCTTAATGTCCATGTGAAATATGAACGTTGTAGCCCCACCCGTTTGGTCAGAATCGGCCCTAATGTCACGCAAATATCGCATTAAAAATCGAAAAAAATCGTAAAAGTACGATATTCATGAGAAACATTTCTTCGATTGTACCCAAAAATGTGGCACGTCTAAGTTCAGAGATTTCGAAGGTCCCCTCCAATTTTCATCAAGATCGCACATGCCGTTTGTCTGGTAGAGTGCAAACAAACAGGAAAAAAAACAAACAAAAAACAAACAAACAAAAAAAAAAAACACCCTAGCTAGGCCTAACTTTTTTGGGGGGGTCAGTGAAATTGAAGTCTTCGCTTTGCTCATCCAATAAATATAATAAAATAAAAAACCCCACATTGATACAGCACAGGACTAAAACACTTAATATTTTTTAATTTATTTTTATTTTTAATATATTTATATTTATTTTTAATTATTTAGCCGTGGTGCGCTACACACTCGGGCACCTTACAGCTAGCAGAGTTGAGGTGACTTCGACGTGTCACCCAACCGTCATAAAATACGTGATGTGAACTTAAAAACTATCAAAATCGGGGTGATTTGGGTACCTGACAACACATGCCAAATTTGATTGGTGTACAATCACTCCTTCTTGGTGAAAAAATGACTTGAAATCATGCTCAAAATCACTTTAAAGATGTTAGTTACTACTACTACTGACTACTACTGTCTAATTTGTCAGTTTCAATTGCCCAGCGATTCTGACCAAACGGGTGGGGCTACAACGTTCATATTTTACATGGACATTAAGGTAATAGTGATGTTGCTCTACTACTACTTTTGAAAGAATAAGTTAAAAAAAGTTTGCTGGAAGGCTTCCAAATAAAGGTTTTATAATAAGCCTTAAAAACAGGCATACAATCAACAAGTAACTATAGTTACTTGACAATGATTGCCTACATTGTTTACAAAAAGCAAGTCTTTGGGCCACTAGATATTTTAACATTCTATTGTTATTTGGTTATACCACTGCAATTAAATCGACTTTGATAAAATTACTAGGAAAATGCTCAGTTGGATGCGTTGTTGAGCGAGCACCGGTACGTGCAACACAACCCGAGTACGACATTCCCATAATGTTACATACCAATAAGTCTTTAAGGTCTTGACCGATTTAGCTGAAAATTTGTAAAATAGGAGAGAATGGATAAAATCCACCGCCATCTAGAGGACCTTGACATCATTTCTTTGGGAAATCTATTTTAACTCTTGATTACTTCTAGGTGGCAGTACATAGTGACCAGAATTCTTGTGCGACTTTTCGTTGCCATGGTAACGTTACTTTTGTTAAAATGTAATTTCTACCTACACTACTTATCGGATCAAAATAAAATAAACATATTCGTGACCGGACGGACATTCTAAATGATTTGGCTACCTCAGATTTTGTCGCCGTTTAGTTTTAAAAAAAAACTTTAGATTAACTTTAATGTAACTTTATAACTTTTTGAACGATTTTGCCACAAAACTAATGGCATTCAATCGGGAACGAAACTTGCGGATGGTCAAAATTTCAACTCGATCCGAGCCTCCGTTCGACCGCTATCATGAGCCAAAAAAGCTGAGCGACTTTCCGTTGCCATGGTAACGGGACTTTGTTATAATGTAATTTCCATCGACATTACTTATCGGATCAAAATAAAAATAACATATTCGTGATCGGACGGACATTCTAAATGATTTGGCCACCTCAGATTTTGTCGCCGTTAAGTTTGAAAAAAAAACTTTCAATTAACTTTAATGTAACTTTTTAACTTTTTGAACGATTTTGCCACAAAACTATACAGCAACCCGCCTAGGTGGTATGTACATGTGTGCAAAATTTCAGGTCGATCAGAGAAACGGTGCGACCTGTATCAAAGCAGTAACAGAAAAAAAAACAAAAAAAAACAGACATTCGAGCCATAAGAGTCAAGTGGAGACGCTCGCTATGCTCGCTCAATTATATTTTAACAAATAATTTTGCAATTTTGCATCGCACTAAAAATCGTAAAAAAAAAATCGTGAAAGTACGATATTCATGAGAAATATTTCTTCGATTGTACCCGAAAACGTGGCAGTTCTCAGTTCAAAGATTTCAAGGGTCTCTAGAAAATTTCATCGCAATTGGAGTATCGGTTTAGCCGGAATCGTGTTAACAAACACACAAAAATACAAACAAAAACAAAAAACAAAAACAAAACAAATCGTAAAATTGCGATTTTCAAGAGAAATAATTTTTTGATCAATTTTTCGTACAGTGCAGTTCTAAGTTTAGAGATTTCGAAGGTATCCATAAAATTTCATCGCAATCGGAGTATCGGTTTAGCCCGAATCGTGTTAACAGACACACAAAAATACAAAAAGAAAAAAAAAACACCCCGGATTTTTTTCTTTAGTGTAGTGAAATGGAATCTTCACTTCGCTTGCTACGCTCATCCAATAAATTAGAAAAAAGAATTTTGATGAACTATTATGTTTAAATTAATACTAGTTGCAAAATCTATTTTGCCAAGCTTTTCAAGGATGTTGTTACGGGACACTGTACGTTTATGAATTAAGAATGCGCAAATGTGGAAGGGTAGATGAGCTCGGCCCTTTTTTAGATCTCATTTCTTTTTTGAATGTGGTAAGGTTTGGCTGTATTTTTACAAGTTTTTGTTGTGTGGGATTATTTATGTAACGTCGATCCTATTGATTTACAAAGGAGGGTTACAGAAGGGTTTAACAATTATGTGTTGTTCAGTTACAGTGCAATTTCATTTTTATAGGCAGTATTCACTTTTGTCTACATCTACCTGCTTTCTCATATTGGTGAGAAAGTGGCCACACAGATGAAGCAGAGACTATTTTCATCCATTATGAAGCAAGATATTGCTTTTTTTGATCAACAGAGGACTGGTGAAATAATCAATAGGTAGGTAAGGTATTTACTAATCATTTTTTGTTCTGCACCTGTAGACCTACCGTTAGTCAATGTACCTATATCTTTTGGGGTTGACATCTATTGAACAGCAAGCATTATTCTATTTATATTAGAGATTGGCCAATTCCAAATTTGACCGATTCCATTTCTACAATTATTGTATGCAAGTGCAATACTGATTCTTGAATGATTCCAAATCTTTTACTAGCCAAGCTTAGGCATACACTGTAAATGAACACATAGATAAGTCTGAGAAAGGATGGTTACCATAATAATGTAACGAATAAAATTTACAATTTATTAAGTCCTTGACTTGCTACAAACATTATTTATTATGTTGTTGGTATTTGCCTTGTTTTATTGGTCATTAGTAGAGCTATGAAAAAATAGCATTTATATTCTGAATATTTAGCATTAATTTTTCAAAATTTAGCATTTTGTAGCATTAATTTTCTTCTTTCCACCAAAACCCTAAATGTGGAGAGTTTCTTGTATTTTTAAGGGGAATGAATTCAAATTATGCATTATAGGAACATTTCAATTCATTGTTGTCACTTTAAACGTAAGAATACAATGCTAAACCAATTCTCAATTGGTATAGGTAAACCTTTTTTTCAGTAAATTTAGCATTTTGTAGCGTTTTTAAGAATTTATACTCACTGATTTAGCATTAATAACCTACGCTAAATTTTCATGCCTCTAGTCATAGTTATTAACTTTTTATACACAATACTGGGCATCTGGGTCTAGTTTCCACTTTAAATACTGTATTTTGTTTTAGAATGTTTTTAGAAGTGTAAAGACATTGTATGGCACAACCAATACAAGTGCTTTCCGAGCTTAGGATAACAATTACTGAGCGATTCCGATTCCTGATGATTCTTGGATATTCTGTATCGGAATCATCCCATTTATATGTAGTATTAAAGAAGTGTGGAAAAGGTTTACTACTACTAGTTAGTTTAGTTCAAGAATAAAAGATGGACTCTCACTTTTTCCCATCCTGACAACTCTTTTCCAATCCAAGTATATATCCAAATATACAGTACTATATATCCATACATCCTATTGCTATGCTGTGTCTATTATTGTGGTGGAATAAGACGTGAAAATGATATGTAATATATGTACATAACTTTGCCCTTTCATTTTTCACAGGTTGACAATTGACATTCAAGATTTTAAAAGTTCATTTAAACTTTGTATATCGCAAGGTCTTCGCAGCATTACACAGGTAAATAAGTTATAAAGGCAATGCAAAAACAGTAGTTTGTTAGCACTGGGCTATAATAACTGGCACATGCTGTGGAATATATTTAAAAATTGTCTTGTCTAGTTCTGCTTAAAGGGGTATTTAATCGCTAAACTCAAAAATTAAATTTCATTCAGGCTAACTAGTAATGAATTTAGCAATTAACAGAAAAATTATTGGGGCCACCATGACCTCCCAAAAAATTGTCAAACATGACATTTTTCGAGCTAGGTCCCATCGGCAAAAATCTCCCATAAGAAATAACATGGGACGATCTTTATGCCCCGTGACCTTGGAGGATTTTGATCCAAAAAAATATTGGCCATTATTGACGTACTCCACAGCCTTTTCTGTAAATTCTCTATATTTTGTTTTGTAATAGGGAACTGTCCTTGGTTTCAAATATATCTTACACGTATTTAGTAATTTGTAATATTCAATTTAATAAACATTGCAATTAAAATGAACTATAAAAAATAAAATCTGTGGATTTTATGCATGTTCAAAGTTCCTGCGTTTTAAATTTCCGCACAAAGACTTAAGTACGCGCTCTTTTGGTTGTGACGTAATCGTGAGGTGAGGAGGAGAAGCTGATTGGCAGAACTGTCAGCTCGCCGCCTTGGCGAACCTTACGATGACGTCAAGCCCACCTGCAATGGCGCATGGCCGTTTTTCGGCGCGAAGCCCGGTTCAAATTTTTCCTCACTCACAGTTAGCGCTAATAAAAGCCAAACGCATAAAAAACTTTACTGGTCAGTATTTGAGGTTATTAGTAGGGACATATTCACATTTGGTAATGAAGGACAGTTCCCTATTTAGGCAAGTAGTTCGGTCAAAATATGCTGATTACCAAGATAGGGTGTGATTTTGGAATGCATATTTTTGCGTGTTTGAGGGTATATTTGGGCACAGTTTCAAGACACGATGTTATAAAGGGGCATTTTAAATTGGTACTGGCTCTAGTATCTATGTGGACCAAAAAAGAAGCAGGTTAAAGCTGATTTAGGAAATTTTCCAAAACGCCAATTTTTGCCAATTTCTGGATCAAAAAAATTTAAAAATTCGTGTTAAATCACAGTTACAAGATATAATTTTTTAAACAGTCATTTAAGTGTAGTATTGTGATATAGATCACGTGGTAAAAAATAATTTTTGGGGTTTTTAGCCCCTTTAAAATTTGGAGCATAAAACAAGTTTGGGTCAATCTCAAATGGGATTACACACTGTTTTGGATACAGGTCTTACTCCAATAATGTAAACCTGGTAGTCGGTTTGATGACAGTCTCAGTTGCTTGATTCAATTGTTGTTTTGTGACCTATTTTTGCTGTTGTACACCTCTAAAAGTCTAAGGAATATAGATTGAAGCCTATTTTAACTTTTAAGCTTCAATTGTATAATACATAGCTATCTTGCTTTGTCTGTTACAATATTGCTACAATTTAGTTGTCGCACAATGGGTGCAAAAGCGCATGATGTCCCGATGAGTGGGAGCAGACTCGGTGGCATAACTTCAAATTGGGGGCCCCTGGTCCATTGGGGCCCATTGCCAATTGGTGTCATCCAAAAATTGTTCACGAGTATCTCCTTCCCGGGAAAAGTACCTATATATGATGATGTAAAATGGAGGGTCTCGGGGGAGGTCGCCAGCCCATGCGGGTCCGGGGCGCAGAACCCAGATTTATTTTGATTCTTAGTGTGTGGTTGGAGTATTTTAACGGCTTTTCGACATTTTTTATAAGATATGTTAGTCCTTAGTGGTGATTGTCGTAATTGCAAAATTATATTATTATCTCCTACTTGACATTGGATTTCTTGATGTTCTTGATTTGTACTTATAGATATGTGGTTTATTCTCTGGATTTTTAAATATACTTAAAGGTATATTATATTCTTTTTGGGCCTTTCTGCAGCCGTTTGATCATCTGCTGTCTGAAATTTGAGAAACAATCTTAAACTTAAATACATTTACTTTCGATCCTTAAGTTATCATTGTCAGTTTTAAATTGTACGTCAAAACACTTTGAATCAAACATAGGCGGTAATATTTGGGTCCCCCGGGCGGTAGTTACGCCACTGAGCAGACTTGACATACTACAGTAGTAAGTGTGGGGTTAGGGCATGTGGGGTTAGGCTAGAGAGACCAAATAGTTGTCACATAATTGTATTATATATTGACATTGTATTTTATTGGCAGTTTATTGTTTGTAGCCCTACGTCATTAATTAAGTTTTAACATATAATTTTGATAATATTTAATACAATTCAGAAGTTAAAAAGTCCATTCCGATCGGGGTTCGAACCCGAGTCTCCCACATTCCACGTAGGCGCCTTTGCCAACTAGACCACTGAGACGGTAACTATTTAACTACTGAATTGTAGTTGCATTATAGATCTGAATGGATGATTTTTTTACTTCTGAATTTTATTAAATATTAACAATTCAACCTACGGAAGTGTTTCCCGACTAACCAAATCGAGAAATATAGCTTAAAAATTTGAACTTGTCACATTGTAAGTTATAATTACAAATTCAACTACTAGTTAAAAGATATTCTTGTAAACTTTTTACGTTTATCTATTTAGGAGTACAAGTTTAGCTCACGCTTGAATTTTTTAATTTTTTTTATTGCACTTGTAGTGCGAACAATTGATTGAGTAACTTCTGTTTGTGACAAAATATTGTAAAAACAAGATTACTAGTAATTACTAATTACTAACGTTTTGTATCTTTTCAGATAATCGGATGTGGTGTATCATTGTTCATAATCTCGCCACAAATGACTCTAGGAATGTTGATAATTGTACCTGGAGTTATTGTTTCGGGAACCATACTTGGCTCGTTATTACGGAAGCTCTCTCGAGACGCTCAAGCCCAGGTTTGTCTAGTTTTAGTATAACTTGTAAAATGGGGTCACTTTGGAAAGTTTGGGAGTATTTTTACATGTGGGAGCTACATTTCTCATTGAACATGTATAGGTCTTCTTGCAATAGATAGATAACTTTATTCATCTTGACAGGCACATTGTACATGTTTGACTCCCGGAGGAGAAGGTGAATAGCCTAAAACAGTATATTTAATCCTAGTACTACAGAGTAATCATGTACATTAAGTAAATAAAGAAAATTAAGAAAATAAAATAAATTAATACATTGTAATTGTAACATTGTGGACTGTGAAATATATAATATATAATAGTGAATAGGTCAAAATCTACTATTGGAAGTATAACGGGCATTATAAATCATTTTTAGCTTGATGTATACCCACTTTGGGGATGACTTCCAATAGGAATATGTATTAGGTAAATAATATTACATTTTTTTTTTTAAGCAATGCTCATAATATTTAAATGTACTAAAAAGTAAAAAATAAATTTTTGCCCAACAAATTTTTGCCTTACTCAGAAAATAAAAGCGTTGGGCACTTTTGGTATTGACATAGATTACAGAATTTTGTTGTTCATGGAGGGAAAGCGCCCAACGCTTTTATTTTCCGAGTAAGGCAAAAATTTGTTTGGCAAAAATTTATTTTTTACTTTTTAGTAGGCCTACATTTAAACATGAGTGTTGTTTTTAAAAAATATTTTTTTCAGAAATATTATTTTATTCTTTTTAGTCTTTTAGGAATGTTGTAATCGAATATGTGCTCACTGGACGCGTTCGAATTTCTGCATCTCGTTGGCCCATCCTCACTAGCTGTGACTAATTTCCCATATGAAGCTTTGTTTGATTAATTAATTATGATGAATTAATTGATACGCTATGGTGAATGGATAAATTGATTCATGTATTGTCATCAAGAATATACGTATGTGTGAAAATTTTCAGCTCGATCGTACATTTGGTAGTGAGTGAATTATCTATTCCCATATAAAACTCTGATTAATTAATTAAGATGAATTAATTGATTAATTAGTAAATCTGTTAATTGATTCATCTATTGTCATCAAGAATATATGCCTGTGTGAAAAATTTCAGCTCGATCGGACATTGAGAAGTGGGTGAAATATTGATTATAAGATTCCGTCCAGACAGACAGACAAACACATGAAGCTAATATAAGCGTTGTAAAAACACAAGTTTTTGTATAAAAGTCTACAGTAAATACATCTTATACGGTAGGCCTAGGCTACCTGTATCTGTATCTTTTTTACTTATTTTGTTATGCCATAGGTATAACAAAATAAGTAAAAGAATATATATTTTTTTTTGTCAATTAAACCAATTAGTAATTACTAATTAGTTGTGGAACAAGAACAAGTTCAGTCTTCATAGATATGTATTAATATTCATAAGAATCAAGCAGAATAATTCAAGGGGAGTAATTTTGTAATTTCTTACTCCAAGTTGGCATTTGTTTCATTGACCCAAGTTACCCCAAGAATGCAGTAAAAATAAAAAATAAATTGCAACCATCATCATCATCGCCGTTTTCTGCTTCTGGCAGGGTCAGCTTGGGTTTAGCAACCAAATTTTTCCACTTCTTTCTATCCTCCCACAATTGTATCTCTTCCACATCTTCCCAGCTCTCTCCTCTTGCCTCCAAGTCTCCTGCTATGATATCCTTCCATCTCCTCCTTGGCCTACCCCGTCTTCTTCTTCAATCCTTCCGTCATACATTTTCTTGGGCATCCTATTTTCCCCCGTCTGTTTTATATGTCCATACCATCTCAACCATGTCCTTCCTATGCTGTCACTTAACTTCTCTACACCCTGCATTTCTCTAATGTCTGTGTTTCTGATTCTGTCCCTTGCAACCAAAAACTATTTAATTAAAATTAGCTAAACATAACCTAAAGACACTTTACCCATTTTCTTAGAAATAAAAATATTATGGATTTTCCAATATCAGTATCATTGGTATGGAATGGTTATAAAGTTTACAGTAATTCAATTTCATTCAAATTTTTATGTAAAATAAGTTTTCTCTTGTAAAATTCCACTGCCCTCTAAACACGATACAATACAATATAGTTTTATTTCCAAAGCTTAAATACATAGTTAATCGCCTTCACCCTTGTCATGCATGGGTATTTGGAAATTTTAAAATACTACATAATAATTAATAACATAGTACAATACAATATTCAAAATTAAACAATAACTACATTCATGTACACACTCCAGAGCTGTATCGACTCCATGCATGGTATGAGCAGGTCAGAAAAAGAAACGTTTTATACTGGATAACAAGGAAGAATAAAGGTTGAAGAAATCTCTCTACACACAAGAAAAAAAGGACTAGGCCTAGAATAGAATAAATAAAAATAACAAAAATTTTAACACGTACACAAAAACAAAATTAGCCACTGTGTACAAGGTAGAGGACCTGCATTTTTTTTTTGTATTTTTTCTGTCCAGTTGGAGTTATAGTTCTATCTTCATCCCTAAGATCGCTACACTGCTTTAAATGTGCCAAATATAAATTGTCCAATGCATCCAAGGTCACCCCATGTTCTGTGAAGCAAGTAGTGCAAACTAATGTTTCACACTCGCTTTCAGGCTGGCAAAGCAACGTCAGTTGCTGAAGAGGCAATCGGAAACATTCGCACAGTTCGGGCGTTTGCAATGGAAGGCAGAGAATGTGAATTGTTCAATGAAGAAAGCAACGAGACTGGAAGACTCAACCAGCGCTTGGGTTTTGGAATTGGACTATTTCAGGTATGTTCAATAAAGCATTGCTGTGGAATTGTATTTGTAAAAGTACTATATGTATGTATAACAACTTTCTAGTTTCTAACAACTATGTATTAGTATTACCTATTACTATATTACTATTTTACTGCTATTTATTATTTTATTTACGACTAGTATTACCCCTTCTTGACCCATGTTACGTAGTAAGATTTAGACAATTATGGGCTCATTGATCAGGTCCTAATGTACCTACATTTTCTTTTAATAAACTCAGATTTTTTGGGTCCATTGGAATTTGAATGAAATGGTTGCCTTAAAAAAGTTAGTTGGATGAGCGAAGCAAAGACTTCAATTTCACTTTTTTTTTCACTTACGTTACCCCAAGAAAAATGTTTTGTTGTTGGTGTTTTGTTTTTATTAGTTTTTTTGTCTGTTTGTTCGCTCTCTACCGGGCAAACTGCATATGCGATCTTGATGAAAGTTGGAGTGGACCTTCTTCTTAGTAAGATGGATATGTATTATGTTTGTATGTTTTGCTGAAATAAGAGACAAATGATTGGATTCTAGGTTTAAGTGACATAAGATTGTACAATCATATGTATTGACACGTACAAGGTCATCTGTAATGATATTAATTGTACTTAAAAATAAATAAATAAATAAATAAAAATAAATAATCGATCAAATATTTCTTATGATTATCGTACGTTCACAATTTTTTCAATTTTTAATGAGATATTGTCGTGATATTTAGCAAACAGTTACTCTGATATTGAGGATACTTTACGGGAACGTTTAAAATCACTGAAATTATATATGTTATGATTTTAGAGGCATTTGAAAAAATATTTCTTATAGAAATCATACTTTTACGATTTTTTCCCCGGTTTTTAATACGATATTTTCGTGATATTTGGGTCGATTCTGACCAAACTGGTGGGGCTACAATGTTCATATTTTACATTGACGTAAAGATTATGGTGATTTAGTGCCTCTTGAAAGAAAAAGTTGTTCAAAATTCATAGAATGAAAGGTTTACAGGTGTATTATTAACAAGTAATATCAAGTAATGAGATTCCACCTAAAAAGTAAAAACGTAATCATTGGACAGAAATATTCCAAAAAAAGCTCATCCATCAACGTGACTGGAAAAAGCGTTCCCGTAGCGGCCTAGTAATAGTGAATTTAAAACAATAATATGTAGGTATACGGGGTACATTGAAAAATATAACTAAAGTTCCACATTTTTGGTGGAGGTGCCGGGTTTTGTATGGCTTAGATCAGGGGTCGGGATCCTGAGGCTCCTGAGTGGGTCTAGTTTTGTCTTTTGTTTAAGGGGCTATTACCCCCAAAAAATTATTTTTACCACAATCTATAGCATAATACTAATTTACAGTATACTAAAATGACCGTTTAAAAAATTATATCTTGTAGGCCTAACTGTGACTTTATACCAATTTTAATTTTTCAATTTTTTGGATCCAGAAATTTGAGAAAATTGGCGTTTTGGTAAATTTCTTAAATCGCCTTACACCTGCTTCTTTTTTGTTCCACATAGATACAAGAGCATCCATCATACCAATCTAAAATGGCCCTTTACAACATCGTGTCTTGAAATTGTGCACAAATATACTCTCAAACACGCAAAAATATGCATTCCTCAATCTCACTCCTTCATGGTAATTAACTAGGAAAACGCTCAAGTCCCGCCGCGTTGTTGGATGAGCGTAATTTGGTACATTGAGCTGCCATGTGTTTTATGCTGATTTTCTGTTCTGTGAAAAAATCATTATTTCGTTGAAGATTTTTTAAAAATTAAATTAAATTAAATAAAAAATTAACTTAAATTTTTTTTTTTTTAATTAATCGTAATTTTAAAAAAGGAAAAAATCGTAATATTGAAATTTTCATAAGAAATAATTATTCGATTGCGCACAAATTTTACACGAATATATAAATTTATAAAATTAAGGTTCTGTGAAAAAATTATTGCAATAGGATAAAGCATGTAGGTGTTTTAGTCAAAGAATTGTTTAAAAAAGAAAAAAAAAGCGTAAAATAGAGATTTTTATGAGAAATAATTTTACGATTACGCTCAAATTTCACACGAATATATTAATTTAAAAATTAAGGTTAATAATTAATTAATAAATAATAAACATACAAAAATACAAAAAAAAAAAAAAGAAAAAAAACATTCCGGATTTTTTTTCTCCAGTGTAGTGAAATGGAATCTTTGCCTCGCTCGCTACGCTCATCTAATCAGCATATTTTGACCGAACCACTTGCCCAAATTACATAACAAAATATAGAGGATTTACAGAAAAGGCTACTGAGTACATCAATGGCCAATATTTTTTTGGATCAAAATCCTCCAAGGTCACGGGGCGTAACGATCATCCCCATGTAACATGTTATTTCTTATGGGAGATTTTTGCCGATGGGTCCTAGCTTACAAAAAATAGCAAGTTTGACAATTTTTTTTCCGGTCATGGTGGACCCAATAATTTTTCTGTTGATTTCTAAATTCATAATTAGTTAGCCTATATGATTTATATTTTTTGAGTTTAGCGGGTGAATACCCCTTTGAAAAGCCTCTAAAATCCTAAGTCAACTAAGTCACGCGAAATATTGGTTGAAAATCGTTTTTAATAACAGTGATTGGACTAACAAATTCTGTGTTATTGATTGTAGAATGTCGGCTGGTTCCCACTTTGTGTAATATGTGAAGTTTTCTTCCAATAAAAAAGTTACATTGAGTGACATTTTTTGAAGAGTCATACCACAGTGTTCCCATACAAATATCGGAAAATACTGTGCTGAACTGCGGAAGAAGCCACGAACTGTGCAGGTTCTACCTGTTTGTGCGTACACGTGTTTTAAAGCATTAATTGTTGGATGAGCGAAGCAAAGACTTCAATTTGACTTTGTGTTTTTTTGTTTGTTTTTACTTACGATACCCCAAGAAAAATAGCTCGGGTGTTTTGTTTTTATTAGTTTTTTTGTCTGTTTGTTTGCTCTCTACCGGGCAAACGGCATATGCGATCTTGATGAAAATTGGAGGGGACCTTCGAAATCTCTGAACTTAGAGCTGTATTGTTTTTGGGTACAATCGAAGAAATATTTCTCATAAATATCGTACTTTTACGATTTGTGCAATATTTTCGTGATATTTGGTAAACGGCTACTCCGATATTTATGAAACTTTATAGGAACGTTTAAAATCACTGAAACATATATGTTATGATTTAAGAGACATATGAAAAAATATTTCCTATAGAAATCGTACTTTTACGATTTTTTTCCGGTTTTTAATACGATATTTTCGTGATATTTAGGCCGATTTTGACCAAACGGGTGGGGCTACAACGTTCATGTTTTACATTGACATGAAGATTATGGTGATGTAGTGCCTCTTGAAAGAAAAAGTTGAAAAAGTTGGTAAAAATTCATAGAAATAAAGGTTTTAATATAAGCCTTTTACAGGTGTATAATGAACAAGTAATATCAAGTAACTATAGAAAAAGTAAGGAGATTCCACATAAAAACGTAATCATTGGACAGAAATATTCCAAAAAAGCTCATCCATCAACGCGACTGGAAAAAGCGTTGCGAAGCGGCCTAGTTATAACAATCATCAATAAAGCTAAAACTGTCAACATACAGACCCCACTTTCAAATTATCGTATCAAAAGCTCACTATACAAAACTAGGAAAACGCTTAAGTCCCGCCGCGTTGTTGGATGAGCATAATTGGTGCATTGAGCTGCCATGTGTTATGCGGATTTTCTGTTGTTCTGTGAAAAAATCATTACTAAGTTGAAGATCTTTTTAAAATTAATTTAAATAAAATAAAAAATAAACATTAATTTTCAATTTTTTTAATTAATCGTAATTCTAAAAAAGAAAAAAATCGTAAAATTGCGATTTTCATAAGAAATAATTATTCGATTGCGCTCAAATTTCACACGAATATATTTATTCATTAAATTAAGGTTCTGTGAAAAAATTATTACAATCGGTTAAAGCATGTAGGTGTTATAAGTCAAAGAATTGTTTTAAAAAAGAAAAAAAAAGAAAAATTTCTATTTTCATGAGAAATAATTTTTCGATTGCGCTCAAATTTCACACGAATATCTTAATTCATAAAATTATGGTTCTGTGAAAAACTCATTAAAATCGAATAAAGCATGTAGGTGTTATAAGTCGAAGAAATTTTTAAAAAATCGAAAAAAATCGTAAAATTGCGATTTTGATGAAAAATAATTTTTCGATTGCGCTCAAAAACGTGGCAGCTCTAAGTTTAGAGATTTCGAAGGTCCCCAAAAAATTTCATTGCAATTGGAGTATCGGTTTAGCCGGAATCGTGCTGACAAACACACAATAATACAGAAAAAAAAAACATTCCGGATTTTTTTCTCCAGTGTAGTGAAATGGAATCTTCGCTTCGCTTGCTACGCTCATCCAAAAATTTAAAAATATAGTATTATGAAGTACATTTTTTGTACCTTTTCTTTTAAAAATAAAACTTACTTTTTTAGATTTAATTATTTTTCAACTATTCTATTATGGCTCCAACTAGCAATCACTTTCAAATTTTCTAAAAAATTGGCTCCTAAAACAAAAATGGTTACTGTCCCCTGGCTTAGATCCATATTAATTCAATGTTTCGTCGTTGGAACTGCAAAACCTCCTATCAGTGTTTTCTGAAATTGTTCAGGAGACACAAAAAACAATACCTCCTATCTGCAAATGTCTGCAAAAACATTACAAAATTTCAGACATTGCAAAAACACCTATCAGAATGCCAAGATAAACATAGATTTTGCTTTGATATTTCGTTGTTTATTCGACTTATCTTTATATTAGAAAACAACTACTTTATTTTGGCTTTCTATAATTGCCATGAGAGTATGATTAACAATTAGTAATTGTATAAAAACATACTGGCAAAACTCTGCCTACAGAAACAACGTCCTTCATTCCTTTTACTCATAGGAGGTTTTGCAGTCACTTTTCAAGCCCACTCTGATAGGAGGTTTAATAAACTACTATTTAAACGCATTTCCATTGGTCAGAATGGATCATGTGATCACACATAGATGCCTAGGAATAACATACTGCCAACGAGCTAAAAATACATGTTTCCAGAAAAAGTGCTGATAGGAGGTTTTGCAGTTCCAACGACACTTTGTTGGTGTTGATCACTACACATTTTCATGTGTTGAAATTTGGCCATTTTTATCTTTAAATAATTTTGGATTTGTATGTTTTAATTTATTTTTAAGCTATGTTACTCTGGCAAACCCCACGATTATGAATGTGTGATTACAAATACATTTAGGCCTACATTAGGTATATTTTATTTAACTTCTCAATTCATTAGCAGGTTTCACTGAAATTCTCCTGTTTAATCATTATCTCATTGCCCAACTTTAAAGTAGGCCTACACCTAGTTGGACCTACCTACAATAAAATTAACAATTATTGTTTCAAACTTGGTTTTCCTTGAGTTGTCAAGGATGGTGTTTATTTTAGTTATTTATGAACCCATTCTTTATAAATATTCGTTGTTAGATTACCAACTAATTTATTAAATCAGGCAGGTACCAATCTATTTCTGAACGGCATGGTGTTGTCAACATTGTCGCTGGGAGGCTACCTTCTCTCTACCAATCAGGTCTCCGCAGGCGACCTAATGTCGTTCCTGGTTGCCACGCAGACCATCCAGCGCTCTCTCACACAGCTCTCACTTCTCTTTGGACAGTTAATCAAAGGCCTTGGCTCAGGGGCTAGAGTGTTTGAGGTAGGTAATAATTAAGGATTTGGGTCGGAGTTTCTGTGGAAAATTCCATCTTATTAAATATTTTCATAGGTAATCATTTTTTCTTCAAATATTATTTGTCAGTAACAACTAAGATGCATGTGTTCTATGATAATTATGCTGGTTGACTTGATTTGTTTGGAGAAATATACTTAGTTGATTTCAATTTGTTTTGTATTTCTTCGTTCTGTGTATTTTTCATTGAATGATTACATTGATAATCGTAATCGATGTATTACTTTTTATTTTCCAATGTTTATTCTCTTCCGCGGAAAATTATGTGAAACTTTCCGTAAAACCCACATCAACATCATAAGTAAAAAATCAAATAATAATAAAATTATATTTTCACTGCCGTCATTCAATATTGAACAATCTCTATTCTGGCTCCGCCACCAGTAGTCGGGCAATATATTGAATGTCCATGTAGTATGCGTATCTATGTAGGCTCTTCTCTCTACCAAAGTCTCCATAGGAACAAATTATACCACTGTACAACACTTGGTTACTAGGCTAGATCTTGTTTCCTTTCAGTTCATCAACTTAGAATCGAGCATTAGACTGACAGGAGGACAAACAATACCTTACCATTCCTTTATTGCTGAAGTTGCTTTTGATGGAGTCACTTTTGCCTACCCAACAAGGCCAACACAGGTCAGTATGTTATGTTGTTTGAAATTCTCATCTATGCCTTTAAAAATCACGTCTAGTGATAGACTACTAATTGATCGAAACGTATAGGCAACTTGTCTACTCATCTTTGTGTGTCTGTGCGACCTACCTCACGTTTTTATAGTAAGCTGTCGTCCTTCTGTACCTTTCCCCCCACTGAAACTTGATTATTCATGTTCCCAGTTTAAGAGTCTAGTTTCGTAGGTAGGTTGCTAGAAATTTGCAAGGTAGGTAGGTATTTCAATGTATATAATCAATGATTGGTGGATATCAGAGGACTTGCAACTTGGAGAAATTTGCTACATTTTCTATATATGGCTCCTACTTAGTGGAACAAATGGAATAGATGAACATTGAACAGTACGTACATAAAACAGAGATAACCTACTTTATCTATTTCATTATTGTACCTATAATATACTAGTATTAGTTATAAGGTACTCAATTATATGTCAGTACACCTATTGTACTTCTTAGGTCATAACTACTTAATGAGAATAATAAATGTTATGTATAGTATTACTAATTACTGTCTTGGCATATTTCCAGCAAGTTTTGAAAAACTTCAGCCTTACATTGCCCCCGGGAAAGACTGTAGCTATTGTTGGCTCCTCGGGCAGTGGCAAGTCAACAGTAGCATCTTTATTAGAAAGGTAAGTACATAATTACGTTAATTTACTGAAGTGTAGCTCTCAATTTCATTTATCGGGAAACACTCACGTCGGTGTAATTGATTGTATGGAAATCAGTTCAGAAATTAAAAAATCCATCTCAGCCGGGTATCAAACTTCAGATTTACAATGCACCAACAATCCAGATGTTATGAAGTTAACCGTCTCAGTAGCTTAGGGGTAAAGCACCCGACCAGCAATCCAGGGTTCGATACCCCGCTGAGATGGATTTTATAATTTCTGGATTGATTTCCATATAATTAATGAACTTTGACTAATTTAATGGTTCATAGTACTGTCATTCGTAATAGACTTTTCAATCGGAGAACGTTCAGCGGATCCATATTTTGTACCCTGTTTCTTAAGCATTATTCTATTCCATTTCTATTATGTATTAACAAAATTGTTCCCATTATTCTTAAACTTCCCTGTAGTAACCCAATATTGATTGGCCAGTCATCGATCAATAAAGATTTAAGTTTAAAATTTACCAAAATTTACAATTTAAAAGTCATTTTGGCCAATGTAGGCCTACTTATTTGTGTAAATGTTTCAGTTCAATACTATGAGTATAAGTGAAATTTGTCCTACATGGTTACGTTTCTCTGAAACTAATAAGTATAATCATTCATAATAGGTCTACTACCTCTAAACAATTGACACATGACAAATGTGTTGTGGTCCCTTTAAACAAAGCACGAACGTATCACATTAATATTTGGCATGTTGTTTGGTTCTTACCATAAATCTATGGTTTAATGTGAACCTGAACTTTAGATGATAATCGAGGTATGACCGTGTTTGTTATATTTATGAGGGCTGGGCATATCGATAATTGGAAAAAATTTAGATATCGATATTTGATTTCATATCGAAATATCAAAATTTTCACAAAAAAACTAAATTTCGAAATTTTGGTGGAGGTGCCGGGTAGGTTGTCTAAATTAAATTACCCTGGCTGGTGCATTTGCTGGAGGTGCCGGGTCATAAAACGCGATTGTGAGATCGTAAATAGGTCTATGGTGACACCTTATCAACCCTATTTGGCCAAAATTATTTTTACAAACAATTACATTTCGATATATCGATATCATATCGAAATTGTTCGTGTGATATCGATAATTGAATGATATGTCATAGCCCAGCCCTAATATTTATGTCTCTGTGATTGTTTTATCTTTTATTTGTGGACAATGTAATATGGTTGTTATGTAATGTAACAAATGCCATGGAAAAACTAAAAAGTGAAAACACCATGCCTTGTTTCTAAATTCTAATACGTAATAATAAATGTTTTCTCTTTAAAGGTTCTATGATGTAAACAAAGGTACCATCATGGTTGGTGGGAAAGATATACGTAGCCTGGATCCATCATGGCTACGTGGAACTGCTATTGGCTTTATCAACCAAGAGCCTATTTTGTTTGCAACTAGTGTAATGGAGAACATCCGTTATGGATGTACAAAAGCTACAGATCAGCAGGTGGGCCAAGTATTTCAAATAATATTACTATAGTAAATTGCTGTATATATTTGACTCGGATGTTGGAAGTACAGACAGTAGTATATTAAGGAATCTCCCTTGTGTGTACCTCTCCAAGTCATATGGGTACCTAGTGCATTTTTTCAAAACAATTGTTAAATTGGGTGATGCATAGTTTTAAGATAATCAAATTCAAGTATTGATTCACTTGTCAAATTAGTAAATATATATATATATATATATTTTAGTACTTTAGACAGAAATTAAAAAAGTGACTACACCGGGGATCGAACCCGGGACCTTAGCTTACCGGCTTACCGGGCTATGCTCGTACCAACTGAGCTTGCGGCCACCAATTTAAAACTGTCTAATTTTTGGTCTGTTTCGTACAATGTTAATAACGTGTGTAGGGCTGATTACACTGCCTTTTAAACTACATACGAAATTAACTGGAGAATTACAAACCATCTCTTTTAACCTGAGTTGGGAGGATATATGATGTTTAACTTTGGTTTTATAGTAGGTGACTATGACGTTGATATGTTAGTACTTTAGACGGAAATTAAAAAAGTGACTACACCGGGGATCGAACCCGGGACCTTAGCTTACCAGGCTATGCTCTTACCAACTGAGCTATGCGGCCACCAATTTCGATCCCCGGTGTAGTCACTTTTTAATTTCTGTCTAAAGTACTAACATATCAACGTCACAGTCGCCTACTATAAAACCAAAGTTAAACATCATATATCCTCCCAACTCGGGTTAAAAGAGATGGTTTGTCATTCTCCAGTTAATTTCGTATGTAGTTTAAAAGGCAGTGTAATCTGCCCTACACTCGTTATTAACATTGTACAAAACAGACCAAAAATTAAGACAGTTTTAAATTGGTGGCCGCAAAGCTCAGTTGGTAAGAGCATGGCAAGCTAAGGTCCCGGGTTCGATCCCCGGTGTAGTCACTTTTTTAATTTCTGTCTAAAAAGTACTAAGATATCGTCATAGTCGCCTACTATAAAACCAAAGTTAAACATACGTATTTACTCGATTGCAAGCAGACACCTGCTTAAAAGTTCATCTTACAAAAAAAGTATAGCATTTAAATACTCATAAGTTTGCCATGGATTCCAAGCCGGGGTGCCAGTTTGAACTGCAAAAATGTGTCAAAAAGGTAGGCTTGCAATCAGATAAATAAATACGGTGTATATATATAACAGGTAGGGAGGAGCTTTCATCCCTACATGTGAAAGCAAATAAATATTGTCTTTTGAAATTGTATGTGAATCAAGTACCTACAATAATGATTAATGATTATTTCATAATTTATTATTATAAGTGAAATATTTAACAGCAGTTATTGAGTTCCTTTTGTCTAAAAAAAGTATTTTTGACACATCTATTTTAATTTTAACCTACCGGTATGCATAATGGGCCATTAATGGCTACTTTTTATTCAAGATCATTAATCCTTGATTTAAAAACACGGATACATGGACATTAGAGAAATGCTAGGTGTAGAAATGTTAAGTGACAGAATAGGAAGGACACAGTTGAAATGGCATGGACATATGAAACAAATGGGGGAAAATAGGATGCATAAGAAAATGTATGACAGAAGGATTGAAGAAGGAAGAAGAAGACTGTGTAGGCCAAAGAAGAGATGGAAGGATACCAAAGCAGGAGACTTGGAGACAAGAGGAGAGAGCAAAGATGTGCAAGAGATATGATTGTGGGAGGATAGAAAGAAGTGGAAAAATTTGGTTGCTTAACCCAAGATGACCCTGCCAGAAGCAGGAAACGGCAATGGATAATGATGATGATTTATAAAAATCAGGGCTACCTAGTTAAAAGAACTTTTATGTTAATAATAATATCATTAGGTAATTTTCATAAAAGTGGATAAACTAGTGTTTGCTATCCTCAGTGGAGCCATAAAAAGAAACCTTATTGAGGTAATATTTGCTGTGGAGTGTGGACCCAATAAAATGTAATATATTTAATAATACCTAACTATTCTTATGGTCTAATTGTAATTACACCAGTGCTAAATTCATCTCAGGATTAGATTCCTTTTATTTATTATTTGTTCCGAAACCCATTCATTCATTAAATGTCACAATGGTGACTGCCAACCTTATAACAATAAATGTATTATGAATATTAACAAAAATTATAACTCTCATTACCTAAACTACCAAACTTTGAAAATAAGTTTACAAAGTGTTTACTTGAGTGAATGAATAATTATTTAAATGAATGAGTGAAAAGTTCCTACAATTAATTTTGTAATGTAAATACATGTGTGCTTAGGGCGGATTTAAAAGTGTCTAATAAGCAAACGTTCCTTCTCAAAAAGAAGAGCATATTCCATGTACTACAAGCCCTGTAGTAGAAGCCCTTTTGGTTAGGTGTTCTTGCAATTGGAGGCCTGAGAATTAAGCCTCTGCCAATTTCTACTCCACGACTACAGACTTGCAGTCTTAAGTATATGTCCATCGATGTCCATATTTGAGAAAATGTACAAAGCTGGTTGCTTTGCTTCACAGTAGCCCTAAACCATGTGAATTATTCTAGGTTATGGAGGCAGCCAAGCTAGCAAATGCTGATGAGTTCATTCGAGGTTTCCCTGAGGGTTACGCTACTGTTGTGGGAGAAAGAGGAGTTACCATATCAGGAGGCCAGAAACAGCGCATTGCTATTGCAAGAGCTCTACTCAAGAATCCATCCATCATTATTTTGGATGAAGCAACAAGGTTTGCAGATGGCATTGGGCTTGATTCTTGTTTCAGGCACAAGTTTTTGAACTCTTGTACATGTTAATATTTGTATTGGGGTTTTTGGGTTACCATAAGTGTAAACTGAGTTTTGCCTTTCTAGTAACAAAACACATTGAATTGTATTAAGTTGTTCCAAACTAGACCATTTTGTATGGCCTACTGATAGATAGATAATGTCGTTATTCCTCATCAATGCTGTTAACGTTGACAGGGTTGGCTCAGAGCCGCTTTAGGTAATTTAAAATAAAACCCTCACTTTTTATCAGTTCTGTGAGTGAGTGG
The DNA here is from genome assembly GCA_024449915.1 of Sweltsa coloradensis. Taxonomy (NCBI): domain Eukaryota; kingdom Metazoa; phylum Arthropoda; class Insecta; order Plecoptera; family Chloroperlidae; genus Sweltsa; species Sweltsa coloradensis. The sequence goes on from JAMZAV010001398.1 coordinate 233,762, forward strand.
GTAATCTAAATCAAATTGTATTTATTTATTTCATGCTATATAGTCCGTGCTTAATCTGTATTGAAAAAGGTAATGGTACGCTATCATGCGACTTTACATCTATGCTTTACAAACTTATGCCCCTCCTCCCCCGCCCCCTCTCCCGGTGTCTACCGGTACTTATTTTAGGTTACCAAATTCCCTGACTTTTCCAGATTTAAAACTGTATTTTTCCAGGCTGAAAATTTGTCTGATTGAGAAAATAAATCAATAATTTTGTCCTTAACGTTATGATTGGCAATGACGGCCAATCATAAAATAAAAGTGGGGTTGGGGGGATTTTTTGATTTTATAGATTTCATTTGGTGAGTTTTAGAGAGTTTTGAGAAGAAATTACAGAAATGCAACATTACGGTAAATAGGAAATACTACAGTAAACTACAATTGCATACCCCGGACACATATTGTGCGAGGGGTCGCCATTATGTAATAAAAAGAAAGAAAGACGCGCATGCGCAAGGTAGTGATATGCCGTATGATCTCTAAAAAAGGTAGAAAAACTGTGTATCAGTACAAATTAAGCACTGTAGTATTCATAATATCAATATTTGTTGATAATCGTTTTGCACAAAATAGCAGCACAATCGATAGTTTCAATTTGATCGTCACAGTCTAGTTTTTTTAGTTTGATTTGTTACATTTGTGTTTGGCTCCTACTGTATATTGTGTAATTATTAATTTTGTAGTACCTTACCATCAATATTTTTTAATGAAATTCAAATGTACATACCGTAATACAATTTTGAGCCATATGACCAGATAACATAGACAGTTTGTATTGTATGTCTGTTTGTACATGCAATGGGGAAGCTGGCAGCAGTGCCATAGGCAATTGAATATTGTATTTAGTGATTTGTTTAAAGCTTTTTACAGTCATGTTTATAATTGACTTTTTGATCCAGATCAGAGCAGAGCTAAATGTGATTAACTGATTTTTATGAAATAATATTTATTTACCGATAATTGTTCTTTAAAATGTGGCAAGTGTAGGCCTACGTTTAAGTTTGACAAAATGTTATTGTGATGTGTTTACCTATATTTTATACTTTTGCGGTAAGCCTACATGGTCTTCAAGTGTACATTCGGTTAAAAATAAAATGCACTATCTGAATTGAAAAGACAATTAGATTAATAAATACTCTTCGTTCTTTGCCATCAAAAGGAGCTTAATAGGGAACCTAAGTGGGCGTTGTCTGGTTCTCTCCGGTCAGCGTGTATAGGCGATTAACCCGTGCTAAATGTTTCGTAAGCGATAGCGCAGAACCCGACCACGGACAGGAATTATATTCATACTGTAAGAAACTATAATCTTTCCTCTTTGCGTGGATATACATAACTCTGCTTATCACAAATATTAATGACATTGTTTTGAGTCGATGAATCTCTTTACACTTGCCAACCTTCCAAGTTCATGAAGCACGTACACATTTTGTTCATGTGCATTAGTATTTGGCTTACGACTTGTGTATGTAATTTGAGTCACTGGTACCGTATGATTTTTTAATGAAATATCAATGCCTTAAGTGCCAACAAAATCTTGAAGCATATGACATGTAAACATGGACAGTTCGCTTGTTCATGCAATGGGCAAGCTGCAAGCAGTGCCGTGGCTGTTAGTTTGACTGCTTCTAAAGTTACATTCAGCGTATATGACTTTGATAGAAAGCAGACAAATGTGATACTGATTTTTAAATAATATTTGATTTAGGAAGGTTCTTTAAAAGTAGAAGTAGCCATCAGTTTATTTGACAAAATTTATCTTGTGATTAATTTTAGTTACTTTTGGCCTAAGTCTAAGGTACGACGGTTAACAATTACCATCAATCTGTATGAAGGCAGAGACTAGAGAACCAATTTCTTCCTGCCTCAAAAGGAGCTTAATAATACAAAAGGTTTATTTGTTCTTTATTGACTTGTCAAATAATTCAGGACATTGGATTTTGAATCCTTTTTAAAAATTCATTTAGGTGCCAGAACTAGTATCAGAAAATGGAATTATCCTGGCTAATGTGGAATGTGTGGTCACCTTAGCTAGTAAGGGCATAACAAAATGCCTCCAAAAAACTATAAATGCTGCTCCCGAAAAATGCTTAAATTTATACAAAATTTATACGAAATAATGCAATACTAGGAATGTGTGTACTAGATATAAGATATTTTATTTTGTTTCAGTGCCCTTGTGACAGCTTTTAGTTATTTTTGTTCATTGACGAGAGTCTGAATAGTACAGACTAGGAATGTGTGTACTAGATATAAGATATTTTGTTTTGTTTCAGTGCCCTTGACGCAGAGTCTGAGAAGATAGTACAGAATGCGTTAGACAATGTCGTCCGTGGCCGTACAGTGCTAGTCATAGCTCATCGGTTGAGCACTATACAGAATGCTGATCTCATCGTAGTGTTGAATAATGGGAATATTGTAGAGGTGATTATGTAGATTTTATCTATTGTGTACATTTATTGTTTATTTCTTATGTAGGTATTGTGCTCACTCATGGACAGAAGTAATTGAAGGATAGGACAAAACTTTTGCAGTGCAACAAATATCTTACATATATTGGGTTCAAATTAAATCCAATATGGCTGCTGATTGTTACTCAACATCTTCAGTAGTAAAGTAACATACATATTAAATTTGAGCATAGACCTAGCTATCAACGGAACTAAGATGGGACTCTTTATTAGGGTTGAGCAAACCTTAAATTTGGTTTACCAATCTGCAATCTCTGAATCTCCACTAGCTAGGTTTGAGGAAATTCACAAGGAGATTCAGTACCTACACCTTGCAATCCTTCTTGCACTTTGTACAGGTTGTGTTTTCCATTTATTTTATTTCCTTTTTAAGATGTTCTACAATGGCATTTCATGATTAAAGCATAAGAGGGCTGCTCAATTGCGAGTTATGTGAAATTTTATGTCGTTTAAAGGTTTATAAACGTCAAACAAGTCCAATATTGCAGCATGAAACATGGCTTAACATTTGGTGTTTTCCTAATTAAGTTGACTGACATGGCATCGACATTGACTTTGAATCATAGATTGGATTGCAGTGGCGTGCCGTGACTTTTTCAGTAGGGGAAGCAATCAATTCCAAAATGTACATCTGCTCAACGTAGCTGGGGGGTCTGGGGGGCGAAGCCCCCCAGTTTTGCCTCGCAGGGCATTTTTTGAAAAAGTCAATTTTCAATGTGTTGTTTGGTGAGTTTTAAGGCGTTTTAAGCCCACAACATAAGGAATGAAAAGAGTCAAGTCGGAGTGGAATTTGTAGGCCTGCATATTACAACACACACAATAATACGAAATATATAGCCATAATTTGGAAAAATATATTCGTCAAGAAACATGAACATGACAAGTCTGTGCGTGGTTTTAACGCCTATGAATTAATGGGGTAGTATAAAAGACAAACGTTCAAGTTGGGGGGGTTGGGGGGATGCTCATTTCAGAACATACAACACAAAATGTTATATTTGTTGACGTTTTAGAAACGTTATTATATGCATTATTTTGAATATTTAGAATCTGTAATTATGTCCACGAAGAAACGATGTAAACCTCTTTATTTTTACTGCATGCTTGATATTGTCATAATATAATACTGAGATAAAAATGGGCTTACCAAAGCACGTTTACTTGAAGATGAGCTCCATCCGCCTTGTCTTCTTTATAAAAACCTCTATCACACTTGCATAAAACTTGTCTTTATTCTCATTTAGCAGCGAGTTGAGAGAGCTTTCTCAATCGACATGAGGGCTAACCGGGTAAGACAAACTTGTCCTGTTGAGTTTCTGCGTATGTTTTGATTCGTTTCAATGCCGAGAACGATCTTTCAACCGAAACACTGGTGACCGGAATTGCCAGTACAAGCTCGCAAAACAAACATAGTTGAGGGAAAGCCTCGTCAAGGTGACAGGACTTTAGAAACTGATAGAGTCTGTGTACATCTTTCGATTTAAGATCGCCCATGCAGTACATCGCAATTAGATCACTTTTGAGACGGGGAAATCAAAGAATCGTCCGTAGTTTAACTTTAGTTCCTCAAAAGCCTCCCTTGGGAATGTAGTGGAGTAAACATCAGATGTATCTGGGTAAATTAGTTCAAGAAACTTAAGACGACCCAAATCATCAAATCGACGGTTGATTTGGCTAACGATATTGCCAGTTATTTCGTAAAATAACCGACGGTAGCTTGTTTTATGTCACCCACGTCAGCTACTCGAAGACGTCTTCTAGTGGTTCATTTCAGCCATCTCGTGTGCCTTTTCCCAATACACATCAAAACTGGGTTGCCCTCTTCCCATTAAGAGTGCGTTTCAGTTCAGAGACTTTCGGTAGGCAGTATTTTATATCACTGTTCTTCGCCTGAAGAATCTCGAATAGAGCATCTGTCGGTGCAAAGTAGTCTGAAAATATGACCAGCAAGAAGTTTGTATCAAATTCTTTCAAAAAACATCATATTTACGCGATGAATTGTAAGTCTCCCCATCCAAAGAATCGGGGTTGTTTAAAATGCCTTGAAACAGTTTTGCCACATCTTCCCTGTACTCAAAAAGAGTATGAACAAGTCGTCCATTGTAGCTCCACCTTGAAGGTGCAACAGACGGAAACCTTTTTTTTACTTATGTATCCAACTCTTCAGTGCGGGAAGATGATCTCCCAAAAAAGCTTGAAAATCCACTTAGAGTTTTAAAGAAAATCTTGCACTCAGATATGTTTGATACCGCTTGGGATAACACGAGATTGAGTCGGTGTGCACAGCAATGCACAAATAATGCTTCTGGACACTGCTGTTTTACTCTCGCCTGAAGTCCAGTTAGGTGTCCAGACATCACAGAGGCACCGTCGTACGTCTGTGCAATTAGTTTTCCGTGGCAATCCAATTCTTTGAGGAATAAGAAAACGTGATTCGCTAGAGCCTCCGCTCCGCGATCGCCACTGACGTCGGTGAAGTCGACGAATCTCTCTTGAATGTCCCCGTTGGTGTTGGCATAACGAAATACCGTAGACAACTGCGACTTGTTGCGAACATCTGTGGTCTCGTCCAACGAGATAGCAACAAACGAAACGTTTTTGATTTCTTCTTTGATTTGGTCCAATAGAACTTCCCCGATCGCATTAAGCAAATCATTTTGAATGTGGTTTGATAGACCTGAAAACACAGTAGCTTCGTCCAAATGTTTAGCAAGTGGTTCGTCAAACTCGCTTAGCATAGTTATAGTATCGACATAATTTCCTTTATTTTCAGACATCTCTGTTTCATTATGTCCACGGAAAGCTTGTTCATGGATGCCAAGGTGACAGGTTACTCGAATAAGCCTCTTTAAAACTTGTCTGTTCTTTTCAACCTTTACATTATGTTGATTAACGGCCAGTCGGTGTTGTTGATTCAAAAGACAGTCGATGCGCTTTGATCCAAACGTTTTCACGTTTATCATCGCAGTCAAATGAGATGTAGTTAGTTCATGTCTTTTATAGGATTTCGTCATGTTGTTTAGATCAATAAAACCACTCTTTTCCCAAGTACCATTTTCCATTGAAAATAAAACACAGGGCCAGCAAAACAGTTTATTTGACTGAGCGTATGCGGTCTACCAGGGAACAGATGATAAACGTCTGTGCTTAAATGCTGTGTACATTTTTTGTTTTGTAATCAGAATTGGCAAAGCTAGTGTCGGTCGTCCAGTTTCTAAAATCTGACATTTTTCTTAAAACGAACACTGAATGGACGTAAAAATAACTCGTCAATTATACTGCACGGCATTGTAACTAATAACTAATAACTATATGAGAAACAAATGTTTTCGTGGGCCGCAACACACTTTATACAATATATACAATAGTCACCGAACGAACGAAACACTTGCCGCACTCACTAGCTGTCATTCGGAAATATTCGGGCTTTGGTTTCACACGGGCTCGGGCCGAGAAGCGATTTCTTGAACTGCTTCCGAAGGGCAAAACACGATGTCTATTAACTTAATAAAACTATAGTCGCACACTGCAATCGAGACTTCCATTATTACTATAAGTCAAGTAAAGTATGATAAAAACAAATTATGGGTTATCCAGAATAAAACAAGTCCGTTTTACTGTGAAATTTATTAGAAACACGGTCAAGCACACAAAAACGCGGGACTGGCTCGCATAGCACGTGTAGCGGGCGTGAGGTGGATGCAACTTCCAATATTGCTTCCCCTCGGTTTTCCTTCGGAAATGTTCGGGGTGTCTAGGCGCCATGGCCATCGTCCGGCGGGGGTGAGCAGGATACTGGCGGGCGGATTCAAACCCAGATTCGACATGCACCACCATCGACCATGCAACGTAATTATTTACGATCTTTTAATTTTTGGTGGCAATAATTCTAATAAATGAAATAAAGTTCATGGAGCACTACAGATAGAAATAATATATTTAACACTTAAATTGATAAGTATTATTCGTATTTTTGTGAACAAATTTAAATGGAAGCAATGCTTCCATTGCTTCCATGGACGGCACGCCACTATTGGATTGTTATTAAAAATTAACAAAGTGCTGGGACTGCTGGTAAGTTGACAAGAGCTTTTTGAATGAAGATGTTCTATGTTCAACATTTGATCTACAGTACTTCTGTCCGTGGGTATAAGGTCCTGTTGATTGAGCTTAGTGTGTAGATTACCTGCATAAGCACATGTGTCTTGAGACTGTTGGTTGAGCTTGAGCAACCCGGCTTTGACGCAGATTGCGGAGGTTTTGTCTTGATCGTTTGGAAGCTCCATCAATTGTCTTGTATTGGGTTATGGTTTGCAGCTTGCACCAAAATGTAAAGTAAGAATGTGAGTATGGCTCGATCAGAGTATATTTTCCAAATAGTGCTTACTTTTTTAAGTTTTTTTTACTTAGTAACACTGACAGTAAATATGCCACTAAGCTGGTAATTTGTAGTAATTTCCCTAACTTAGAAACTATCTAACAGTTCAATTTAGAAATCACAAATTTTAACTGATCAATAGTTTCTGTGACCATGTCTCTTTCATTCATATAAATTATATTTGCATACCTACCGTACCCAAAAAAAGATTAAAAACTGTTGTATTATTCTGCTATAATGTTTGGATTCGGTTAACCCAAGTAGGTACCCGAAGTGATCCCTATAAGAAAATGCTTCAGCTCATAACTTTAATCAGACAACATTTCAAATAAATGTGTCCTTCATAAACTTAGAAATTAGGTACCTACCTACTATACAACAAATTTGTGGCATATACGTACATAGAGCCTACTGTCGGTTACTACAGCAACTAACCAATATTATAAAAATGTGCTCTGATAAAGCCATGTGCTCATCCTATCTAAACAACCTCCTAAAGTTAATGTTTTCCAGAATAAAAACCCATGCATTCTGCAGCCTGGTTTGCCCAAAGTCATCAAACAGCCTCAAGGCATGTTTATCATCTCATCGTACAGTATAACTAAGTACAGCCTGCTTCCCCTAGACCTAGTTCCATCTGCCACCACCCACCTTGACAGCGCCCCCATTGTACTAGCTCTAGAACTACTACTTTAGTAACTCGGCTCACGCTGAGTGGTAGTTGGTCTATTTATGTCTGTGCGACCTACCTAATGTTTTTAAGGTAAGATATTGTCCTTCTGTACCTTCCTTTCAGTTCAGTGGGGCATGTTCTCAGTTTAAGGAAAATGTTAGAAAGAAGGTTTAAATTTAAAACAAACTTTTCTAACCATTTTATTTTTCATCCAGATGGGCACCCACGACTTCTTGAAGAAGAAAAAAGGTTTCTATTGGAACCTCATTCGCCAACAGGAGGGTGAACATGAATCGTAACGGACATTCATGTTTAAACAAGGTTTAGTTTCACAGGTTGGATATGAAGATGTTTTTAAGTCTCTACTAGGTGCTAGTAGGTACCGGTATAGGTATGGCCTATGGTGGTCCCAGTTAAGCTTGCACTAGCTGAAGGAATGCAGCACTGTTGCCCTTGCACTTTGACCATTGAATTGGGGGGAAATGTTTAACTAATACTTTCTAAAACTGAACATTTCTTAAAATCATTGTTATCATCACAAAATATGTAATTATTTTGTGTGTAGCGGGCTAGGCCAATGTTGGCATATATGCTGTCTCTTATTCTTGGCAGATGCAATCTAAACTGCTATCAAGTATCTGGTATGGTACTGTATTTATTTATGCAACTATAGGCCTCGGGTATATTTTAAAATATCAAGTTCATAAAGTTTGGTGCATTTGTCGATAGTGTTTTAAATATAATATAGCCTAGTGCTATTGAAAGTTTAGTGGTCAAAATACGGTTGCGGCCATCACTCGGAAGGTGACTATAATCGAGTAAATACATTTTCTAAAAAGTAAAAATACTGGTAGATAATTATTAGGTTAGTTACACGGCTAACTCGACTGCCAAAAGCTGTATGAATTTCAGCATGAAGACAATTGGAAGGGGGGGTAGTATACGCTTTGATAGTACATATCGAGATGTCAAGTTTATTTTTTATTCTTTACACTATTACTGATACCTAGGATAAGTAATAATAAAAAATACTAATAGTAATAATAAAAAGGGCATTTGAAGGGCGGAAGGGGGGGGGGGGGGGTTCTTTACTACTGGTATATATTCTTAACAGTTTGCTAAACAGGATACATAAAATAACGAGACTACCACATTTTTTAGCATTAAAATTTAAACGTACCATTTTGTATCATTAGGGTTGCCGTTTCATACTAGGCTACTTTTAATGATCAATAATCAACATTTTCATTCAAATTTTGTTTCATTCAATTTGATGCTCGTTTAATCGATTGATTGTCAATTATTCAAAATTACTCAATATAAGAATGATGAAGAAAATGAGTTATCGAACTCTGTGGAGGCCGGTACTGATTCTGTGATACCCAAGATCAATAGTCAAAATGCCCCTTTTCTAACTAAATTATGTTGGAAGAAATTGTAGTGATATACTGTACCTTCTACAAAATATTAAAAATTGCTTAGTTATCCTATGCATGATTTCCTAGCCGAATATATAATAATATAAATACAAAGCAAAGTATTGTTGAGTCTTTACTAATATCACCACATGTAGGCTCTACTAGTAAACAATCTTAAACAAGAATTGTAATTTTTTTTTTTTTTTTAAAGAGACAGAATAAACAATCGATTATCGACTAGTAGTCGGTGGCTACCCTAGTAATTTTTGGATTCACCTGTTGAGACTTTGTACTCTAGTATGTCAATAAAGGCAAGTTAAAAGTGTTAAGTTTTGCTCAATATTCCTTCCTCTCCTCGCCCATTTGAACGAATTACTTTGCAGTGCCACATCACAATAGTGAGGGTGACAATGGGGTTTAAAATAATACATAAATAAAATGGTACTGTTCATTAACCCATCGGCTTACCATTAAAAATCGCTGCGCCTGGCCCCTCAAATCCATTTATTTTTTACGAAATGGGGTTGCGGAGTGCACCTCAGCAAAAAATTCACTGCTCCAACAAAAAAAACCCGATTTACTTGAAATAAAAAACTAAAATGTAGCCTAAATAAATGTCTAGGTGTATGAACTTTCCTTCGAATTTTTCTGGTGTCAAAATATCACACCCCTCATCTTCGTCATATCCGTCAAATATTGCAATAAGCTGTAGCCGCCATAGCGCGCGCGCCGCCATACCACCTACGAATGCAAACATAATCTTTCCTTCAAGCATAGACAGGCTAAAACTTGACCGAGTGACGAGCCAAACACACGTTGGATGCAGCGAAGTGCGTAGAGTACATTGAGCGCGAATCTCTTGGTGATGACGAAAACCCTTCTCATACAACGACCGATAATGTAGCGCGCTGTTCCTTGCTGTTCCAGCCGTCGATCCGATGGCCAGGTAAATCGGCGCGCATTGTAAACAGCCCGTCGATTCGATGGCGAGAAAGCAGGGTTTAAAACGGGACCCCCCCCTCAAAAAAATGTAAATATTCGGGAAAAAACTTTATTGACAATATAACTACTACATCTTATCGGTTTCAGGGGGTCAGGAAAACACAATTTTTTTGAACAAAGCCTGAAAAACCCTTTTCCCGGCTACAATTTTGTCCAGGATGACACTGCCTACGCCAACATACTCCCCCTACAAAACCTTTTAAAGGTCGCTATTTTAATATAATGGATTCAAGGAAAGTATTTTCTTTTAAAAATAGCGACTTTTAAAGGTTTTGAGGTCATTGGTGTCCGTGAACGTCATGCAGTGCACGGCGACGACTGCCTCAGTGGGCCTCGCTTTCCCAATGGACTGTCCCGCCTGGTTACGTTGAACGTGTGAGAATTTCCTTTTTTTGGGGTCATTAAACTCCTCACAAGGAAATTTATTTTTATAAACAAAATAAGAAAAAAAAAGACAATGGGGGGGATAAATTAAAAAAAAAATTGGGGGGGGGCCCCTTTAAATAAACAAGTCCCAAAAAAATTCACAATGGATCTGAAAAAATAGGAACCAAAACTCTTTTCGCTTTTTTCATACCAGAAATCTCTATCCAGTAGCCCACCCATCTGTTTAATTAAATAACAGAAATGTAGCACAAAGCAACAATATAAAAGCCCTAAGTCTACATACTAGGGGGAAAACCCCAAAGTCGTTGTTAAACATGAGCTACCCAAAGTGTTTTGATTTCAAAAACCGGGCCCGTCTGGTCCCCTTACAGGAACTCATCTGTTGCCACAATAATTTTTTTAAATTTGAACATTCAAAATGCGAATCGATTCAAAACTATTAGCGTGAAACTTAACAAATTTCCAGATAAAAAAAAATCCCCTAATTTTTATTTCCCTTTTCCCCACCCCTCAAAAATAAAGGGGTGTAAAAATAAAAAAAAGTTGAAAGAAGGTACGAACCCCACCCATCCGTGGGGTAGGCTAAATTTTTACCATTGGGCATGCAGGCCACGTAAACCACCCCCCAAAACTGCTACGAAACAAATGCCATTGATTTTTATTAAAAATCACATTTTTTTTTATTGAGGCTTAAACGCAGTGGATCAAGCTGATTTTTAACAGTTTTTAGTAAACTCGTCCCGGATGTCTGTTTAAAATTTCAGCGCAATCGTTCAGGGGTTTCGGTGATTTTCGACGACAGACAGACAGATTACAGAATGAGAGCCGTTTGAGTTGAATGGAGACACTCAGTCGCTCCGCTCCCTCGTTTAATTAGTGACATGATAGACTGCAGTCAGCCCAAATAAACAATGTGTTCAACAGTAAACAAATGTGTCTTTATGCTGAGTGTTGCAAAAAACGGTCTTGCAAAATCTTATGTGTAAAAAATATCAAAGTACATTTGAATTTGAATAACTGTGTACCGCCATTTACTTAAGAATAAGTATGCTACAAACAGTGTGCTATTATTAGGGGCTACTTAACAACACTGCACTGTACTATGCATGGAAATCGTTCACTTATTGTGTGGCTGTAGTGACAACATGTAGGTAGTTTTTAAATTACTGCATCATGACCTTGGAAGATAACTCAATGTTGGTGGATACAGCATCTTCATTAATTATTGATAATGTGATGTCTAAACCACAGAAACAGTGTCAAAAGATGAAATGCATTGTTAACACTAGACAAAAGAAAGATTTTTACATCAAGCCCCATAAATTGTTGATAGAGAGAGACCAACCTCTGCTGGCAGTATACTTTTTAATTGCTGGCCCCAACACCTTAAAAGTTAAAACTATTAGATGTGTGGTAGATTTTAGATTTTTTAAATTCAAAATTCTTTTTACTCAGTTGTTTTACTCATGTATTTTTATGTAAAACTTACTAATAGTTTAGTTTGTTTTTGTAGAGATTTGTAATAATTGGTCTACGTTTGCTGTTTATGAATTTTATTACTTTATCTTTAAATTGATGTGCTTGTATCATAGTAATAATATATTATGTAAGGATTAAAAAGCAAAAAATAAAAAATATCTAATAATAATAAATTTGGAATAAATAAAAATAATTTTAGAGAGCTATTAAGTTTCTTTTTCATCATGATTGCTTAAAATTAAAATACGTCATCATTTTGTATGTTTGTTAAATTTTTCTCTTCTATGTTTTGTGCTTTTTAGTTTTTTTGTTTTTTGTTTTATAAGGCTTTTTTTTTCTCACAATTTTTTTTTTTAAAGGCTGGCAGACACCTTGTGTTGGGGCAAAGGGCCCTTTTTTGCCCAACCCTTCCTAAAGCCCAAAGACAATAAATAAAATAATAAAAAATAATAATAATTAATAATAATAATAATAATAAAATAATAATAATAGTATTTTTTTTTTATGACAATTTGACAAATCGAGTATGAGCATGACTGTTAACTGGATTTTTCATATAAGTGTAATAAATTAATATAGAAACTAAAAACATGTTTAAATACTGCTTTACGATTTCTCATTCTCCATTTACTTCCGGTGAATTAGTTGTCGCCTCAACAGCTTGATCATTGTTGGTGAAATTTTCATCACATGTACAATATAAGCTAGCCATCGGCAGTGGTCGAAATTAACGCCCGCCCGAGGCTAGTGAAACTTTGCTCGGTCTAGTAAAAATTGCATTTCACTAGCCCGACAGGCAAGTACTTTTACCAGAGTTACCAATTGCCGTTCAAAAATCTTTCATATATATTTTGCACCGATAACCTAACAAGTTTCCCCTATTTTGCGTACCTAAATGGAAATCTTTCTAAATATGTAAACAATATAAAAATCTCTTAATTTAGGCTAATCTCATTAATAATATGGTGAAAATTTGTTTCCGGTCAGTCCCTAGTCCCCCACACCCACTCATCAAACCCGGCAAATATTGTGACTTAAAACACATTGTACAGTGTGCACTGTTATTTAATTTGATATGTTAACCGTACATTAAAATTAAATTACTCGCACTGTAAACATTATGTTGTATGATTTGATGTTGTGGTATAACCAAAACTGACATGGATTTACCATTTTTTTTTTATTTTTTTAATATTAAATGGGTTACCATATTTTTGGATTTTCTACAAGATTCAAATTTTTCTATTAGGCATGACATCACATGCTCAGGTTACCCAAATCTATTCTAAGGGTTTGAATCTTTTTCAAATAACAAACAATGAATAATTATTACTGTATCAATGACCGTTAATTATGTATGGTATTATTATTAGGTAAACACAGATTAGTTACTTATTTATGCTTATTTAACACCAGGGATGCGCCATCGATACTTTTTTCATTATCGATTACCAAAATGGTAATGTCATTATCGAATCGATAATATCGATATTACCAATAAAGTCTGTTCCGACCTATATGTGGAACCTCAAGTGTGGCAAGTGTAAGTCAAAACAAAACAATCTTACTGCCTCACTGTCTTCGATGTCATGTGTTTGGCTTCCGTTATCGACTGATAGGTCAATTCCAAACATAAATCTCGAGTGTGACACCATCAGCCCAGCCAGTGTATGGCACAACGTGAGATAATCTCCGTCTTTAGAGTTTATAGTTGGTGCCACTATTGACGAATCATCTGATATTTCGATAATCGATAATGAATTTTGGTTATCGATTATCGAAATAATATTCATTATTTATTGATTATTGATCGATAATATCGATTAACGTGTGCATCCCTAATTAACACTCTATGCCAGAGTAGGACTCTGGTGCTATATCTTGATCACTGAATATTGTATGAAACTGTGCTTGGGGTGATTGGTTGGAGGCCAGTTATACCATTCAATAGATCTTGGAGAAGAATTGTACCCTGATTCACCAGCTTTTGGTGCTACTGTTCAGTAGATAAATAAATTCAAGCATTGTTATAACAGCCATTGCTTAACTTCATGTTTTCAGTAATGTTGGCCACTTTTACCCTTTTAAACGCATGTCTCAAGTGTCTGTTGTTGACTCTTATTTTATAAACAAGTGCCAATAAAGGCAATGATGGTAGATGGTGGGATTTTTAGGGTGAAAGTAAGTTTCATGGTGACTGGCTTAGAAGTCAGAGGGGGAGTTATATGGATTTAGACTTTTTGTTCTTTGCAAAGCGGTGCTTTTCTTTTGAATGTAAGTTTTAAAAAAAAAACTGTGCAGAGAGTGGATTCTTCAGCCATTCTTCTTTCTTGCTAGCCAGTATAAAATGGCTTCTTTCTCTGACCTGCTCATATATCATTGGGCAGGGAGTCAATGTCATTTTGATGTGCGGCACACCTGAAAAGGTGTGCTCTGTCTTGGGATTCAAAATTACATAATTTACAAGTGGCCGGTTCTGTGGTGATGTTGAATCTGTTCAGATGGTGTTGCAGAACGTCATGGCCAGTTGCAAGTCGGAACTGGGCTGTGGCAGTTTTACGAGACCAGATTTGTATGGCCCATTTTTGATCTCATCCCACCTAGATTTCATTGTTGCAGCCTCTTCTGTGCTGTTTATGAAGACCTTTTCCATGATCAAGCCAATCTCCCTTTTTACATGGTGAAATGTCATAGAGAGAGCTGGTGGGGCATTTTTTTTGGTGCCGCTTTTGGCAAAAAAGTCAGCTGTTTTGTTCCCCAGAATTTTACAGTGGCTGGGGATCCACTTAACTTCAAGCGTTCTGCCTTGTTGACCGAGGCTAGTAAGAAAGTTTTTGAAGAGCAGCATATCAGGGTGGTAATTAGCTGCTTTTGTGATGAACTGTATTGCTGAGATGCTGTCGCAGAGGATGACAAATTTATGTTTGTTGAGCGGAAAGGTTGGCATTTCTGCATAGTTTTCAATATTTTTGCTGTTATTAATGTATACAAAAACAATATTTTTTGTTGTTATTAATATAAAAATTATAAATTATTAAAAGTACATTTTTTTAACTCTTATTACTTTTTCAACAAAATACCTACTTGCATATAAAATTACCTGAAACAAGCTAGGTTTCTAGGCTTCACAGCTCTCTTAGCCACCAGGCTCCAAAGTGTTGATACCAGTGGTTAGGACTGTGTGTTCACCAAAATCCGTTTTCCAATATATTCTTAAACCAGTTGTTATAGACTTGAGCAAGAATATTAGACATACACTTATGAGATATGAAGAGACCAAATGTTTTTTTTTGTGCATTCTCCAACTATTCCTTCTTTTATGAACAATTTTGGGCGCTAAGTTGTGAAAAAAGTATACTATTTGTGAGGCTGATATTTGTTTTATAGCATTAACTTACACTTAGCTGATACAATGAGGTATTTTGAAATATGTATCGTCAACACCTTTCATTTTACAGTGTTTTACATTTTCCGGTACATTTATGGTATTTGTAACGCCAAAAGAAAACATTTGTAGAATTTGAAATATGAAAGCTATACGTTTTAAATTTTAATACATAATTGCATAGTCAAATGTGAGTGTAAGCTACAATAAAAATATCAGCCATCCAAATCGTATACTTTTGCACAACTTTGCACAACACAAAATAGAAAATACTACTTCATAAAAGCAGCAATAGCGGACGGAAGTATGCACCAACCAAAAAATTCAACAAAATAATTTGGTCTTTTCAAAAGACTGACTAATGGTCTTACTCTATAACTAGGGACCCTGAAATTTTGGGAATGATTTTTTTCACTAAATGATGAAATATGACTGGTTTATTATTAAGTAGCAAAATAAGGCAATAATCACTTTTTATGCTAAATGAGAGCAAAATCGGGAAATTTTCTCAATTATTCTGTTAAGTTTTACCTAATACATTACCTAATAAACCCAGGTCAAAATTTGCTAAAATTATGTTTTGTTTCATTGGATTCATGCCTATGATAGTTTTAACATTATCAAAATCCCTTTCCCATATCTTAAGTTGTGATGGTCTTGATAAATATAAAATATTACTAAGAAAACAGATACCTTACACCAAATGTTTATACCCCTTTCGACTTTTGGATACACGATCACAAACCAAACGTGCGAGACGAAAGTAGGAAACCGCCTTGTATTTGAACGTAGTCTGCGTGTCTCACGCTAGGTTGCAGGATGTGTACGCGCGAGACGTTTAGTTCTAACATTCGCTGTGATGAAGCGCTCAAATGCGTTCCGTGACCTAGCTCGTGCTTCATATGTGGCTTTTTCGGCACACAAAGTATCGGCTCGTTGGTCTAGGGGTATGATTCTCGCTTAGGGTGCGAGAGGTCCCGGGTTCAAATCCCGGACGAGCCCAATTTTTTATTTTATATTAGCTTGATGAGAAAGTACGACTTAACTTAGAAAAGTATGAACTTTTTTCGGAAAACATATTGAAAAGGAGAACGTGAGGTATTTTCAAGATAAGAATGCCTACGACATCTCGGTCAAAAGTAGTATTAGTGGAGACCATAAGCTCCCATTACAAATTTAATAACAATCGTGCAAATCGTGAAGCAAGCATGAAAATTTGCCAGTTTACTAAAATGATCACAAGGAATCCAAAAATCGATGGCTCCAAGTTGAGTTCCTATAACTTCTATTAGTTGAATTAATCTAATTAATTCTTCTTTTTTTTTTATAAAAAGAGACAACACAGTCGACATTGGTATCAAATAAAAGCTTATTTAACAAAGAATAAATAAATGAAAAATATTTTTATATTATTATTATATTATTATTTATTTTTATTTATTATAATTTTAGTAAAATGTTACCACTTATAACTTCGGCCTATTATGTATAATTATGTATACCTTAAACTCTACCGATTGTCACGAAGCTTTATCAGTTGACTAACTTTATGTCATTGAATCCAAATTTATATGGCTACAGACGAAATGTTTACAACTTACGGATAAATTGATATATGAAATTAATAATTAGTTTATTCTCAGTTAAATGTTTGACAATAACGAATTTCAGTCAACTAATGTATCAAATAAAAGAAATACAAGCACAATTAAAGAGAAAAATGATGGCCTAAGAGTCGAGTTCCTTTCACTTTTTAATTAATTGAATTAACGACAATTAATCACATAAATCTAAATTTTATGTACAAAATATGAAAGTTTACTTTACGTAAATAATATGTGGAAAATATTTTTCATAGTTAATTAATTAATCATCCAATTAAATTACATTTTAGTTAAGTTATATCACTTTTGACTTATACATAATTAATTATGTATACCTAAAACTATGCCGATTGGCCTAAGATTGTACCACTTTAATAACATAATGCCAATTAATCCAAAATAGTATGGCTTCAAACGAATTTCGTTCAACTCACAGATTAATAGAATAATGAAATTGAGAATAAGATAAATCTCACTTTAAATTGTTTGAAATTTAGTAATGCCCTACGAATGTCAACAAGAGCATTAAAATTAATGTGAACACAATTAACGAAAATAGTGATGGCCCTGAACTGAAAAGCACTAAATTATCATTAATTGAATAATAATGAAATTAATTACATAAATCTCAATAAAAACTGAAAATCATCACTACATAGTCGACTTGGGTGTCAAATGAAAGCTTATTTTATTAATAATTAATATACGACCAAAATATTTAATTCTAATTAATTCTAATTAATTGCATTTGCAAAGTTCAATATACGTGGGATGCATCTTGGCCGGCTAAATGTCAAAATATGTGTCCCATTTCCTCTTCTCCGCAAGCGAGGTTCTAAACGTGATCAGCTCGACCCCGTGTGACGAAACAGCCGCCTGCCATTCAGAATGGATTAGTTATTAGGTAAAATGCCATTGCTGGAAATTGCATGGGCAGTCCCTCACACCAAACCCACACGATGCGTCTATAAAAGGGACCATAATTTTTTTTTTTTTTACCGGTTTCTTTGCAAATGTATTGACAAAGTATTTAAAAAATAGCTTTAATTTTTTAATTTTTTTAATGTCTATCCTATTCAGTTAAAAAAACTGATTTACAAAGGAGGACTACAAAATCAATCTAGTACTTACATAGATGCAGATACAGCAATGAACTAACAGTTAAGTAAATATTTGAAATACTAATATTATAACAACAATGTAATACAAAACACAATAATTTTTGTAACAAATTCAAAAAGGATATTAAATGCAATTAATTAATGAACTAAAAAAGGGTGGGGAATGCATAAAAAAAAGAAAAAAGAAAAGGGAACAAAGAAAGAAGAAAGAAGAAAGAAAGAAAGAAAGAAAAGAAGAAAAAAAACATCAAAAAAAAAAAATGAAAAGAAAAAACTGATTTATTAGACGATCCCACTCAAACGATTATGAGGTTTGCCAAAAATCAGGAACGGCAAATCAGGGAGTAATCAAATTTTCGCGGAAGAAACCACCGAACGCGAATCTTCATGCTTGTGTTCAAATCTTGATAACAATTTAGTTCAAAAGATCTTATTGTCTTATATTATATTATATATTATTATATTATAATAATGATTACTATATTTTACTGCATGCAAACAAATCAATACAATTTTCAATTCAAAATTTCGAGTTTTAATCACGAAATAGTAGCCTATCATTCAAGACTTTGCAGGTAGTCAAAATATCAATGTATACATAATGATTAATGATCACAGGTGGTAAACCTATACACGTGTACAATGTAATCAAATTTAGATTTTTTTTTTTCTTCACATTTTTTCGACATTTGACGTGTGTTTACTTCAAGACCTTTTCCTTACAAACTACTAAATATTTTTCTATGATATGACCTGAGAAAAGGCTATACATGAAAATTTAGATAGGGCTTCTCCGTAGGCAACTTGGGCGTTGACACTTGAGTTGACAGTTTGGTACCACCTTACACCCAACCCAACCTTATATATTATTGTGTTAACAAACAACAAACAAAATTAAACATTCCCAGAATACAAAATACGACAAAAGACGTGTGCATTTATTTATAATTATTAAAACACAGAAAAAATTAGCGAGCGCACTTTCTGAGCGAGAGCACTTTCTACTGTCATACATCCCCGTCTGGGCCCGAGGTAGGATTGGCCCAGAGCATGGTACAAGGATATGGGCCCAGAGCATGGCTCTGCTAATCGTAAAAGGCGATTCAAGAGAAAAATTATACCTCGCAAACATCAGCTAGTAAGAGAGGAGTATGTCATTCCCCGAAACTAGAGGCGAGCTCTGGCAATCGTCGTCGGGGACACCTTCCCTTTCCCTTGACGACCTCCCCGACGACGATGACAATGACACAACGAACAATGACGATGACAAAGACGATGATGACCGCGAAGTGAGTACCCCCCCTTTTCCTCCCCCTACCCGTGGCTGGTTCTGACCAGCATGGACCCCTCCCCCCATATCTTCAAGGCTAGAGTGGTGCATTATGACCTAACGGTTGACGCGTCCTTAATCCAAATAAACAAAAAATACAGTCATACATGCACACAATATGATTCACCAACATAGAAAATAACTATTCCGCTTCCCATGCAGTTGCATTGCATCCCATGGTTCAACTCCAAAATAGTAGGTATTTTGACTTCCCTGTATAAAATATGAGTCGAACTTGTATCACTAGTTTTTTTCGTCCCGCTCAGTTATTATTTTTAAATGTGTTTCTTGTGAAACGATTATTTCACTTATCACTTGGAATTTTGATTGGAATTCTACATTTAACCTACTAATTACAAAAGGGATTGTTAAAAGCAATGATGAAAGCAAATATGAGAGGCATGTTAAACGTCGTGATGTCTTCTTATTACGACATTTTCTAGCATACATCTTTCTAGTCTAAAGTCTACGTTTGGAGCTGATGAGTCGAAAAGTGTGCTAACTAGTCTCGTCTCATCCTTATGATTACTGCTAATGAACATGTGGAAATGTGAAAGTCATATTATAGAAATGTTTCTGAAATCTACATAGTTTCTCTCTCTCTCTCTCTCTCTCTCTTCTCTCTCTCTCTCTCTCTCTCTCTCTCTCTCTCTCTCTCTCTCTCTCTCTCTCCTCCCGATCCACGCAGTACACACACACACACACACCTGTGCCGCACTTCCGGGTCGGAGCAAGTTCTAAATCTAAGTTATTATTTGGTTTGGATTCGTTCGGATTTGTGCAGGTCTTCTGGATAATAATCTGAAACATTTCCACCATCTTCTCGGGGTTTGGATTATATCTATCCTCCTATATATACATTTTTGCATCTTATTATTTCTAAAATTATCCCACTCACGCACCCACTCACGCATGGCAATAACTCGTATATATATTTTTTAATAATAATTACAAATTCGGCCTAATCAATAGTGGCCTAAACAAGTCCAATACTATTTCTCAAGTTTGGGAATATGATTTGTATTTGCCATAATATATTTGTATTATTCGTTTTTATATTGGGAGAGGCCTACTGAATCTTCCCACCACCACCACCACCACCACCCTTCAACCCGCCAACATGTAAACACCACTCCCCCAATATTAATTAGTACAGTAGTACAAGTTGGTCATGGGCAGGTTGCCTCCAAAAAAGAAGCATCACGAAAACGTATAGACCTTTTCTATACGCCGGTCGCCATATCTTTGTATTGAATCGTTGGACATGAATCAACCTTCTCTGTGAAAATAGCTTTAGCCTATTTTAAAAGCTTGGCAATTTACTTCAAGAATTGATTATTAAAGACCTTGAAATGACAATAATAACGGGCGTAGGGAAACATGTTTGACGAAAATTGAATTAAGTTATTATCATTAATTTCTCCATGGTGGGTGGCATTGCGCTTATATAGTTAATGTGCATATTAGGTGCATAGGCCTAGTCTACATGCCGACGGGTATCTTATGCTGTTTCTCACGATTCTCTTTCTAATTATCATCTGAAGAAAGAATATATAATGTGCGATCTAAGAATTCAAAATGCATAACGTTGATTTATGAATTTCGTAACTGTACTGAAGCACTGCTGTGCTACTGTGTACAAACTCAAGCTCGGGGCATTGTTTGAGGCATTATTACTTTTGAATGAATAATAATTGTTTGCACACGTTTCCCGCTTCCTGTATTGGCAAAACAATGCATCATGTGATGATTCTTATCATTGATCGAAACAATTAAGAGCTATTCTTCTAGTTCTAGTCTACCGTGAGAACACATAGACCTACAACAAACAAAACAACAACATTTACTCAAAATCTGCAAGGGGTGGGGCAATGTTGTTATTGTTCTATGTTTCACTTATATAAGGTTTACATGCAGCTAAAACATGACAGCTTTCGTGAATGAAAATAAATATCCGAAAATGTATAAGGTGTGTACAAATTCCAGTTTATGATGGAATTTGTTTTCTTCTAAATAGAATACACGAAACGGTAGATACATTTTAACATACTTTTTAACATGCTTTAACTACAGACTTCATTCAAAACATAAAATTCTTACGATTCTGCTGTCTCCTAACCTCAATTTATACTAATAAAATTATCCAGTTTCACAAAAATTTGTCAAAATTCAAATTACCGATCCCAAATGGAGGAACGCTTTTTATCGTTTTATTTACAAACCCTATCCTACACAAATTATAATAATTGCTGTCTATTAGGTATATTCTTATTTCACAATTTAAACGAATCGTGTAACAACGAAATTAATCTCATTAAACTAAATGTACGTTGTGTGGGAAAAATTGCCAACAATGCGATCAAATGAAGGAACACGTACACGCTATAAGCAGTGCAAGTGTTGGACGGGACTGGAGTAAAGTGGGGTATATTAGATTCTGGTTGTTACGTAATGCGTAGGTTCTTGGAGCCGAGTATATAAAAGATGTCACAATTTGATGTGAAAATGACGCTTTGGGCATAACCGAGACTTAGATGAGATTCACACATAATATTATAAATAATTATAATTTATAACGATTAGAATGTAAAGTGAGAATTACTTCTTTATTTAAAAGTTATGCAGCCATATTATTGTTTTAATGTGTAACAACCGCAACGTACGTAATAACATGTCATACTATAAGTAAACAAAACAATTGCTTCAGTGTTCAAGAAATGCAATATTATACGTTTCGTCTTACTTATTTCGCGCATTCCACTTCGTAGCAATGATTAAAATTTCGTATCATGGGGACATCCGGGGTTCGTCATACATGTTGGCGTACGGGGAGAGGGTTAACATCCCAACAATTAATTATGAAGATCTGACCAAAACTGAACTAATTAAACCCGTTCAACGATTTTGCGCTATCATTTGTTCTTGAACAATCTGCCTGGGCAACTAATCCCGCTTCATGTGACAAGGCGTAGTGCTTACAAGAGTGAGATAAATTTGGGAGGAAGGAATGTCAAAGAAGGGCCATTGTATAGGACTCAGTCCTGCTTTTACATTTTGACCTAGGCAGAACCTGGGCAAAAAGCCCTTGGCAAGATATACGGTTGCCGTCTTACCGCTATCCAGCATTGAACATAATTAGAACATTATGCTAGAGTAGAGATGATGAGTTATATTGTTTTAACTGTACTCCGTCCGTACTATCGTTGCATTTTCTTTAAATCTACAATACTTGATTGTGCTTACTCGATTATACCGTGAAATAATATTAAATTTCTATTTTCAAGAAATTTGAAATTAAATATATTGAAGTTGCAGTTAGTGTGATTTTGAACAGCTTTCACTTCCATCCAACGTCTTGGATATGTTGATGCTAGACTAGAGTAAAGGAAGCGATGTACCAACTACCAAACAACCCAAGTACACTATTTACCTCGTTACAGACACCAGTTTACTCATGCACCGTAGAAAAACAACCAATCTAGAAGCGAATAAAAAGCAGCGTAACTGTGAGGCAATGACCATCGTCCATGGCGCATGTGGAAAATGTTTTCTCACTTTTCTGTTATTGGAATTGATACTATGTATTGTATGCAGGTATTTGTTTCATTGTTCAAGTCTAGAGCTTATCATCAAAGGAAAACAAACGCGTCTACATTTTAAACGAGATCTTATTATAATGCTATTAGTTTTTTGTTTTTGAATGTTTTAAATACACTTGTCTATGGGCACACCAATAACGACTATGGAACACTTTTTTTAAATTGCGTTTGTTTCCAAACAATGTTACGAAATACACCAATTATTGGTCCGTCCTACGCAACACATACAGACCTGTATATTTATGATGAATATCGTGTAAATTATTCTTTCTCCTGCCCTGCATGCATGATGGCCTTCAACAAAGAATCGTGACAAGTTCATAGGTTGTTTCGCCAATGCCGTATATGTGCTTGTAACTTGTAAGTAATTTCGCTTGAATTTTGCACAATTGCTATTAGCGAGAAAAGAATGAAATTTCCGTCGCCGTACAGTGTTATTAACTTGACTGGCTACGGGGCATGCTTGGTACAAATACCTTTGTATTTTCTTCATGAATGTACATTTTGAATAACACGTGTTAACAAAACGTTTACTCCCAGTCCTAACAGCCTGTGTCAAAACATTTTTCAAGAGTTTGTGTGAAATATACCCTTCAATACGGTTGATTTCTCATTGGCTTTTCGATAATCTTGATTCATTGAAAACAATGATCACATCTTAAGAAAGTATTGTTGGTGTTTATCCAGCAAACACTAGTATGGCTATGAACTTAACATTCATTTGAAAACCAAAAATTAAGTTACTTAACAATTCGAGCCCCTCTCCCCTGAGACTTTGGGTTTCTCTGCACAGAATGTCAACTACTATGGGATTAATTTTAGTTATTTTTTAAACATGTTTTTTTTAGACTTACCAAAGTTTGGGCAAATTTTCAAATTCTTTCTCTTTCGGCGATCAGAACTCTTAGCAAAGCTGGAACTTTACCCCAGACCCCGTACTGGGTAGTGGGTTTGCAAGCCGACCCGACCCCTTCCTACTCCAACCCATTGTCAATTCCTGAATTCGCAACGTTTATCTATGTTTGTTTCAGTGCATCATACAAATATGAAATCATAGAATTTAAACAAAATAAGACGTGTAATTGACTTGGTCCACCATCCCTGATATCGCTTCCTCTCTTCTCTCTTCAAACTACAAACTATAATATTTACACAGCCGTGGAAACCGCCTAACAACCATATCCTAAGTCGGAGGCGAAATTAGGAAGCCCCATCCTCCCAATTAGAACATTTTTCGATGTACCCATCAAATTGACAGTATCCTTATTTTGTCGTTGTGCTAACTATAAACCGGGATAAACAATGTCAAATGAAAATGAGTGTTGCAAAAGTAACATTTTAGATTGCCCGTACAAATTTTATTTCATTCGCCACATAAAGAAAGATGCACGAAAACTAATTCTGGTGTCTGTCTGTAACATACCATAATGTTCTCACGCTTCTGTGTGAGAAACAATCTCACCACAGATAACTAATTTCACCGCGTGCATTATAATTTATTACCACTGACGATGTATACTGACCAGTGACCACGTCCTAGCACACCATACACAGGAACCCATTTCTGCGGGGGGTGGGGGGCTGTAGAGATTTGTCAGGGATATGTAAGCTAGGTTACTATGTTGGTTCATATTTTTATTTTTTTTGTGGGGGGGGCTTCACTCCACCATCCCCGCCCCTTGTAATTTTACGTCAGTGTGGAAAGGATTCGATTTATAATGACTGTGTCGATTGTTAGTAATATCCCATTGTTGTTGCTTGTCCTTGTCAATGTCAGCAACCAATGAGTATGTGGGACATAGCAAACACCAAACATGTGTTTGTTTGTGTCATAGTCCAGGAAGGAATCAGGTCTAGCCACGGAGTGGTGACGGTCCCGCTGATTGCATCCGTACGTACACGCCGCGACCATTACCAAAATGCGATGTGCCACAAATAATTGCCGAGAAAGCTCTTTAGTGTGCATATTTGTACATGATTGGTTACTTGTGTGAGTCCAAGCCAAGGAACTTGTCGTACTACCGACCACAACCTGCGTGCAGTTAGGTGAACGCCTCTGTTGGTGGAATTTCAGGGAAAGTTGTTTATAAAGCAATGAGACAAAATAACAATGGCTTTCATATACTCGCGTGGTATAAACTTACTTCGGTTCACCATCATTAACCTAACACGTCTACTATGCAACTTTCATCCTCCATAAGCATAATTCTACAAAGTTAATTTGTTTTAATTGTGTAATTCAAGTAACTTCCTTCTTGTTCATGCTAATGCGCGTGAGGAAGAGAATTCTTTGCTAGGTTGTTCTCCACGGTCTGATTTGATTCAACTCATATTATACGATATACGTTCTGGACCTGTTTTTTTTTTTCTCCTACGTCTGTCTACCTACCTGTGAGATTGTGTCGAGGTTGCGAGCTGATAGTGAAAGTTACTATGGTGGAACGTCGTTCAGTAACTCGCAGAGATAGATGCATGGCCTTGCCTCAAATCAACACGCGGTCGTGCCTGATCCGATCCCATGGAGGACTCAGAGCAATCCCACACCTCACAACTCACAAGTTACACTTCTAGTTGCGTGGGCACTCTCAAAACACCCACCTTCTTCATAATATGAGCTTTGACATAGATATCACATCCACCCAATTCTACAAAATATTTCTATAACGGTGAAACATTTTCTAAATTTATTTTCCAATATCTAAGAACTTCTTTTATTGACGTAGGATATTCGAAAAAACATGGCGCCTTTTGTGAAAATGTTTTTTCTGACTGGGATCTTAATTCTGAGGATGGGTCTATTTCTTCCATAAAAAATAATTATTATGTGTTCTATTTAGTAATGCGAATCCAAAGTGACCATTGTGATTTTTTTCAAAAATTGCTTTATTACATAATCTTAAAAAGTTTTCACCTTCTGAAATTTCGGAAAAGAGTTTTAAGAATTTCTAAAAGGAGCTTGAACATGATTTTTTATGTTTCACATAGATATGAGTGCACACTAATCGCTATAACAAAATACTAGCTTGGAATTGTGCATAAATAAATATTATACACTCGAGCACACACAAAATTATGCCCCTGAAATTACACTCGTTTTAGGCAATCACCATAATTACTGAGACTGCATCGAGTACCCAGGCAACAACCATCGAACGTTGGGTTTGTACAGGAAGAGTCGAGGTACGTCATTAGTGGTCAATATTGTTCTGACCAGAATCCTCCAAGGCATAACCGGGGCATCGCAATGTTATATCTTATGGACGTTTATTTTTACCGATTCATAGCTAAAGCATAGTAACGAGACTAGTTCCCCCTATGTCATGAGTTCAATTTAGTTTTTCTAACTTGGCAAAGTCTTCATGAAATGTAATTTTTGGATTATACAAAAACAAAACAAACCGCTAGCAGCCAGCCTGGCCCAGCCACTAGCAAACAAAAACCCCGGCTAGGATACTCAATCAAAAGTGCATTGCCAAAATAGGCATTGATTTCGTCTTTTTACCATACACGTCCGTTTTGATTTGTGCAATTGCATGTACCACAACTTCTTCGTTAAGATTTTTTAAAGAAATTAAGCATTCACACAAAGATTTCCCAAGCAATCTTATATTGTTAACTTTTATAATGTTTTTTTTATATAGGGTTGCCAACTTTTAAGAGATAAAATACGGGAATTTCCCAATTGACTGAACGTGTTTTTCAGTTTTCACACCCTCACTAGGGTCAAATCAAAGTACCACACGCGCATTGTAAACAATTTCCGATTGCCTTTGTTGGATGCGTCTGTGCATGTCCAAGTTGTAAAACTGGCTCTGCTTTGGTGCGACCATGCACCACACGCCTTCTTTTTTACACACTTCAGAATCGCAAAACAGATTTGTGATCAGCTTATTACCGCAAGCCATGTTATTATAGCTCACATTGTGCTTCACAGTGTGATTGATAAACAACCCGATAATTCACGGGCTACAACTGCAACATTGTCGGCAACATGTACTTGGGGTCACGCGACGGATTTACGTCTTGGTTGTCGACTCGGGTGGTGGGGGTGGGGAAATTTGATATTTTGAAATTAATAACTATAAAGTTGTACATATCCCACAAGTCCACAACTGTGCGGGAAAAGTAATTCCCGTGTAGAGTTGATACTGGAAGCGACAAATGACTCTACTGAAAATACTGACAAAACTACCCTTTGACATGTTATTTTTTTATTACTTTTATTTACTCTTTAAGTATAATACTTTTGAATTATACTAACATCAATGGGCTAACACGCCTCCATTTAATTAAAAAAAAGAAAAGTTATTGTGCCATTTTCTATACATATATTTAGTTAGTTGAGGCCTAAAACTTAATCAATGTATTGATTATTTAATTGATTAATGATTAAGTTAATTACTTTTATGAAACCTGTGGAGTAGGGCAGTCCTTACATACCTGGGAGAGCAATGTTACCATAAAAATACAAAATTACGGTAATTTAATGTAAAAAATTTTAAAACCATTTTGGCGGATAATATTTTTAGCACACTTTTAGAACTTAAAAAACTATCTTCTTCTGTACCACTTGTCCGAATGAGCTAATTTTGGTTTTGTTTTATTACTTGGACATATTCATAACTTTGGCTAAAATATAATATTAAACTTCTATCTGAACTGTAATTAATAAAATGCATTATTCAAAATGCAAAAAATTAGCCAAAACTGGAAAATAAACAAAACCCATGCACAATTGTCTTTGGTTATGTCAAAACAAGGAAAATGCAAAATTTCACAACAATCGGTCCAAAAGGAAAAAAGTTTAGTCTTTTCTACCAAAGAGGTTAAAAAACAATAAAAAAAATCAAGGGGGGGGGGGGGTAGAAAATAAGCTAGAATAAAAAAAATTATTTTATCAATTTTTAAAGGTGTTTCCATTGCCCACACCAAAAATTGTCTTTGTAGCGCAAAAACTGTGGATTTTGACTTTTTCAGTGGAGTGTTCCCTTAATTGGAGGAAGGTATAATTTGATTATCTACCTATCTAATTAATTACAGACTTCTCTTCGTGAAGTAAGTGTATGTGGATTTCAGGTTTCTGTTCTGTTAGACTCTTAGGGCACCCGCACAAGGGTCAAATGTTAGAGGTCATACATGCACGCATGCAGACAGCGTTGGATAAGATCTAAAAGTACTGAATACCTTAGTGATTGCGAATGGAATTTCAATGAACATGTTTCTAGAATGCTAATTTAAAAAAAAATACAAATAATAAACATATAGCTTACTGAAGGTAGAATCCAAAAACATGTACATTATTTATAATAATATAGGGCCTAATCTATAAGTCCGCGGTGGCACATACGATTAGGGCGCTGGTCCGAAGCGTATGGCGCTACGAGGACGTGGGTTCGAATCCCGCATAATGCACGGATTTTTGTAATCGTCCTTCACAACACAATCTTCTCGAATAGACTTTGTGCATTAATCAACACAAACCCCAAATTCACGTTGCTATATATTTGGATTTATAATGAATGTTATGGATAAGGCATCACCACAGGTAATATTCTGAATGTTGCATTGCATGTATTGCACTTTTATATTATGTTTACACCAATTGAAATTGGACCAAAATCGAGACCAAAATACTTCAACTTTCTTTCAACTATTGAGTATACTCTGATAGTGATGTACATGTACAGTACAGGAAAGTACAGTATACTCAATGGTTCAACAGGAAAATAAAAATAATCATAAATATAAATAGAATTTTGAAGGTCCCAACTCGGGACTTGCCGCGATAACTTTCTTAAAAACTTTGGATAAACTATTGACGGTGCTGAAACACCCGAAACTGCAACTGTGATGTGAAGTGAAGTAGCCAAGGTGTAATCACAGGCAACTAATTATTACACATTGTTATAGTTAATTACTATGGTTAATCCATCCAGCACAGTGGCGGTTACAAGGGGAAGAGCACAAGGCTGGAACGTTCAAACATTCCCTGCAGGCTGTACTGATTTTGCAATACTGAACCCCCCTATAAAAATATGCGACTGCTTCCAAGTTCGTTATGTGAAAATGTGAAAATCTTCAGAGTAAATCACGAAGCAGCAGCAGTTTAGACTCTGAGTCCTGGATGGGGGTGGGGGTGGGGGACTGGGAACATACCACAGACCACTGGTGGATAAATGAGTGTACGTTTTAGTTTATTTATGATAATTTCGAAACAGACAACATAATAGCGAATTTGCAGGAAGAATAACATTACTACGACTGGAAATGAGTCAGATATCGTGCACGATTGTGGCGTGACAATGACATCAAATACGAAAAGTCGGTGGGAATTTATTATACCGTCGTTGAAGAAGGGAAACAACCTTTGAGATGATGAGATCTAACTTCTTGCATAAGGTCTTTGGGTAATAAATTCAAAGACAAAGTAGACAACATAATCCAAACTTCGACTCCCACTACCGTAATCCTGAGTCCTGACTAAAGTGTTTTGGATTGTAAGCTGGAGTGGTATAGAGCAAAGATAATTTACTGTTAATAACTACGTTATTGGTATAGAGTGTCAGGATGAGATTTATTGGATGAGCGTAGCTAGCGTAGCGAGCGAAGCGAAGATTCCATTTCACTACACTGGAGAAAAAAATCCGGAATGTTTTTTTTTTCTTTCTGTATTTTTGTGTGTCTGTTAACACGATTCCGGCTAAACCGATACTCCGATTGCGATGAAATTTCATGGAGGCCTTCGAAATCTCTGAACTTAGAACTGCCACGTTTTTTGAGCGCAATCGGGAATTTTTTTCTCATAAAAAACCCAATTTTACGATTTTTTTCATTTTTGTAAAACTTTCTTCGACTTATATAACACCTACATGCTTTAACCGATTGTAATGATTTTTTCACAGAACCTTAATTTCATGAATTAAGATATTAGTGAGAAATTTGAGCGTAATCGAAAAATTATTTCTCATGAAAATCGAAATTTTACGTTTTTTTTTCTTTTTTAAAACAATTCTTTGACTTATTACACCTACATGCTTTATCCTATTGTAATTATTTTTCACAGAACCTTAATTTCATGAATTAATATATTCGTGTTAAATTTGAGCGCAATCGAATATTTATTTCTTATGAAAATTGCAATTTTACGATTTTTTCTTTGTTAAAAATTACGATTAATTAATAAAATTGTTATTTTTGTATTTAATTTAATTTAATTAAAAAAAAAAATCTTCGACTAAGTTATGATTTTTTCACAGAACAACAGAAAATATGCGTAACACATGGAAGCTCAATGCACCAATTACGCTCATCCAACAACGCGGCGGGACTTAAGCGTTTTCCTAGTATTTTTCAATTTACTAGGAAGCTACGCAAACGCTTTTTCAGGCGCGTTGTTGGATGAGCGTATGTTTTTTTAAACGAAAAGTGTAAAATTGCGATCATAAGAAATTATTTTTCGATTGCGCTCAAATTTTACACAAATATACTAGGAAAACGCTTAAGTCCCGCCGCGTTGTTGGATGAGCGTAATTGTTGAATTGAGCTGCCATGTGTTTTGCGGATTTTCTGTTGTTCTGTGAAAAAAACAGAACTTTGTTGAATTTTTTTAAAATTAAATCAAATTAAATAAAAAATTAACTTTTTTTTTAAATTAATCGTAATTTAAAAAAAGGAAAAATCGTAATATTGAAATTTTCATAAGAAATAATTATTCGATTACGCACAAATTTTACACGAATATATTAATTCTTAAAATTAAGGTTCTGTGAAAAAATCATTATAATCGGATAAAGTATGTAGTTGTTATAAGTCGAAGTAATTTTTTAAAAATCCAAAAAGAAACGTAAAATTGCGATTTTCATGAGAAATAATTTTTCGATTGCGCTAAAAAACGTGGCAGTTCTAAGTTAGAGATTTCGAAGGCCTCCATAAAATTTCATCGCAATAGGAGTATCGGTTTAGCCGGAATCGTGTTAACAGACAGACAAAAATACAGAAAGAAAGAAAGAAAAGAAAGAAAGAAGAAAGGAAAAAAAAAAAAAACATTCCAGATTCTTTTCTCCAGTGTAGTGAAATGGAATCTTCGCTTCGCTCGCTACGCTCGCTACGCTCATTCAATAAATTCATAAAATTGAGGTTCTGTGAAAATATCATTACAATCGGATAAAGCATGTAGATGTTATGTCGAAGAATTTTTTTTTAAAGCGAAAAATGCGTAAAATTGCGATTTTCATGAGAAATTATTTTTCGATTGCGCTCAAATTTCACACCAATATATTAATTCATAAAATTAAGATTCTGTGAAAAAATCATAACAATCGAATAAAGCATGTAGGTGTTATAAGTCGAAGAAATTTTTAAAAAATCGAAAAAATCGTAAAATTGCGATTTTAATGAGAAATAATTTTTCGATTGGGCTCAAAAACGCGGCAGTTCTAAGTTCAGAGATTTCGAAGGCCTCCATAAAATTTCAACGCAATTGGAGTATCGGTTTAGCCAGAATCGTGTGGACAAACACACAAAAATACAAAAAAAAAGAAAAAAAGAAAAAAGAACATTTCGGATTTTTTTCTCCAGTGTAGTGAAATGGAATCTTCGCTTCGCTCGCTACGCTCATCCAATCAAATTTTGACCCAAATGTAGGGTGACTATGCGCCTCGATTAAGCCGGGTCAGTCCCGCTTTTAAGGCCATGTTCGCTTCCCGAAGATTTGGTTTAAAACCACCCAGATGTCCCGGAATCACCGAATAGAGCAAGGGTGCAATAATTCATTTTATATGATTCTCTACTCTGGCCTCTTAGACCAACTACACATTGTATGAAACACAACCTACAAGTTGTATTGCGTACTCATTTCAATAACCAGCTTAGTGTGGTGCTACTTACTTATTGTAAAAAGCATGGTAAAGCATCGCTACGTAAAGACGGACGGAGGACCCGGGTTCGATCTCCAGTCGGGCGACATCTTTTCGAAGTGTACTCAACTTGCAAGTAACACAAGTAACGTATAAACATTTCACAATAATTCGATGAGAGAAGTGAACGAAGGTATATATTATTATCTTCAATTTACTTTTTTTTCTTCACTATATGTACTGAGCAAACGACTTTCAAAGTTTTAAACATTTAGATGAAAATTATTGGAGGTGAAAAAGTGATCCAGATCGTATGTGGAAATTCGCTGGATTTGTCGATCAAGCCGTTTTGAAATAGTCTTTGAATGGTTTTGTCCCGGATTTTTGGTTTATAAAATATAACTCAAGTCTCAATATAGTCACCTAACCCTTTCCGAAATAGCAATTGGCAAAATTGCTAAATGTACATTCATGGACTCCCTGAAAATAAATGGGGAACTCGTCTGTTTATTATTGGCCCTGGCCTCTGCATTTCCAGGGACTATTGCTCATGAAATTGCTAGTGACTTTTTTTCTGTTTTCACCGAACAATTTGTTTCAATTTGGTCATAACCGGTTTTGTTTACGACATTACAAGTTACTTTTTCGGTCGATGGTGGTGGTGGCGGCTCAAGAGGCCGGCGAGTACGAGGGGCAGAAGCAAATAGGGAACCTAAGTGGGCGTTGTCCGGTTCTCTCCCGATAGCGAGGTATAGGCGATTAACCCGTGCTAAATGTTTCGTAAGCGATAGCGCGAGAACCCGACCACGGACCGGAATTATATTCATACTGTAAGAAACTACATATAATCTTTCCTCTTTGCGTGGATATACATAACTCTGCTCTATCACAAATATTTGTTGTTGTTATTTGTTGTTTGTCATTTGTTTTGAGTTGAAGTGAACTCTACATTTACACTGTTGCCAAACCTTCCAAACTGTTCATGAAAAAGCACGTAAAAACATTTTGTCCGTGGCATCAGCATAACATTTGGTATCCGACTTGCTTTGTGGCTACTGTGAGGTCACTGGGTTGTACTAGATTATACATTACTAATAAAATATCCTTTAATGTGCCAACAAAATCTGAATGCGAAGTACATTTAGCAACCATGGACAGGCGCGTGGTATGCGAGGATGCCACAGCTGCACACAACGTGGCTGCGTCTCGCTTAGGTTGCCGCTCAGTCAGAGTACATTTGCGACAGCGCGCAAACATGGGTCCATTTAACTCATAATAGTTTGAATTTAGAAAGCGTCATCGAGCAAAGTAGAATGCCATCATCTTCTTCACAGAATTATGCATCTTGTGATGTTATTGGTTTAGATTTCTTTTGCGCGAGTCAAAAGATACGGCGAGTTACATTTTCGTACCATGCTAATTCTTATGGGCGCTGAGACCAGAGAGAACCAATTTCCTTCCCGCCTTCAAAACTTAGGTTCCCTATTCTTCCTTCTTCCCCCACCACTAGATGCCGAGGAATGCCGCTTTGCTTCGAGCCAAGGCGATAGTTGTGGCTAGTGTGAAACAGGTGTGCGGTGCGCATTCGCCCATTGAAATCTTGGTGCTTTCTTGCGAGTGGACGCCAGTGCGCATGTCGGCAAGCTTGAAGGAGTCGAACCATTGGTTGGCCAAGGTAGAAGACGGCCGCTGTCTGCAGCACCGCAGTCCCCGCAGTCGTTATTGTTTTAGTGTGGTGGTTACATGTGCAATAATGTGATGTATGTTTAGTGTTATAAATAGCGTGTTATTGTTGTTCTACGTATGAAGCGAGTGGATTGGATTTAACGTACCGTACGCAGTAACATATGGATTAATACAACTCTTCATCTCAGGTGTGTATTTGCCATTCACTTGCTAATCTTTATGGTAATCAAGCCCAAACCTTCGGCACAAGATTTCCACAGATTTTGAGTGTTTTAGCAAGATATTTGCTAGCGTCGACGCCGTTCTTGTTGCAATTTTAACAAACAAGAATAAACAAAAAATAATAATAATAAATAACATTAACATTCCCTTCTTTCCCGGCTTTGCATAGGCCCCCTCTGCATGATCCACGATTTGTGTCATGACTCCATTTGGCCACACTTCACTCACCTTGATCCGTGTTTTTCTTCTTCATTTCATTGAATATAAAAACTTATAAATGCAGGAGCAGGCCCAGCTGCAAGTTTCATGCGTAGGCCTCATTTCAACAGGATTTGTAATCATGTAAAGGCAGTGACTTTCGTCACACAGAGGTCCGAACTTCGAATCCCGGCAAGGGCAAAACTCTGTGACGCATTGTCGTCTGCACATCTCAATCTCACCCTTCCACCTTAGTGTATCGAATAATTCCCCAATGCTTCCACCGTATCGATAATCTGCCCATGGCTGCATGGCGCATCAATCATCACAGTGGTGGATCTAGGGGGGGGGGGGGGGGCAGACATTTTATTCATAATGACAACATACCAAAGTGTATAGACCTAGTAAATCTAATAAAACTTAATGAAATACACCCTCTATAAACTCTAAAGCCATTTAAACACTTTGACAAAGCTTCCTTTAAAAACATCTTTCGGAGAGTTCAGTTGGGGGGCTGTGACCCCAGACCCCCGACGTTGAGTTGCGCCAACTCAATGCCCCCCCCCCCTTACAGAGGACCTGCATCCACTCTTTTGGCGCATCATATTATTATTATGCAATGGGGGGTAGGGCCTATTTCTATGCCTGGTAGTAAGCATTTTACCTTTTAATGGTAAAGGTTTCGCGAGTGTATATTATACTTGGGGGAAAATTAGTTTGTGACAGCAGCTCATGTCCTCTATCTAGACTACACAAGGCTAGTAATAATTGGGGAAAGGGGATGAGTAACTTTGCTCATGCTCACAAACTTTAGACTTTGTGTACACTGGTTATTCAATGCTTTAGATAAGCTGCAGCTTCTGTCCGCGGTGAATATTGCATGAGCGCAAGTTTCCAGTTTGGCATGCATACGAGTTACGACTCCCTGGACGTACGTCAACCTGGGTTCGAACTTCGAATCGCGTTAGGATTTTTAACATTTTTTCTCATACTTTATACCACCTCTCCAATTCGCACAAACATACTCGGAACAAATTAAAACCCTCACCGTAACCGCTTGGAGTGTAATTAAATAGTAATTGTAATTTGCCGGTAATAATCTTTGGACTCGCCCTTACATTGCCTGCATGGTGCTCGTGTTAGAGCAGGTTGCTGACCCTAATTTCTAACACTAGTACGGTAGTACCCAACTATGTTTGCAAGTTGCATGCACAAAATGCAACAATCGGAATAATAATATGCAGCTTAATGCGTGTTATTATTTAAACTCGCGATATGCTTAAAGCTCTGCACTATGGCTGGTAAGTGGTAACGTGCAAATATAACCATTTGCCATTTGTACGACTTGCATTGCACCTATGAGATCATTGGTTGATCTCATTCTTTTATTCCCCATGCTAATTGCATAGTACCTATCCATCCTACCCATCATTGTTCACCCTGTCACTATCTCATTTTAATTATTTGTAACATACCATCATTGTTCACCCTTTATTAGCCATTGTTTACTGTCATTTGTTCACCCTTTACTATCTAATTTTATATTATTTGTTAATTTATTTCTATTGTATTTTATAATGTGGTTTAAAGAGGTATAACTAAGCATAGTAAGTTAGACACTTTGTGACTGGGCCTCATGGCCATTTTCTAACTTTCTATGAGGTTGTGCACCTTAATGTTCGATTATCTGTACAATTTCTAAAATAAATAATAATAATAATAATAAACCCACTGTCACATATGCTTAACGAATCGACATACGGATTTAAAATTAAGGACAATAATGTGGTAGTCACACAATTTCCCACCTATTCTACATGGATGACCTAAAGTTGTATGCATCAAATTTTTGCTCAACTAAACAGTCTAGTCAATACAACATTAGAATTTAGTCAAGATATCTGCATGGAGTTTGGAGTAGACAAATGTAAGACGCTACATATTGAAAAGGGTAAGGTTACACAAGCAGAAGAGTTCCAGCTAGATGATGGAAATAGGATTGGAATAATGGACGATAACGATGTATACAAATATTTAGGATTCGCACAAGCTGCCAGAATTGAACATAAAGTTATGAAAGCAAAATTGATAGATACATACAAGAAACGATAAAGTCTATCCTCAAGACGCAACTAAACGGTAAAAACAAGATCACAGCAATAAATACATATGCTGTACCAGTACTGACATATTCATTCGGAATCATTAAATGGACGCAGACAGACATCCACGCGTTGGAAATATTAACTCGTACTACACTTACCAAACACAGAATACATCATCCTAAATCAGCAATAGAGAGATTGACACTTCCAAGAGAAAAAGGAGGACGGGGCCTAATGATCTGAACAACTTATATTATAAACAAATA
The DNA here is from genome assembly GCA_024449915.1 of Sweltsa coloradensis. Classification (NCBI taxonomy): domain Eukaryota; kingdom Metazoa; phylum Arthropoda; class Insecta; order Plecoptera; family Chloroperlidae; genus Sweltsa; species Sweltsa coloradensis. The sequence goes on from JAMZAV010001398.1 coordinate 269,980, forward strand.
GACATTTTTAAGAAAATACTTTTTTACAAAGAGCAACCAATCCACACTTCATAGGGCTGTAGTGCTAGCTGACAAATCATTAACTCCACTCAATCTAGCAAACGAAAATGTCAATCTAAAGGGAAACTCATAACAGACGCTTCAAAAGAGTTACGACTCTCAGAAAAGACCCTACACAAAAGACATTATGATGAACTACACAAAGGTCACGTAGATATTAAAGCACAAATAGGTGGTTAAAACAACGGGGAACTATTTGGAGAAACAGAAGGTTTATGATGGCTATTCAAGACAGAGTGATTGCGACGAACAATTATAAAAAATACATAATACAAGATGCGACAGTAAAAGATCAATGTCGAAAATGTAGTGCAAGGGGTGAAACAATCGAACACATCATATCCGGGTGCAAGTCACTATGTCAAACGGATTACCTCTACAGACATAACCAAGTAGCTAACATTATTCATCAAAAACTAGCAATCAAGTACAACCTCATTGACACACACACACCTTACTACAAATACAAACCAGAGAAAGTACTAGATAGTAAAGATTACAAATTATATTACGACCGCACAGTTATAACAGACCAAACGATACATCACAACAGACCGGATTTAATAATAATTGACAAGAAGAAACAAGAAACTACCCTTATCGACGTTGCTATCCCAATGTGCCATAACGTCGAGACCACGTGGAAGAAAAAAATTGACAAGTATAGTGAACTTGCAATTGAGATCAAGAAGATGTGGAAACAGAAAAAGGTAAATACAATCCCATTCATTATATCAGCCAACGGCATCATACCGAAGAAGCTACATGAAAGCATTAAACAACTAGATCTTCAACCCAATGTATACATCGAGACTCAAAAGGCAGTAATACTCAACACGTGTAGAATAGTTCGTAAATTTCTAAACTAAGAATGATACTTCGAGATTTCGAGACAGCTTCCATCCTGACATGGTTTTCGTGGTTTCCCATAGTCCAGAAATCGGCCACGACCGTACACAGCAGAAAGAAAACATCATCTACAAACAATATTAGAATTTATAAATGACTTATTTTAGTTAGAGTTAAGACAAAAGTAATAATGTACTATGTAATAGGTACACATGGAAGTACTTGACGTAAGTCCGTACAACATGTTAGCTCCGGTTTTAACCGAGTTTGTATGAAATACATCCAATAAAATAATAATAATAATAATAATAATAAATAATAATAAATAATAATAATAATAATAATAATAATAATAATAATAATAATAATAATAATAATAATAATAATAATAATAATAATAATTGAACATTGAACAAGTGGTTTGGATGTACACTTCATACCGCTACCGTGTACTCGGTACCGCCAACTGCCATCGGTATATTTCATAATTTTTTTAACTTTTAAACTTTTAATTAAACTTTGCTGACTGACTGACTGACACATCAATTGTTTGTTTTGATAATTTTGCACAGTTGTCAAGGAAGCGCGGATACGAAGGTCTGTCACACTTTTCTAAACCTTATTTTGAAATCACTCTCTCTCACATAGCGTACTAAAGCGTAGTGAAGTAATGTCTCTCCGGCCCAGCAGCAATATATGAGGGAGAGGGTTAACTCTCTCCCTCACATAGCGTACTAAAGCGTAGTGAAGTAATGTCTTTAATTATTTTATGATCGGATTTTGTTGAAATTCCAAATTAGACCATTTTCATGAAATGTTTCTGCCCATTAAACAAAACATACCAGGATAATCTACGACTGTAGGGCTGACCATGCTTTCTTGACTACTATGCAATATTCATGTAGGCTACAATACGTCAGATGCATGCATCCTAGCCGAACGAATAGCTAATTGCTGAAAGAGCCAACTTTTAATACGGAAGTTACCGTGCACCAGAAAAACAATCATTTTAAACTGCACTTCCTTATCCACCTTTTTTTGGTTTATTTGGATTAAGGACGCGTCAACCGTTAGGTCATAATGCACCACACTAACCTAGGGGATATGGGGAGGAGGGGTCCATGCTGGTCAGAACCAGCCAAGGGTAAGGGGTGGAAGGGGGGTTTCTCACGTCGCGGTCGTCATCGTCTTTGTCATCGTTCATTATGTCATTGTCATCGTCGTCAGAGAAGTCGTCGAGGAAGGGGGCGGTGTCCCGACGACGATTGCCAGAGCTCGCCTCTAGTTTCGAGGAGTAATGTATACTCCCCTCTTACTAGCTGATGTTTGCGAGGTGGACATTTTTTCTTCACTCGTCTTGTACGAATAACAGAGCCATGCTCTAGGCCAATTCTACCCGGGCCCAGACGAGTGGTCATGTTTGTTGTGATACTAATGACAGTCACACCTTTACGTATTAATTTAATATCCCTATCCAAAGGCACGAATATACCTAATGAGCGGTGAGAAATTAATGGTGAATAAAAATCTCGTGTCTTGTCTTGTTATATGTCGTTCAGGCTGAAACCGACGTCTTTCAGTAACCTGTTGTATTCACTGGAGATGTGGTCCCTAAAGCCACTGGACGATACCCGTGGGCCCCGCTGAAAAAAAAAACAAAAACAGGCGTCAATATAAAAAAGTAAATGAAACAAAACAACAATTTCTGTTTTATTTGTTGATGATGATAATACATGTAATAGAATGTTTAGATTTTAATGTGTCTAGTTCTAGGAACCTAGGGAATTTTTCCCTCTCTATAGTTACTAGCAAAGTTCACTGAATTTCTTAGCGGACATTCGGGGCGGCGAGCTAGTGGAGCGGTGAGCTAGTGGAGCGGTGGGCGTAAGGAGGCTGGTGGTCCTTGGGTCCCCATTAGCGGGCGCAAACCTCACTGAACGTTTGTTATTGTCTGAGCGAGTGTAGTTGAATTATCATTCACATTATAACTAAGTTTTGTCGGGGGACTGCTAAAAAATAGATACACCTGCGTAGACCTACATATGACCTGGTTAAAAATCTTTTTCGTCGCACCACATCACTTTTACTCGGTGTGATCATCTTCCGGTTACGCGTAAAGCATGCACCAGGTTTTGGTTTGGTCAAATAGTGTAAATTAATTGACCACCTACAAGAAATGGAACCGCTGGATAATACTTTTCAAAGCTTAGGCCTACTCTCTTCATCTAAAGTCATAGTCAACCGTGGTATGTTCAACTCTTAGCGTAGACCCAACTCGCACTCATTTTGTAAGCCCGTTTTCTCGATTGTAACTCGTTTAGCACAGTTGCAAATCTAATAATGAACATACCGTTTTTTTTTTTTTTTTTTTAAATTTAAAGTAAATGTTTCCGTTGTAATAATTAAAAAATTAAAAAATTATAAATAGTGCATGCATAAATCAAGATCCTCATATTTTGATAAAATTATTCGATCTGCCCTAAATGGGGGGGGGGGGGGGGCCCCAAATCTTAACATGTTTTCAAGGTACGTAAAACTGTTTGAGTTTGGTTATGTACTTGGAAGTGATGGTCATAGTTTAGTACCACATGCATTGAAGCAATGGGCAGATGGTCAATTATTCTTATCACAGCTCTTTAGTGGAATTACAATCACGTCATGTTCTTGGCAAAGGATTTAAAAGTTGCAACATGTTACACATGACAAGATGTTGCCAAAATGTTTCAAAATTCTTGGCCTGTTTAATCATCATCTTCTATGCAGTGTGCTAGTCAGTACGCCATGTTTTGGTTTCTAATCCTCAATGGCAGAAGTTGGTGCTCAAAGAGTATCCTTGTACGGTAATTTCAATTTATTCACCTTATGTGTAATTTCATCATTCGCGTTCGTTGGTTGGTGCTGACTATTGATTGAAAGAAACAAATTATTTTCTGTGTGATAACAATAAGAAGCACCTACCTTGAAAGTTTCCCTGACCAGTTGGAGCAAACTTTTACTTGACTTGCTAGTTTCTATCACACAACATTGCCAAATATAACTGGCTAACATAACATGATCAACTTTTACACATCTCACGAGAAGGCTCGAAAAGAGAATATTTTCTCTCGAGTAATCCGTGTGCTCCACCCATTAAATTCAATTTAATTTCTCCCACAAGCAATGACTGCATTGAAGGCATGATCTTAGGTGCAGTTTGCAAAGATTATTTGCACAACCCTGCAAATAAATATATAGTTTATTCGCGTCAACGTTTTCTCAGTTTGTATTTTGTCTTGTAGTTGTAGGTATTAGAAAATTCACTTTGAATGAATAATTTTCGCCTGTTTTGTAAATGATCATTGTAAAACAATAACGAGAAAATATTTTTTTAATTTAGATTTTTCCAAAAACGTTTTTAATTTTTCAAGAATACCTTCAGGCCTGAACTGAACGAATGGTCACGTGCGTTTAAACGTTTAATAATTATCCTACCCCTTCTCAGTACAAGGTTACTCTTTGACCACGGTCTCTTCCTATTCAGAATTGGATGATTCAGGCATCTTCACTTCACTACCATCACAACGGAATCTTTTAAAAGTAGTTTAACGGATCGACCACACAAGATAGTGCGAAAGTAGATGACCCACTTTGCACTATTTCAGCATCAATCTACCATTCCTAGTAAATTCCTGCGACAATATTTAACAAATTAGGAATTACAAGGAATGCAAGTACATGTTGGGTCGTTGACTGAGATTTCTCTTGGATGTCGAGGCATTGAGCAGGTCTGACCGACTCCAGTGTAACAGGCTGTGCTGTGCTGTAGGGTGGATTGGTTGGAAGTGAAATCAGTTTGAAACAAAACTTTCTTGAACGTGGCCCTAGGCGCACCACAACGACGAGCTGAGGTGTGGTAGTGGTAGGTAGAGAAAGAAACCTTGGCGCTCTTGAAATAATGCACAAGCATTTGAAAAACATTGGACCTTAAGGCAAGTGCATGATGGGAGGTCCGATAGAGATAATGGTGGTGATGATTACCGTGGAAACGCTACAGTTTGGCCGTGTGTTGACTGACGAGAGTCGTGGAACGTCCTTCGACTCCTCTTCTCCTGATGCTGGTGATCTTGAAAAGTTGAAATTACAAGAGATTGTTCTCTTTCCTACTCTTCTCTGACCTTATATTCTATTCTTGGGTAAAAAAGGAGTGTTAGAAATCGCATTGGCCTTACGCAATTGAGAGTCCCTGATTAGTAATCTGAATGAAAATCTGTCCCCCACTGAAAATCAGTTAAAAACTGAGTGGGTTATGGGTAGACTCTAAATACAATTTATTTATTTATTTAGGGGCCTATTCATTTATTTATTTATTTATTTATTTATTTATTTTGATTATTTATTTATTTATTTATTTACTTATTCATTATTATTTATTTATTTTTATTCATTTATTCATTTATTCATTTATTTATTTATTTTTTATTTTATTTATTTATTTATAGTTCGGTTTCAAGAGCCAATCACGACACTTGCAGAGTTTGGTTGTTGTCCGTTGATTTTACACGTTTCGGACCTACGTACAGTAATAATCAATACTAATAATAATGAATATATGGTTTTTAAGCATAAGCCCGCTTTAAGGACATAGTAATAATAATGATAATGATACATTTCATTTTTTCACTGACGGGCTAAATACGCTTAGCTTGTTTGTAATGTCTATTGACCGGTAGCTTGAATGAAAATTAGCGTTATGCTGATCTGGAAGGTCGTTGGCGCTAAGCACTATGAGTGGGCGCCAGTATTAGATCCGGGCCACCTATTTAAATTTACTGGCCCAACAAAATAACTTTATTTTATCACAATTTTTCAGTTAAGTTTTCCACCCTACATAATACAAAAGTGTATTTTATAGGGTTGCACACTGAAATCTTGAAATTACCTATATTACATCAAAATTTCACAAGAAGTCGCGTCCAATTCCGTAAAGCCGTCTGGCTAGCTGACGAGTCCTTTGAATGTCAACATCAAGAAACTGGAAAAGAAAGCTCGACTTTCTTCTTTCCCGCGCATGTCGCTTCGCGCACCACGTGTCGAGCCACGTGCAACATGGGCACAACCGAGTACCACCGGTACTGACAGAACATGAGAAACTGCGGGAAGAATGTTTAATACTGGGTGGATATAGGGAAGCCGAATAATCGCAGTGAACCCCTCTGTGCAAAATCGTTTGAAAGCGATTTAAATATAAAAATAAATAGCGACTGTCCTAAACCCCTAACTAATAATTAGTGTATATTAGCATCTCCTCGGCGTCCTCGCTGTTGCCATATCTTCAAATGTTTCCCACAAAACTTAACAAAGTGAAACCAAATAGGCAAGGCCTAGGTGAATATAGGGTCTATTGTAATGTGTCTTAAGTCGTGACCAAATCGACTCAAATCAACACCTCTTGAATTGAACGTGATGCCTTTCGCGTTTTTCAATGTTTTATTTTAACATTTCTGTCGCATAACAGCCAAAAACGTGTCCCCATCGATAAAGCAAATCACAGATAAATAAATTAAAAGTTCCACCTTTTCGGCACATGCCTCTTGATACTTGCGCTGAGTGCATGCTTAGTTATGATAAAGGGCTGTTACAAAACTTCGTGTTTTTATTTGGGAGTAGTAGTCGTAGTGGCTCATATGTTTCGTGTCTGCGCACAAATTGTGTGCGCCACCGCCACTGTTATCGGTTTCTGTGTGAAGATACATCTCTATGAATATTCATGAAGATAATTCAAATACCATTCGCATTTTCAGTAACAATTATAAAGAAAGGTTTTACTTTCCTTGTGTTCACAGATGCACTAGTTCCCATAGCTGTTGTAATTTGTAGGCTATTGTTGTTATTTGTTTAGTCTGACTGCTTCACAGAAATGTGGTAATTTTGGTGAAATATCTACGTTATTTGAATTTGGGCAGTGGGATATTAGTGATATTGCACTTCATCATGCAACTCAATCAACTCTTGCCATTGTTGTATCAGTACAGTATTTCCTGCAAATTATTGTATTTCTGGAGTCCTTGTTACTGGTTCGATTCGACGTCACGGTAAGATCAATTTCGAGCGAAATCATAATATGCTATCTGCATGACTGAATTACCGATATAAATTTATTTATAACACAACCGGCAGCAATTTCTTTGTAACACTATTATATCCAGAGCCTCAGAATTACTCTGCATGTGAACTGAAATATATACAATTTTAATTCTAAGAATCGATAGGCCTAATTATTTAGTATTTTTCATAAATCGTGTAGGACTTGATTGGCAAAGTAGGCGAGGCCTATACACTTTTAGTTTTAGAGTATGATAAAAACTAAAATATTTCAAAATTGAAAAGTGGGATCTCATCCAGATAGAAAATTGAATGTCGAAAAATACACCTTTGTAGGTATAATGTGGAAGTGCAACTTGGCGCCTGTTTTGTAACTTAGTCAGAGACTCTGAAGATGAGCCTTGAGACGTTCCGTGGGTCAAGAAAAGTTTGACCTTCACATTTTAACCACTTATAATCTCGAGTAGCCTATAATCGCTTCTTTACCTTGAGAGCGAAGAGGGATAAATAAAAGATGAGGTAGGCGAAGAGCGAACTAATAATTATTGTGACATTTACTTAAGTTTTATTTAATAGATCAGAACAAATAGGCATACGAATTCTCATTGTGTAAAATGATGTCAATATTAAAAAATAAATTATAATAACGGTAATAATCTTATGGATTTCGGGCCGGGTCCTTTGTGGATGCCTTGCTCATTTAAGTTCCTCGTGAGGCGTTTAATCCATGGGGTTATCAGTTATCAGTCTGGCTAATGTGCGTGGTGTATAGTTCGGATTAAGTAGCAGATGCACCAAAATGGTGCAGTAATAAGGAGCGAAGCTAACCGTTATTATAGAACTTTGTTCTAGTCCCTGCGTTGAAATCTCCTTGCGAAGTTGCCAGGCTCAAAAGATAATATACCTCCTGTAGCTGAACTCCCATGGCCCACACGGTCACCCAAACCACTCTGTATCATCCTTGTTGAAATGCATGTCAATCTTGTCATGTTCGGGTTTTATCGAGAAACGCAACACAATCGCGGACGGACAATAAAGTGGTGCAGAGAATAAATATTCGACCCTTTTTGAAAAGTTTCGATTCCATCCAAACACATGTTCTTTTGAATCTGTTTTATTTTTAAATTCTGTGCGCATTTTGGGTTTTGGGCTAGAAACTTGAAATTTTTTCAATAGAAAAGAGAATGTTAATGTTTTAAAAATCTATACAGTCTTTGATGTGTTGCATACTAACGGGAATGCCATCAAGGTACAACGCGTGCTAGTATAGATAACTCCGACTGACTATGAGCGCATTCCGACTTCAATGCACTTTACAAACACTTTTCGATCACATTTCAGCACCAGATGTTTCTTATTTGCAAGCTTACACTTTTCATACACTTCTCTTGATGGCATTGTTTTCCTAAGCACATCACGTCACGTCGTTACAGTTACAGTTACATATAATCGTGATGGTTACACCTTCCAGCGATTGACGTGGTGTAACGAAGCCCTGCAGATAGGAGGAACGCTTAGCCCCATTTCAGTCTCAGTCGCAGTGGATTTAATATAATACTATTTAGCGAGTAGCACGAAACGAAACCATTTGATAAGCTCTCGCGCTTCACGCTAATAATACCGCAAAGCTTTAAAGATATAGATTCGACTATTTCTACGTATCTAACTAGGCTATAGTTCCTTTGCTGGTTGATTAATTACTACTTTCTTTTTAATTGAAACTGAAATATACTGTCTACGTGGTTTTGAGTTGAGAATCTCGAAGAATGTTTTTTTTCCAGCAGAAGAACACTTTTGAGTGAGATGCTTTCATTTCTATTTCAAATGCTATTCTTACCTGGTCGTGTACGAATGTGCTGTCTACGATATTCGAACACAGGCAATGATAGTCATGACATGACTATCATTCATAAGAATGCCATCATAAGAATGCCATCTTGATGCTGCCTAACACAATGTGTTTTGTGTTTTTGTTTGTTTTGCATATCTTCCGTAGGCCTCCGCCTCTTATTTCCTGTAACCTGTCTGTACCCTTTTCTGCTACTGAAAGATAGAGTATGGCCAGATTATTCATAGTCGTCCCAGCCTACGCCACCTCGCCCTTTGGGCAAAGAGTGGCTCGAAAAAGTCTTATTCACATACCTCTTGCTTCCCGTGCCCCCCAGACTAAAGTGGACTTCACGGGAAGATTGGTCCGCAGGTACCAGGAATTTCCTCCCCTCTTTACCACCACCACCTTCCTCGGACGGGCAGAGTGCACAAGATTTAGATCTTATCCTCGACCCTTCTATTGATGGTCTCTAAACCCTTGAATAGAGATAAATTAATTTTCTTTTCATTACATAAACTGTTGTAATTAACCTTTTAAATGTTCTTAAATGTTAATGATTTTAACTTTAATGTTTCCCTGAAATAAAATCAACACGAAAATGTTTTTAAACGCAAATAATTGATTATGTTTACAAAATTCTTAGCACTTCTGATGAAGAAGTGTGTTGTATATTATACTGTTAAGTTCTTAGTTTTCAATCAATTTTTAGCATTCAAAAACATTTTCGTGTTGATTTTTCTTCAGTGAAACATTTAAGTTAAAATCATTATCATTAAAGGGCATTTAAGAGGTAAATTATAACAGTTTAAGTAATGAAAGGAAGGAAGAATTTAAATCTATTCAAGCGAAAATAATTTAATTGGATGGTTTCGAGACCATCAATAGAAGGGTCGAGGGACTATTAGATAGATACGATCTACCTCTTGTCCACTCTGCTCGGGCCAGGAAGGTGGTGGTGGTAAAGAGGGGAGGAAATTCTTGGTACCCGCGGACCAATCTTCCCGTGAAGTCCACTTTAAGAATGGCACTCTGTGACATAACGGTTGACGTGCCCTTAAAAATGTACTCGACAAAAAACCCCCACTGTCCCAAAATAGTCCAGCTCGTTGCTATACAGTTTTTATTGCATCACCTCTCATATTAGCAACTAACAATACCCTGCAGTTATTGCATACGAACATGGGGACTTCCTCTGGGCTAAGGACGACTAAGAATAAGGGCCTGGCTCCTTGTTGCTATGCACAGTTTTTATTGCCTGTGGTTCAGTAATTACTTCTCGTAATATAAGTTATAACAAATAACAATTCATTGCAATTGCATATACCAACATCCTCTGGGATATGGGCGACTTTGAATAAGGGCCTGGCTCCTTGTTGCTATGCAATTCCATTTATGCACGTTCTTTTGCTTATAAAAAACAAAATTCTTCTTCAGCAACATCCTTGCGGTAAGGATTTTGTTTTTAATCCGTGTCTGTGGTTTGGTTGGATGATGGTATTGTGGATTTTTGCCTCTAAAAGTCGTCGTCTTGTCTCCAAGCTAAGATTCAATGAAGCCCCCCCCCCCTTCTCCTGCATCACCTAAGACACGAAGAGCTTCCGTTTCCGCTCCGACCCACGTGACTAATATTCTCTCTCCTCTTTGTTCCAGGTGGAGTCGAGTGTAGTTTAGTGTTCGTGCCGTGTGCTAAATGATTCGAGACGGTGTTTAAAGTGTTTACAAGGCAGAATGTGCGGACGGACACTCTTGCTGGTGGTGGCGTTGACAGTGTGCGGGGTTGCGCACGCGCACGTCGCGCTCACCTACCCTCCAGCGAGAAAGTACGATCTGGATTTCCTGGACAACTCCAGGACGAAGGGACCGTGTGGGATGCCCAAAGGTAAGTTTGATGGCACACGTCTTTTCTGACACTCCTATATTAAATTAATATTATATCAAAGAAGGTTTTTTGGTTTATTTGGATTAAGGACGCGTCAACCGTTAGGTCATAATGCACCACTCTAGCCTAAGGGGGGGGGAGGAGGGGCCCATGCTAGTCAGAACCAGCCACGGGTAAGGGGAGGAAGGGGGGTTTCTCACGTCGCGGTCATCATCGTCTTTGTCATCGTTCGTTGTGTCATTGTCATCGTCGCCGGGGGGGTCGTCAAGGGAAGGGGGCAAGGTCCCCGACGACGATTGCCAGAGCTCGCCTCTAGTTTCGGGGAGTAAGATACTCCGCTATTTCTAGCTGATGTTTGCGAGGTGGACTTTAAAATAGTATTTTCGGATTAAACAGTTATCAAAATTCTTTTTTAAATATAGCCTATTGAAGTAATATATATTTTTAAATTGATAGTATTAGTCTTTTGAAAAAAGGATGAAATATTACTGCAATGTATAAAAAAACGAACAGTAGTAAAAAAATTGGAGCCAAATACAGGCAATGATCAACACGCGGGTTCTGGCGTTCCAATTGTTGGGAAGGGGCTAAGAATTCAACAATTTTGTTCATACCGGTAGTTGTTTGAGATCAAAGAATTAGTAGTGATGTTAAAGTCAAGAAAATTTTCCATAGAATATGTTACCTACTGGAAATATGTCTCGTTACCTTGCCCTGCGTACATTTTAATTTGCTGTTTATTTAGACCGTGGTTGGATTGGATTATAATAATATGTGTATGATATAATCCAGGAGTACCAACCGGAGAGAGATAAGAAATAAAATTACCAGCTGCGTTATCGACTGCGATGTTGTATCTTGCCGGCGCCAATGCCAAACCGACGACTTCACCTACCGTGAAATGGTTTTGATTGAGAAATTGATAGTTTCTCGTTGAACACGGCATCTGCCTTGCACGGGCGTCGGAAGCGAACAAGCTTGTTGCCGTCATGGGCTTTAGTATCAGACATTGAAGGTAATTACCACAAGCTCGCAGGTTCGCGATATCGGCCAACTGAAGAGCCGAGCCAAGGTCTACTAATTCGCATTGTGTTACATAATTTCGGGTGTGTTATACATGCACGCTGCTTGAAATGATTGCCCGCAAGTTGACACTCTCGGGTTTTTAGTCTCCAACAATTAGTTTTGCGCCACGTCTAGAAGAAAATGTCGTGACGTGAGAGGTCCTTGTAAGGTACGCAGCGCAGGAAGTATCCGAACAATAGCAGCTTCTCTAAGCTTGACACGAACCACGATTGTCCACGCTTACATAGACTGGCTATCCATCACATGGTCGATTAGAATACATTTATTATGACAATGATTTCAATTGACAAACACAAAATCGACTCATTAAATTTAAACATATGGATATATACACAAAAAATTTGTTGCTTCAATTGGACGCATCTTACGTAAGATTTTCCAAAATTAAATCGGAAAAACTCTAATTTTATGTTATGTTGTAGACTTATCTCGTTATTTGTATTTACATGTCGTCTTTGTAATGTTATTGGCGTCAAACGATATATTAGAAACGATTCTGAATTTGATAAACACTGCCAGTGTTTGGACATATTATTTTGCCGTATGTGGATAAATTAAAATCGTAGTTGCGGTTTGTTAATTTTGTTGGTTCACTTGTCAAGTTATATGCCTACTTTTTCGTTTTATACAATTGATACAGCCTTTTAAAATCCAAATATAATTGCAGTTTAGTCGACATTGACATTATAGTGATCACAGAAACGAAGCAATAAAAAGAATGTGTACAAAATACGGGACTTTCATCTGTTCCGTTAGCAAAACAAACCGATACACTACTCAAAAAAGTGTATTATTAGCTGTCTCTTAGCAAAAACTATAGGTTGCTGGGCTCTAATGATCATCCGCCATTATTGTCCTGCTATGTGTGCGACGTTATTTCTTTGTGCAAGAGACAAGTCAATTCATTTCACTTTATTTAGCATTTTCAGCTATTATTACATGTTAACAAGTAGGCTCAACAAGTAGACAAGTAGGCCTATACGTATTAGAATTAGATGTTAGATACCTAAGCTATCATTTGTTTTCGGGTCTCTTCAGAGTAAAAGTCACAACCACAATTTATTATTGCCTTATCCTAGTCCCTAAATTATATAAATACATAGCCCTATACGTATAAATTTATTTTTTACATATACGCCTATGCATTGCATATTTCTTCTATTTCTTTGGTAGGTTGATTTTATAAGTTGTTGGTATGTATCTATATTTCATTTTAATCGTCTTCAATTAATGTGCGTGGTATTGGTACACCGTGGATCATAAGACGTTTTTCATATTCGTGTATCACTCGGTCATCATCTCGATCAGCATCGTTGCCGAAACATATTCTTTCCTCTACTGTACACGCTTCATGTTTTGTCCGTCTTCCCGGTGTCGTGGTCTTCTTTATAATTAATTATATTAACAACTTCCATAATTGTTACTAACTTGCGATTGCGGTGTTCTTGATGATGACATAGCACACATCATTGTGGAGATGATTTTGTGACGAATGTATTCAGGTCGTACGGGATCTCCTCTCTGTTTATGCTTTTTAATTTTTATGCAAATGACATTTTGCACGGTCGAGTAACAACACAGAAAATATGTGTCCCACCTACGAAACTTCAAAACATGGATGAAATATCAAGAATTACACAATATTGCAAATGAGTAGTAGGCCCTATTTTGCAGGCTAAATTGCTGGATGTGATATGATTCTTTGTTTACATATTTTTAATGCGACTATTTTTCCACCGCAACGTTAAATGTTTCCTAACTGACTTGACGTAATTGTGTACCAATATGCCGGTATCCCCGAATAAATTAAACATTTTGTACTCTGAATCATCAAAGATCATCAGATTAAATCTTAAATACATATTAATCTCAGTAGGTCCCTAGGCGGCATGCCTATACGGTCTTTGGGTTTATAACACTTCTAAACCAGAAGGTACAGTGTACATAATATTTACCAGGTGGATGCAAACTTAACAATGGTCATGACTGCACAAGAGATCAAGAACTTATAATTTTCCATAAATTTAATATCCATTCTGTAAATTAATGACAACTGCAAGGAAAACACACACATATTAGTATGTCAATCTCGTGACTGACTTGAGAGGTACAGTAAATCTGGTGTGTTCGTCAGATGTATGTTTGTTCCCGGAGCTTGGGGCTCTGCCCCATTGCTGGGTCCCTGCCCCATTGCTGCGTCCCTATAGCTACACAGTGACAACTTAAAAACGATACATTTGTTTCAGTGGCAAGTAAAAATGTTAGTTTCGTATGAGCTATTCCATTTACTAAATTTCAACACTGTGATTGACAAGTTGTAGTCAGTAACTAGACCCTCTGGACTCCATAACATGAAAGGATGTTTATAGTGGAGTTGTAGGAGTGTTTATATAGTCATTATAGTATTTCCGTTCATTAGTCACTCGAAAGTTAATCATGCAATATCCACACCTGTGTGAGTTCAGTCATCAACTTAATGTCGCGTCAAAAGTGAAAACAATGGTTTTATTGAAGCTGTAAAATAGGGCCATTGAGTAAAATGCGTCTATACTCGATGATAGGACGTTTATTGTGTGTTTAACTAAATTCTTAATAATGACTAGTTATTTTTAAGGGATCTCAACAAGAATAGTTCCAGTAATTGCGTATACAATATTGGTACACCTGCATTTTATGGATGTATTTGGTTATTTATTTGATCAATGATCACAATATACTTTCATATATCTCGTATTGGCTTTTACAATAGTGAAATTTAAATTTCTCGATTTGTTTAATCGGGAAAACACTCCTGTGGGTGTAATTGTTTTTATTTACTACAATTCAGAAATTGGAATGTGGGAGATCCGTGGTTTGATTCCCAGTTGGGGCGGACTTTTTTAATTTCTGAATTGTAGTAAATAAAAAAAATGAAATTGAAATGTGAAGAATTTTCACACGTTGAAATAAAGGGAAGCTATACTCTATGACATCAGGTTTTTAATAACAAAATAGTAGGCCTATTATCTATCTCCAATATTTATTACTGTTTGTGTGCTTCTCCAAGTTGGCTGTGTTGCATGTTATATGGGCAAATCTTTTAGTTTCAGCTGATTTATTTCTTGAGTTAAGTGGTATCCTTAAATGTTGCACAACCTTCACATAGGTCTAGCTTTCGGGTAATCACTAAGGTATTTAAGATAATAAATTCCCCAGCTTGTAAGTGCTATTGCATGTTCAATGATGAATTACCATATTTGTGTATAGCTCAATGCGTTTACAAACTGTTCACTCGGCTTGTGTCAGACATGGCTTGTTACGTTGGCTAAATGTCACGCACTTGTAAGTTATGTTGGTATTATTGATAAGATGCATATATTTAGCTAATTAGCCCTATCCCATGTATCCAGAGCGAGCTACCAAACCTTCACGAGTGGAAATGATGATAATCTTCTGGTAAAGTAGGCTAGTCTTAATATCTTAATTCGTTCGTGTAGTAGGTCCACATACATACATACATACATACAATCTTTCTGAAACCTGTCACAGCACAGACTTGAGATTGCCCGTTTAGCATATTCCTGGAAAAAAATCGGCGTCCATTTATTAACGAAAAATACTATTAATATCTCTACAATAATATATTTTTATAAAAAAACTTCACAAAATCTCATCTTTTGATCCATCATTCATACTTGCTTCGTCCAGTCTGTGCATTCCAGTTGCAGAGTTTTAGAACCCAAAGGTTTTAGTTAGCTTCATTGTGCCATGACGGGGTAGGACGACCAGTGCGAGGTTGTGGACATGCCTATACCCCTTTCACTGTCGACCGACATTACAGCACAGTCGTCCGTGTAGGCTACATCTATTATTTTTTTGGTGACATTTCTGTTTTATTTTTGTATATTTGTAAAGTAAACAGTAAACAAAAATCGACAATGATAATTTTGGATGTGCTTATAAGTCAAAAAGTCGTGTTGGTGTATTTTCGAATACCTAATAGAAAATAATGGTCGATAATCAACCCTTTATTAAAAGTGTGAGTGAACGCGTTATTGTTTGATATTATCATTGATATATATATATATATATATATATATATTAAATTGGTGGCCGCATAGCTCAGTTGGTAAAGAGCATAGCCCGTAAGCTAAGGTCCCGGGTTCAAACCCCGTGTAGTCACTTTTTAATTTCTATCTAAAGTACTAACATAACAGCGTCATAGTCGCCCTACTATAAGTTAAGGTAAAACATTATATATATATAGTATATATATAATATATATATTATACATACTCAATGATATTATGCTCAGATTTATACAAATCATGTACGCAATAGGAACTTGAACGGGGCAGAACTTGAACATACATAAGTGGAATCCAGGATGTGTTTCATTTGTAAACACAGTCTAAGAAAATAGTTACAGGTGTTTGCTTTTATTCCAATTAGCGAGCATTTTTCACTTTCTAACAGTAAAATGTAAAGAATTTCAGTACCTATAAGGTCGCTCGCTGTATGTTGGCTTGGACTCGACGTCCTCTGCATGCTAGCACGATGCCATAAAAATGCGAACCTTGACTTGTTTTTGCAGGATTGTAATAAAAATAAGAGGTCTAGGTACTAGATCCTGAAGGAAGGAAATATTGTTTTCTTTACGTAAGTTCTATTTACGGGCAAGGTCATTTGAAATACACTTCATTTTGATGACTGTTGAATAGACTACATTATATTTGTTGGTATTTTAGTTAAAATATAGAAGCACACGCAGATTAAAACCTTGACAATTTAAATTATGTCTCTTACAATTGCTAAAAAAGCACTTCTCTTTTTATGGAAACAATGCATTAATTACCGTTATCTAATAATAATAATAATAATCATAATAATAACAACAACAATAATAATAATAATAATAATAATAATAATAATAATAATTTTATAAAAAAATGCTATTTTAGTGCATTATGACATACATAAAACACACGCATGCATAACAGCAACATTTTTTTAAATCGTGCCTTACGTAACCTCCTTGTTAGCCATTATAGGCTACGTTTTCATCAAACTTTATATTTCAGAAAAATAATTTGCCCAAACTCCTTTGTGGAAGACAAAGGTGTGTTAGCTTGATCCAATATTTAAATAAAAATCGTTGCTTAAAATTTTATTTTGCTAAAGCTCGTTGTGTGAAATATTGGCAAAATATTGGCATATATAATGGATGATGACATGGAGAATACAGGTTATGATCCACTCCCAACCCCTAACATTAAACATACTTTACTGTAGGGCGTACCTATATTGAAGTCCTTTTATTCAGCCAGCTTTTAATCTTATCTTTATTTGACGTTCGCTTCAACGACGATACATTAGCCCTTGCCATAGTATATATTATTATGTAGGCTATTATTAACTGAACAATGTGACTTGCATTTAAAAGTGTATAATTTATTTGGTAGCCAATTTCCAATTAGTTATACTTCCCGCAGAGTTGACACCCAATTCGCAATAATTTGCAAAATCATTCTATGGAGTAGGCCTTCGTTAGTCAACGACTCCATACTAACTAGCAGTAACGAACATTTTCATACAAGAAAATTGTATGTTAGAAGAACATGATCATAAAGGCCTACATACATCCTTTTCTTTTACATTTGTGTAAAATAATTTCGTAGTACCTACTTTATCCTAAGATTTACTTACTGACTGCATTATATTATTACCTATACGCCTATTATTTCTGTCGTTTCACGTGCGTTTCACTATTTGAGTTTGAAGTTAGAAGACGTTATAGTACACGTTTCCAAAAATATTTCCAAAATAAAAATGAGAAGAGCAGTTCACCACTGGGAATTATGCATAATGATAAATCACGGTGTGTGGGCCAAATTAAGTCATATATTTTCATTTTTTTTCGATTTAAATCAACAATAAAAGTGTTTCAAAACTTGTTAATTTGGTGAACGGATCAAATTCTTTCACAAGCGTTTCAGAAAATCTAATTTACATTATTTTAAAGGGAAACATAAGTAAAAACTAAAAACTCATGTGTTTGTAGTTCCAAATGAAGAACAAGTGCACTTGATTGAAATCAATGATTTTTATTAAATAAATCATTTGATTTAAATAAAAAGCACCCCGGTTTGAATCAATTAATCAAAGTATACCATGTAAAATGAGATGATTGCCTGAGTGTACATATTAGCCCAATGTCATTCTAGTCAATGGCCATCAGAACGGTGTGAAATACCAGTGGCTATCCTGCCGATGCAGTGGCTGTATGAAGGCTGTTCTGTTAGTGTAGATATTTGTCCCTAAACCGATGGCTGAAGAACGTGTTTCTATGCATGCACGCTTAATTATCATAAATCGAAACTATTCCGTTGTATTTCAGTCAGAAAGGTGTGTTGACTGTTTGGTACGTGAGGTTTTAGTAAACAGTCTTGCTCTTGCTGTTGTATCAAACATGTTTCCACCTAGTGTTCGTTGTAGGTTATAACAGGATAAAGTAAACACGTGGTTGTATAATAGACTGGACTTTAAAGTGCGGCATGGGTAGTGCAAGTGTTTTTCATGGTTTGACAGTTTGCACCCGGTCTCTCAGTGGTGTATTGTATTGTATTGGTGGCCTATCTAGCTAACCAATAGAAATTAAAACCCAATTCCCGATTAAAATATTAAACTGATTAATAACTCGTGCGGGAAGTAACAGAAGCACCCAGTAAATTATTTAGGTTTTAGCTGCAGATACTTACGAATGGGCATTTTCTTATTTTTTTATTTTGTGGTTGGAAATTTAGGCATTCTTGCTAAAAGCTACGTGTTTTTTAATTAATTCTCTAAACGCAAGCACTAGATTTAGATTGACTTACGAGGGTGTGACTTAATTAGTGGCATGCAATCGACAGATAAATTGACGAAACGAGTATCGAGAGAATATAATGCGAAACACCATTAATTAAATTTTTTATACATGGGCCGTGATAATATTTTACTATGAAAGTTCAACAAAATTGTTAAGACCCAGAAAATAATGTCGAGGTGAGACTTGAAAGAATAAATACATTGTCGGTCGACAAATAGGACGTGTTCACAAGTTTTGCTTTCGAAACTAATTTTTTAACTTTTTTTTTGTATAATAATATGATACTTGAAGAAACTACTTTGAGATAATAAATGCTCAAGAGTTCCTTTCTGCGTGCAGTCACGTCTGAAGTTTTTATCCGTCGAACCACAGCCTTCATATGCTCTAGGCATACCGAAACGTCTGTACTTGACGACCGAGGAGGTAATTAGCCATTACTGTACATTATAGGTGTGTACTCAAATCAGGGCAAATGTTCAAAATTTCACAGGTGTGTCACGATGAGAACGCTGTGAACGCAGGTCTTTGCAGTTTGACAACCTCACCACACCCAAATACTTTGCCACACTCCAATGGTGCGTGACTTCAGACTTATCAGTCACCAACAAACGTGGCGAAGTAATCCTTGGCGATTCCCAAGAGTCTATAATAAAATGGCTCCTAGAGAGACCTTGAGATCTAGCCAGGCTCCGATGACTCGTCCTTTGGGTCTCTACGTGACGTCATCCGCCGGTCGTGAGTTGGGGAGAAGAGAAACAGAGAGGTCACTGGCGTGGGCGCCATCTTTATGGTCGTATACCCATGATTTGCATAAATGAACACACTTTCATGAGTCTTCTGCGACGATATAGTCGTTAACGATAGAATTTGCTTACTTTCGCAAACAGTGTGGTACGCTGACTCACGGTTGCTCGGTGCAGTTGACGTTGCATGTTACTTCTAAGAAACAATGGCTACGTGGGGAGAAAATGCTGATACGGCCGCTGCAGTTTGCTTCTAGAAAACAAACACAAGTATGTGCAACGTCACAGAGAACTAATCTTGCCGGCGGACTCCATAACACAACATTCTAGGACTTAGAAGTTGTGCATTTCACGACACGCACTTACCAGTTACCACTCACCTCAAACATTACATTTTTATTTGTTTTCGACCCACTCACCGACAAGAACTGATTTTCTGTGTGGGTCATGTGTCATTGATTATTCTCTAATCGCTTCGTTGCTCGTTTCTAAAACGGCTCCAAAGTCATCGTTCATATTATACAGTCCTTATTAGCATACAAAACTACATAGGCCTTCAAACAAAATTTCTGCTCGACCAGAGACTTTCTGCATGGTTGTGTTTGTGTATTTATAATTTATATAAACATCCATTTAATCAATTACAGTTGCGTTATGATGTTTTCGAAATTAAAATTTATGTAATAATATAACAGAAATGATCAGCATTTGAACTTATCCATTGAGCTAATCTTCGCTTCGTTCAAGAACAAGAATGCGAGTCCTGGTTTGGTTTGAACCAGGATCTATCGTTCTGGGGCACACATGTTGACGCATATCGCCCCTGCGTAACCAACTTGTAATCATGCCAAACTATTGTGCAAATGAAACTGACTACGAGTTACTGATAGCATAGCAAACCAATAAGATGTATCGAGGTTATGGCTTGATCTCTCCCATGCCTTACCGTATTTACAATAGCAATTCTTCCTTTCTCATCGTCGCATGGGTGGAAGAATAAGGATCTTGATGTGAACTGACGCCACCCATGTACAGCATTTTATAAACTAATCTAATGGGTTGACCTTCTTGTGACTATCTAAATACAGATATTCGATTTTAGCCGGGAATTAGAAATCTATCGTGTGGAGTGGACTACATAGAAGTAGTTAGTAGAATGTCCATGTGTAGACAACTAATGTGAAGCAAGAGCTATTTAGGTAGTTTCTGTTTATGTAACAGAATACCAGTTCTAGACACGTGCGTGAAATGGCAAGAAAACCAATAGAAAGTTGCTGTGTGCCATGTGAAGGACACTTCTTATCCTCTGTGTGGACGATTTGTGTGGAACAGAGTGTCATATGTGTAAACGCTGCATGGGGTGTACACTTTTACCACTTACCAAAGACCTTCAAACCCAAATACGAGTCCCATTGAATGCTAAAGTTCTCTAGCACTAAAAGGAACATACATACGAACTAACACTTTAATGTAACAAAAAACAGAAATTATTCTGATTTAAATTTGAAAAAAAATCCATTGGAACGTCAAGGCTAATGCACCATTCATTCGAGTTTTGTTCGACTAACGTCTACATCTACTGATGTAAAATAATCTTGTATTCGAGCGAACAGCAATCGATCGATTTATATCAGCGAACACCTTACTAATTAGTAATTAAGCATCCCAATCTACTATTAACAGAAAATATTACTTTCAATTTCATTATATATCGCAATAATAATACCTCCCGTTAACCAAAATAAATAGTTTTGAGTCTCGCGTGAAGTTGTTGGGAGGTGCGGGGACCTCACACCTCAGTTGCAATAGAGAAGAGTTCAATTCTTACTAGCAAAATTCAATTTATTGCTCTATGTATTTCTTGATGTTGTCTTCTTCAGTTTCCTTGTGCTCTGGGTACTGCCTTCACGCTATAAAATTTAATAATACAGATTGATTACGATTAGCGACTCAATTTATGTTACTATGATTCTTAAAAACTTTCAACCAGATTTGTCAGAACACTGGAGTAGAAGACGAATCAATGACCTCCTGCTATAGTTGTAAAACTAAAACCCATCCAGGCTGCAGCTCTTGTTTTGCATATATCTCAAATAATAGCAAATGACAGTAAGAGTAAGACCGCACTGTTTCTTACAGTTTGCCACGGCTTAGGTTTCAATCCATAATAAAAAGGTATTTCTAAATCTGTAAACATGTAAGTCGAAGTATTAATTGGTCAGTTAGGATTAGCCTAGAGCTAGCTCTTTTCGCCGGAGACATTGTTTACGTTCGTCTGGGCTATTATGTTTAATCACAACATTTTCAAGAAACCAGGAAATAATTGTTATAAGAAAATGTCCACGTATTCAGTTCAAGTAATTTTATTAATTGCCACGAAATCGTGCCAGGTAATGAATAATTATTAAGATTAATCTTGTGATGCAATTGGACGTCCGACTTTGACAACAAAGTCCCTATCGAGCCAACTAATATACTGTGAACATAATTGCTGCATTGCATGGCGATCTGACCAATAATTTGTAGCCGGTACTTTGAAACACAAATTGGTCGCAGGCACGAACTGGACTTGATTGCCTCGTTATGCCACACCGAGCTCTGACAGTAACTATAAACAGAGATGACGTAATTATATCATGAACTACAGCCGCTATAACGCAACTTTTTTATGTGTTTGTCAATAATTTAAAAAATTAACTTAGTTCAATAATGTGTTGGTTTTGTAGTAAGAAAATGAGTCAGGCTGGTCACGAAATTAGTAATTATGACATTCCTTTACCATGGTTCAAGGTAGTTAGTTATTATATTATATAGTGTGTTTTATCATGTCCTTAGCCCAGGCCTACTATAAACTCATTGCATTGTTATATATTAGTATTTGTTTATTTTTGGACCATCTCAGTTTACAAATAAACAAAACAAGAAACCAAAAAGTTGAAATGTACCTGAGACTTGCAGTGAAATATTATTTCAAAATGGAACAGAAAGTAAGACGAATTCTAAATTTGTGTGCACGCACTTGATAATGGCTGAATGCAGAAGAGCAGCTGAAATATGGTGTTTTATTTTAATGAAATAATATTTCGGTATCGAATGGCATTTTCATTTATTGGTTTCTTTGTATCCCTGAGATTGACCAGAGAAATATAAAATACATCATTTATGTATAATATTATGGTATGGTATGGTATGTATAGTATTATGTCAAGGGTGATAATTTTATTTTTGGCTAGTCTATATATAAATCGTTTCCGCGAATTTGTGCACTTTTAAATGATTTAAATTAAAATTTTTCCATTGATGATAAAATAAGTATTGTACATGATCAGGCAAATGTACTTACCGAGGTATAATTTTTTAATTGATGCGTTTTGTTGTTGTCGAAGATCTCGGAACATGTTTATACGTTACGTAGATAATCTTAAAGGTAAGATTTAAATTATTGTTATTAGACATCGGGTACGACCAATGGGTAAGAGACCTGCGGAGCTATGTAATACAAGTGTAAAACACTGGTAAACAAACTGTAATATAGGTATGTGCTGTATCGGGAGACGTATACGTCAGTTGTGGAACGTTGTTCAGGAATGTTGTTTGTTAGTAATGGATCTTGATTTTACATTTGTATTGTTGATAATCTTTTGCTTTGAGATCTTTGATATCGCGATACTACATAAGCATAGACATGTACAAGTGTAATACACTGGTAAACAAACTGTAGTAGGTATGTGCTGTATCGGGAGACGTATACGTCAGTTGTGGAACGTTGTTCAGGAATGTTGTTTGTTAGTAATGGATCTTGATTTTACATTTGTATTGTTGATAATCTTTTGCTTTGAGATCTTTGATATCGCGATACTACATAAGCATAGACATGTAGAAGTGTAATACACTGGTAAACAAACTATAATATAGGTATGTGCTGTATCGGTAGACGTATGTACGTCAGTTGTGGAACGTTGTTCAGGAATGTTGTTTGTTAGTAATGGATCTTGATTTTACATTTGTATTGTTGATCAATCTTATGCTTTGAGATCTTTGATATCGCGATACTACATAAGCATAGACATGTACAAGTGTAATACACTGGTAAACAAACTGTAGTAGGTATGTGCTGTATCGGGAGACGTATACGTCAGTTGTGGAACGTTGTTCAGGAATGTTGTTTGTTAGTAATGGATCTTGATTTTACATTTGTATTGTTGATAATCTTTTGCTTTGAGATCTTTGATATCGCGATACTACATAAGCATAGACATGTAGAAGTGTAATACACTGGTAAACAAACTATAATATAGGTATGTGCTGTATCGGTAGACGTATGTACGTCAGTTGTGGAACGTTGTTCAGGAATGTTGTTTGTTAGTAATGGATCTTGATTTTACATTTGTATTGTTGATCAATCTTATGCTTTGAGATCTTTGATATCGCGATACTACATAAGCATAGACATGTACAAGTGTAATGCACTGGTAAACAAACTGTAGTAGGTATGTGCTGTATCGGGAGACGTATGTACGTCAGTTGTGGAACGTTGTTCAGGAATGTTGTTTGTTAGTAATGGATCTTGATTTTACATTTGTATTGTTGATCAATCTTATGCTTTGAGATCTTTGATATCGCGATACTACATAAGCATAGATATGTACAAGTGTAATACACTGGTAAGCAAACTATAACATAGGTATGTGCTGTATCGGGAGACGTATGTACGTCAGTTGTGGAACGTTGTTCAGGAATGTTGTTTGTTAGTAATGGATCTTGATTTTACATTTGTATTGTTGATCAATCTTATGCTTTGAGATCTTTGATATCGCGATACTGCATACGGATTGATATTATATTATACATGAAGATAATCTTTAACATAATCTATTTCACAATCCCTCGTCGTACCGAGTTGCTGTGCATTGCACGTGCGCACGCATGTCTTTACCATCTTGATAACGAGTTGATTCGCTTACTGTATCACCATTCAATTATTCAACCATGCCAAACATTGCCTAGGGCTACAGTAATTGTGTTTTGGCCAAGTTTGTTTGCAATGTATCAAATGAAGCCTCCTTGATCTTGTCGCACCAAGATTTCTCTAACCCGTTGTGACACACATAGCTACTTCTAGGAGAACGTGCTAGGCAAGTAAAACAACACACCTATAACTTGCTACGAGCAAAAACAAAAATGCGGATATTGCATTCACAACAATTCAAGTTTTGATTGACGTTGACTTGATGAATTTTAATCCAATTGGAGCTAATAATACCTCTTGGATAAGATTATGTTGTCTTTGGTTTTACGAAAGCTAAATTGTTGACATGTGAAATGACCGTACTCAGTTCAGAGGTAGAAAACGGTGATTTGTTTATTACACACTCGTCACCATAATTTAATGCCGAAAAATCTATTGTTATATTGTCATTTGGTACATTATTAAGGATTTCATCATGAATGATTTTAAACTCAACCCTTTCTCATGAAACTCGTCATATGGGCATTCGGGTATGTGCAACCTAACTAATAACCAATATCTGCGGAAGTATACCGTGATTATATTTATGGTTAATTTTGCTGCAACAAATTAAAATGTAAACATAATCATAAAACAAGTTATTATAGTTTATTTCAAGTGTTATTTTCCTCGAGTAATAGCAACTACACTTCCTTGTTGCATTGAAACATTATATACCGGTACCAAGGAAATAAATATGCAACCTTGAGAGAGAACCAAAATTCCAGACACACAAAACTTCGGTTCAAGCTTTAGTCAGCAGAAAATTTCGTTCTTTGGCATACATATTATTATAAAGTTGTAAATTTTGTTTCGCATTAAAGCTCTTTTGGCTTTCACCTCTCACAGGGGGGTATTATTTAATTACCAGTGATTTGTTACGTCAATTTGGCTTTCACCAAATATCTCACATATCTTATGATTGACATCATGAGTATCTGATGGCGGATAACCACATCCTCTCAAGGTGGTTGTCCTTCAGTTTCCTAGAAGGATCTGTGAGGAAACAATCGTGCATGTAAGATCAAAATATAAATATACGCTACAACACAACAGAACCGGTCTGTTTCGCTTTTGTCAGGTGAAACCATATGGGCATTACAAATGCACCTATGATTTTCATTGTCGTTTCCGATTGCACATACAGATGGGTTGGGTCGCAGGTCAAAGCGCTTGGGACAATCAGCCAATGATGAAACAAATTAGCGTAGACTGATTTGAATCCCGAATACGACATTTTGTTTCTGTGTTGTGCAATGCTTATAATCCGCCTTCATCGAAATTTTATAGAATAGACCACAAACAACAGACGTCACTTTCATTTGAGCAGCGTCGTCATAATTTCAATTTTCTTACGCCATTTCTTGGTAGACATACATTCATTCCCTTACTTGGGTATAAAGTGCTACACATGTCTGCCATGATATGATTGTGCACTGTCTCTAGGTGGCCGGTACTCCCACTCAACACAGTGGAAATGACTGGATTCTGTATAGTTGAGATCGCAAGGGAGAAAAAATCAAGTTGTTTGGTGGTTGATAGAAACTACCAACTGTATAATAAAAGTTTCCCCACACTCACACTCAACCTCCGGATGATTCCGTCATCCGTGTTATTTACATTTGAGACCAGAGCCACAATATAGTGGTAACGATAATATCAGATATGCAATTATCTGATATGATTTATTATGACACCGGGTACCTACCCCACAGCGGGCATCCCTGCGAAAAACATTTCTGTTTCAAATAAAGTTTATTGTTTTAATAGAAAACATGATACACCAATGAATCTCATGCTCGTCTTGCTTACGGGGCTCATCCTCGTCCTAGCCGATGTTTGCCTGGATCCGAAGATCATGGAGTCATGTCATGTATAATATGTTCATACAGTTCTGTCTGTGGTGGTGGTGTCATAGCCTTTCATTCTCATGAATTCTTAGTTTCTCGAATAGAATTACCATCGTGTTAATCAAGGTAAAGCTGAACCAATTTTACTGGTGAACCCGTTTACGAATTCGTGTTAACCGCGAGAAGCAATTCCATCTCGGCGACTTTGCGGTCGGACAATACTATAATTTACAAGAATTAAATTCCACGTAACCCAAACTATTACCTTGAATCGTTGAATATAAACAATAGGCTAGGTTTATTATTACAAATGGTGATTATAAACTAAATGGTTTTAAATTAATAAAACATTAGCTTGTGTTGTAACGTTATTGTACATGGGAGGATGAAAGTTGGTTGATGAGCGTAACTATAATAATATAACCTGACTCGGGCATGGTCAAATCGTTGGTTTTATTGTGGTTACATTGCCTGTCGTAAGTCGTGACGGTGACGGAGTAGTGCATGTGCTTGCGTGCACGGGGCCACTTACTGGACGCAACGTATATAGGCCTATTTCATCACACATTCTTTCTTTCTTATTTACATAAATCGGAAAGGTTTCAAGAACGACAAAAAAATTCAAACGAATACTTACTTAAGTCGTGGTTTACCGCATTCATAAAGAAACTACGTACTCGAAGATATTATAGTACCACCCACACATGTTAAATTCCTTGCTACAAAGAGGCGGTCATAAAATGACTAACAAACCTCGGACGTGATACGAGCAGGTGAAGAGTACGCGAGTCGTGTGTTTTACTACAAACCTGAGCAAAGCAAAAATATACAAAGTTGAAAAGTTCCGCAAGCACCAGATGCTTTTGACTATAATTTACTTGAGAAACTTGGTTAGCATAAAAAATGTCGTTGAATGAGTGGTGGTTACGTATAGGGAGGACCGAGGAGTACTGATCTCAGGGTTCATGACGTACGTATTCTTGTAGTTGTAGCTATTCACGAATAATGTCCGGGCCACTCAATCTATGTGTGACATTTCTCAAAATCACTCATTATCTAATAATAACTAGGGCTGACTTGACATATCATTCAATTATAGATATCACACAAAATTTCTATATCGATATTCAACATTTGAATATTTGTGTAAAAAATGTCTAAACTTTTCAAAAATAAAAATGTGTACAAAATAGTAGTCGTGCTTTTAAAAAATATGTGGTGAAAAAGGTTTAAAAAGGGTATCGCCAAAAATACACAACGATTGTTACGTTTTCTTACTCTCGTTTAGTGACCCGGCACCTCCACCATCTATCTGTAAGAGTCAGATCGAATTTACTATACAGACACCCGGCAACTCATATCTGATAGTAATTATATATTTTTTTTTGATATTTCGATAGGAGTCCAAATATCGATACCCTTGCCCAGCCCTAATTATTATCTTGATGTTCACCGACACTCCTACTAATTATACTAATTCTCCTCTCGTGCCCTGATTGAAATTCGCAAACCAATTTATGAAATTTTTGCGTGAACATATAAAAAACAGTTTTTTAAAACAACCTTCTTGTATAGTGTATCCTATTTCACTTTTATATTTAAGCCTGTATTGTTAAGAGTGTTGTTGTTTTTGCGAACATTTCGCAACGTGTCATGATTTCATCTCTCTCACACTCATCTCTCTAGGCCTTTGACATGTGCACAAAGAGATGAAAAGGTAGATCTACAGAGAATGACAGTTTTATTCCAGTCGTGCTTTTCGAACATGGAAGGCTACGTGAAACACTAACTCTTGAGATAAACTATAATAGTTTCGTGTGAGTTTTATGCTCACGAATAGAAAAGAATGTTGGCTTTACTTTTAGGATAGCCTCGAAACCCAGGGTATAAACTAATAAAATCTAAACTTTCATTCGATTCATATGCTAAGGGCAGTTATTTCGGAGAATAATTATTATATATAAATTCCAACATAATTTGTTTCGCCATTGGCTCATTTTTTACGTGCATAGTATGTATAACGTGGGATTTTGCCATGAAATTATTAAGTTGATTTTACATTATGCAGGGGTTATTTTGAAAGCAGGAATCATTTTGAAAAACAATCTTTCATTGAGATTAAAGTTCTTGAAATGTCATTGACCCAACATTGCTTCAGTCGTTTCGAGAAACAATTAAACAAAAATGATCGAAGATTGACATTTCGCACATAGTGTTAGTCATATTTACCGAGAAACTTCGCAGTTCCAACATTTTGATGGCTACGCGTGTTTCAACAGCTTTGCAAATGT
Organism: Sweltsa coloradensis; assembly: GCA_024449915.1. Lineage (NCBI taxonomy): Eukaryota > Metazoa > Arthropoda > Insecta > Plecoptera > Chloroperlidae > Sweltsa > Sweltsa coloradensis. The sequence goes on from JAMZAV010001398.1 coordinate 298,505, forward strand.
TGACACTTCTTCCTTTGCTTCTACCAGTTTGTAGAGGTTATAATATGTTCAGAAGTCCAGTGTCAGTACTGTAACAATACAGTTCTGTTCATACAAAATGTGATTGTCGATCGATGCACACATGTATTATAAGCCAACAGTAATTTTCCTATGTTGCACATGGCTCCAGGTAAATGTAGTATAGTATACTTTATTATTGTATAGATAATATGAAGGCGATGTTAGCCTGTTTTGTTTCTTTTCCTATCATCTAGTCGACCTTGGTAATAAAAATTCCTCCTAACAATGGTAAAAGGTTAAACATAATAATATTAGACTCCCATTCTGCATAATTCCATTCATTTCTGTAATGGATCTTTGTCCAAGTTCATGTCTATCAAGCACCTTGCTTATCGTCTCAGGTGTAGGGAAACAACACACAATGCACACGTGATAGTGCAGCTCCTATTGTTACGTCATTATCGCAGTTCCCCGTGGCGTAGTTTCTGTTGTGGCAGGGGCATGCAGTTGATTCAACCGCTAGTTTAGGGGAAAGTGCATGATGTGCTTGACGGACGTTCAGGAAGCCCTGTCGAGCTCTCGCCGGCCCCGGAAACGGAAGTCGTAGATACTTCGAATTCTTCCAAATCGAATAGAAACGTTACAGTTTCCAACTTCTATCAGTTTCGTATGGCTGTTTCGCTTCTAACGGTGATCTACATTTGAAGTTTAAATATGACATGACATTGTTCGTGTAACTACTGTTGCTAGCTCCGTGAACTACCAGGCTCGGATCAGATTGTCTGCAACTGAAACATTATTTATTTTTAAATACAAATAAATATTCCAGTTAAGCAACTGTAATTTGTTCATCACTTGTTCTACAATATACCTTGAGGCCAGAGTGGCCTTGATTTCCATGCCAAACATACAATAGCGGGCACGAGTGCACACCGAATTGAAGACGTCCTGTTGGTGTTTTGATAAGAGGTTTAAACATACAAGACCATGCACTCGGATACTAAGCACGTTCTCTTGCGGAAGTGATGTCACCTCGTTGTCAATGGCAACTCTTTGGCTAATAGGTAGGGTTCCCGTAGCGAGTACTTGTACACTGACCTGAGGTTGAATTATTGCTAATGAAAACTGGTTACTACTACTAATACTCTTACGATCCATGAGCGTCACATTTGGGCCCACAACTTTCCAAAAGAACGCATAGCACTCAAAATATCGTATCTACGGTGGTAATTACCTAAAACTTGTGGTTTTGATCGTTGTTCGTCTTTTGAACAATTTAGTACTAAAGTGTATTTATCCTTGAGATACAAAGTGACCAGTGAGTTGGCGAGCCGGGTGGGTCGCCCCGTCCATTGTCTGCGTGGTAGTCTCTACCCCAATTCCGAAGGTGCTAAGCCTAACCCCACACCTACTACCCTGACTAGAATTTAAAACACTTTACCAATTACCATGATGACAGTCGAATTCGGGTTTCATGTTTTGTAACAAATAATACTGTGTGTTTACATGGACCTCAGTAATTGATATTCCATCCCTTAGCTCGGCTAGCGATACGCAGACAATGAACGGGAACGACCCTACCCGCCTCGCCACCAAAATGGTCACTTTGTATCTCAACGATAAATACACTTTTTTCATTTTTTTAAGAGGCCATGGGGAGAAGAGATGGGCGGGCTGCTCAGAGTCAGAATAAGGTGTTGAAATCAATGCCTGGGTGATCATACATAACCGCAAACGTAGATTTGTGGGATTATCAATTTCTCTCATACGATAATAATGTGAGCTATAACGAGCGCATTACGTTGGAGTCTTGTGTCCACGTGCGTTTATAAACTAGTTCACAATCACTTCGTACAACATCAACATTCAACTGAGCTACCTACCTAGGATGAACAAGTGATTCTCCGCTCCGTTCCCTTTCAAAAACCTCTGTGTAGGTACGACAAGAAACTTTCACATAAAATATGATAAATTAAGAAAATTTTTATTAAACTTTCAAGTAAATATTAAAATGAGACTACCTCCCATTTATATTCGGTATTTCTATTGTTGTAAATAATGTGTATTGTGTAGGTCTATTATACCAGTTGAAGGAAGTAGATCCAACTTCTATTACGAAATATAGTAACGTCCAATTTGTATTAGTGAAACAATTATTAATACACGCAATTTTTTCCACAGAAGAAGAATACAAAAATAAAATAAACGTTTCTTTACACCCACTGAATCGCGTTATTGGTGGCGGTGCCAAATTTGAAGAGGGATAGAAAAATAAAAATTCGTTCGCAAATTAAAGTCTAGTTGATAGTGGAGGAACTTTGCGTGACGCTACCCTCACCCCCTGACCCCTAGGGTCACCAAAATTATACTATATCCTTGTTGGAGGACAAGTTAAACAAAACCCGCATGCCATTCGGAGGTCGGGTTCAGTTTTTGTATACTTGATACATGCATGCCCAGATGGAAAGACTGCTAACATATAGCCTCCGTTGCGCCCTCAACGCACCTAACTTTGTACGAGAGTAGAGTTCATTCACAAATCACCGCCCAGTCACAATTTACTACTATGAACTCTTCACCAGGCAAATACTTCCTTTGCTCTAGTTATGGTAATTGCCGCCCTCCATGTAATTAATTCAGAAATGCCACCTCAACGGAATGTTACATCCATTGTTTCACAACTTGTTGAAGTCATACAGTTCAGTTGTCGACTTTTTGCTACTATAATAATTAACAACGCCAAGGAGTGTTTATCGTTTTGCAATAATTTACTTTAGGTTAGGCAAAATAATGTCTTCTTATACGGCTGTCGTAATCGAATGGAATGCAGGCTTAGCTATAATTACTGGTATGATGTTGGATTGCATATGGATGAACTGTCTTGGTACGAAGGTTGGCGTTGTGCATTATTCATGTTGTACCGATACGCATTTATGTATCTATTACAAACACTCTCCGCGCCTACCTAAAAGGTGTCATCAATTTACAAAAAGCAATAGAAAATTGTGCGATTTCAAGGTGTTTTGTCTACTTCGAATATCACAACATCTGAAATATCATATAGGTTTTTATTAGTTGTGTCAATTTAATTAGTTCATCAGTTAAATAATGATGTGTCTAAGAAAAATCGTGCATTATCTGTAATCATGGCTAGTTCAGCTATTTTTCAACACACTTGTGCATTTTACTTCGTATCGGCTCTATTCAACAATCATACGATGGTGAATATTCTCATTTATATTAAAATAACAACCTTTTTTTTAACAATCAAACGGATTTGTGCCTATCGTTTTCGTGGTGCAAGAAGAGATGTTTTAAATTTGAGCATCAAATGTTTCAGCTTCTAAATAAGTAGGCACATTTCATTTTTCTAGTATAGCATCGAGTCACATCGTTTTGGCAATTCTTGCTATTGTTAGGATTCCAAAATAATGTATTCAGAATTTCAAATAATTTGTTGTATTATTTTTGTATATGTATAGTATATTATATTGTGTTGTAATTTGTTCCTTATCAATACAAAAAAGTTCACATTGCATATTTTTGTGATTATCGAAGCCATGTTGGACAGAATAATGCAAATTATACATATTTGTCATGTACAACGTAATCTAATATGAAACTGTAGTTGTCAAAAACTAAAAAAGCATATATATCGTCTGCCCTTCACTCGTAGATTTTTATAGGTTGGGTTAGTTTGTGACATTTTATATCAATATTGTAAAAATCAATTTATACTTATAAAATTATTTTAACATTATTTTATAGAACAGAGTGTCTGTCGCTGTCTAACTCTTCATTTTTTCTTAACTGTGCAAAATTTCAAACAAAAGTGGTGTCGATCATCCGAGCTAATAGGAATTTGCTTAAAAGTACATGCCATATATAATTTTGTCAAATTCTAGGGTGCTACGAAGACACCAAACTACTTGCCTCCTGGCTTGGCGATACTCCGAGTAAGACTCCCTATAATCAAATCAATGTGTATACACCAAGGTGTTGCTGGTTCCGCATGCCGCCCGGATTGACGACCATCTAGCAAGCTCTTGGGCGACGCCGAGGAGCGCGGCTGATGACCCGACAACGGTGTCCGCGCTTCACGGCCTTTTATAATCACACTCAAGAAAACATCATGCCACCGTTTGCGAGACGTTTTATAATGTCGAGTTGTTGTAAAAACTAAGACACTCTCCTGTCCTGTAGCAGTGATTCGGATCATTGATTCAATTAGATCTCCCTAAATCTGCAGACGGGCGCGTTGAGTTGCGTTAACGGAACTCGGCAGTGTCTGTACCGAAAAGTCACACGTTCATCGCTCGAGTGACATTTTTTTAAAAGTCTCAGCAAAACAATTACAATTGTTCTGACTTCACACTTTATATGAAGTTTGAATTTGAAGCAAGGGAAACGTGACAATTTTACGGTGGACTATATATATTATGGTTTTCTTTTGGGGCGAAATTTGTCTTCTATGAGACAATACATACATATAAAGCCAAGTACCTACTACTAAACACTTAAAATTTAGAAATGTACATTGCGTAAACTGGCATGAACAGCGTTTAAAATGTGTGAAGTTTTATATGATTGTTGTCAATTTCGTTATCAATGGCTGATAATTCGAATTAGGTTGATAGGGGAAAATTAAAAAAAAACATCCAAGACAAGCACATAGAATTTTAAAGGGAATGCGGTTTCTAGTCATTGTATTAGTTTGTTAATGTCATTGTGGTTGTCCCTGACCCTGATACAAATCCATTCTATTTAGGTCCTACCGTAGTTCATGCACTATTATTGTTTAATACAATAATACAATACTGTATGCAGGTAAACCCGTGGAAATAATTGTCTTCTTATAACCACAATATAAGAATAAAACATTGCTAGAAGTATAATCATTGATAACTCATAAGTAATGTGTCATGAATGATAGTTTGCCTGGTACCTCAGCTTTGAGGATGAAATATCGTCATTCCCGTGTTAATAAATCATTAGTTTATTCAAGATTTCCTTTTACCATAGTTCTGGGAACTACGTACTCATGCATGTTTCCTGAGAAGTGAGAACAAACGAAAATCTTCAGCTATTCGGTCAAATGTTACAGGTTCATATAGCGAACCTTCCCAGACCATGCGTATAGTAGGCTACATTACTTACCATTAGAACCGAAGCTATTTCGTACAACCAATGACTTTATTATGCTGTATAAAATCAGACTCCTGTATAGGTATATTGGTATTGGTTAGGTCAATTCATTTTTTGTAATTTTATTTCTGACTTCTATCAAAGCGAGAGTTGTGTTCGGCTACTTGAAAAATTGAAGCGTAATAAAATAATTTCGGCAAAGTCTCATGTTTTGCGAACTTGCTCTAACCAAGACGATCAACAAGATGAAAGAAAACTTGGCTGCATAAGGATGCAATGAACTTTATTTCCCTTGCACTCGTGTTACTTCTGGAATGTTGAAAGAAAAGCGGTGAGTTGATACTTAGGCGTTATTGCTCACACTACATTATCCGCTTGTTGAGTTCATCTGTGGGATCAGAATAGAACCTGTTTTGCCATCGAGCCATGATTGGATAATTAAGACGAGTTTCATAATCTTCATTAAAATAATATATAAAGACAAGCATAACGAATGTTCACTGATTAACATGAGATTAAAAAAGGATTCCTCGAGTCTTGAAATAGAAGAAGTTAACTGCATACTCATTCTCACAGCTCTGACGATATTTGACCACCATAGCAAAACTGTATAATTATATTATATAATGCCAATTAGGTTTGTGTCTGGAGGTGATTTTAATTTATTTTATTGTTTTATTGCAGTCCTGAGTCCACTGACACGTACGTAGTTCATGTGGGACAAAATACATAATATAAACATAATACATGGCATTTACGGTACAACAAAATAATAACAAATACAGAAACTAATATTATACAAAATATGATTAACAATTCGTGCGGCCCCACGTGGTTTGAACATTGAACTACAATTGAACCGGTGTTGGCCCAATCTGTTTACAGATAATTTATGAAACGTAAATCATATTCGTATTCGTAACGAAAACGCGCATGTTGACATGTAATATGCTTACGAAATGTCCCATGTACTTGCAATTCGCAAGCATTGGCTATATTGGCATTGGCTGTATGCAGGCCTACTCGTACAGAGCGATAATCTCGGTAAACCTGAGCTGATCAAACAATTGACTATAGAAATTGTATTGTAAACAGTAGCCTTGTCGAATAACCTTCACTTGGAATGCGCTGGGCAATGCTAGCAGCTAAAGAAATACGTTCTTGTTGTGAAGGTTTCAATTGCCAGTTTTTACACTTGCTAATAAATTTATAGATTCAGGTACACACACATAATATCATGCAAATTAATTGCAACTCATATAATATACTGTTTTACATTCAAAATGTACAATATTTACAATAATTGACAGTTTCAGTTCAGTATATTACTGTTTTAAATAAATTAAACGCAATTACATGGAAGCTCGTTGGGTAATGCATATCAATTATATGAATGCCAGAGGCTGTGGGGATAAGATGAAGTCATTTGAAATTTCAAACATTCATCTTGTGACATTATTTTTTGTAACTATAAATTTCATGCGAGAGAAAGTTATTTTAAATATTGATACGATAGGAACAGCCACATTAAAACCACCATAACATACAGCTCGTTATTCTGTCAAAATCACGCCATACAATATTAGTCCAACGTTAAACGGTTGGTACTACAGAGGTTATTTTAATTGATAGATGTTCCAGTAAATTGATTTAATTTGATTAAGTTTCCCTTTTTCACTTTTCGTTCGTTTGTTCTATCGCTGTGAAGTGACAGTCTCAATTATAAAGAGTGTTGAGGTTTGGGAAAAAAGCTTTTATGACACAACACAAATAGGCCTACTAATTGTTTATCTTTTACTTCATTACTTATTTATACATGTGCCATTTAAGAAAATTAGTAAAAACTGGTTGGTACCTGGTTGTTACCTGTAAAGACGAAGTGTGATCGTCTTATGTACGGCATAATGGTCATAACAGTATATCGTTACTTGCATCCTGGAGTTAAAAAGACTATTATAAATCCATGTTTGCACGAAGAATGTCCTTTATATTTCAAAGAACCATTTCAGATTATTTCATTTACAGTCATTTACTGTTATTGAGAAAGTTTTCTATCCCAAATATAAAACCATTTAACCGTTTTAAATATTTAAATTTAAATTTACAATTTTGCTGGAATGTGTTGAGTTTTATTGGCAATATGAATTGCAGGTGTGTGCTTATCAGAGTGGCTTGCATGGGCTACCAGCGGTCACACACTTGAATCAGTTCGATAGCTTTCTATTCTCAAGAGATTGCTCTCACGAGCCATGCCGGAGAAATTCTCTATTGACTCGTCTCCAAGTAGGTTGAATGAAGAAGATTCGACAGCGCAAACCAAACAGGTTGACGAGTTTAGCACCTATTACGTGTGAAGGCCGAGAGATTGGGACCAGGCTAATTAGACCTACCCATTTTAGATGACCAATAGAGTTAATAAGTGTAGCGTGCCACCGACAAGTAGACGTTTTTGTAATGACAGAACAAAAACGATTCATTTTGTCGTTTTTATGGTTTGCGGCGATTGTATACAGTTTCTCAGTATCAATATAAATTTAATGACAATAATTATGATTTGAGTACCTTCTTATTGTGAGGCACTTAAATGAGAAGTAACAACAATATTTAATTCTAATACACTCTTGTAATGTTTCTTAGATGGATGTTGAGTTTGTGCTTCCAACTCGATGCCCGGTAGAAATCCTCAAAAGAAAACCCAAGGCGACAAATTAAACCAATCAAAATAACACACAATACTGTTAATATTTTGTACTCGCTCGCTACCTTCTCGTGGTATGGCTCCCCGAAGCTAATAGCGGGCTCTGTCAAAGCCTATGCCTGAGGTCGAATGCCTATCTCTGTCTTATGAGGGGCCTAACAGGCCGACGCGAGTGATCTTAGTTGGCGAATGCGTCGTTAAACAAGTAAATAACAACAATAATAACCGTAATATAAACATGTACGTCCCTTGGCTATGGAAATGGCACGTGGAAACTTCCTTTAAAACATCTACAATCATCATACTCATTTTTTACTACCCAATATTTTTGCCCAAAGTTATTCATTAATTTAAATTGTTGTAACGGATATTTTTTGTCCCCTCAAAAAATCAAACCCGGAACGGAACGTTGCCTACTCTCTCCGATTGGCGTATATACAACACACGTTTTACGACTGTTTCACCGAGTGAGCGAACCAGTTCAACGACACGTTAATTACCTGGCCCAGGGTATACGCGTTTCCAAGCAAAGATAGATGGCAGCACTAAAACGCAACATGTCGGACCGATCGGTGATAGAGGCGAGCTGCTTACGGCGGGCGCTGTATATTCAGTTGGCTTCAACTTGATTTTTGTTACAATTCTGATCATTTGCGAAAACATTGTTGATTATCTCATATCGTCTGCGTATTTTATTAGTAAAATTCGTAAGTTTTGGGGATCGGCTTTATTAAAAACGGGGATTTAATGGCATTTTTAAATTACAACAAATAATTGAGATTATTTGATGATATTGGCTCGAAAAAAACAAACCACACTGTTAAACTATTAAATACAGAAACAAGTGTATAAAATAATGTTGAATGATGAAGATCGATGATATTTTGCCAAGAAAATGTTGCCCAATACTAATAATATCAATAATTTACTTAATATCCAAAAATCAAAAGAGCTTCTAGCAAATTATAGCCCTACACTTGTTTTGTACTTTTTCTACTTCGTTTTACAATGTAAACGCAATCGGAGTAGGCCTATATAATATTTATCTACTATACACTTAGGACTACCGGTTTTTTATATATAAATTTTATTAAAAGTAGGCCTATTGAATAGCTGATGGCCTATTTTTATATTATTGTTTTGTATGTCAATAATGGCATGACGCGTCATTCTGCAGACACCTTTAAAATCTTGTAGGTCATATCGTTATACTTATTCTATAGTAATAATATAAATCGTATTTATTATGATATTATGTAAAATATTATGTATTAAATGAACAATGACGGTAAATGGTAGGCCTACATTAATTATATAAGGTAGAAAAGGAGTTGGGACTTGTGCATAAGCCCTAGTACAATTAATATTATTTTTGTTATTATGAGTATGAGCTGTATGACTTTATTTATATTAAATTATCATAATAAAACTAAAGAAGTATATCTCAATTAAAAGTGCCATAAGAAGCGAGCGATACTGTATGCGTGTTTACTATGAGTTGTGAACATTCTTGACGGTTTGAATTTGATTTAGTATTTATCGTACCCTGTTAGCCTATATTTTGTATATAGCCTATAAATACCAATGATTTATTATGATATTATAATTAGAAAATTGTAATATGGACACAAATGCCATCTTCGGTATCTCATGGGTGCATGGGGCGCAGGTCTGAATAGTAATATTATTCTGGTAAACATTGTCTCGAATCCCGCATATTGGAGAGCGATTTTATCATTTTGGTGCACCCCCATGCTTTTGATAATCATCAATTAACAACATTTTGGGAAAGCAACGACAATGTACCTGTGATTGTACATATTTATAAGTGACAAACACGGAATGACCTGCGTTCTTCAAGTAAGCACATAGCGCGCTCCTCCGACTATCACTGATCGGACAGTTGCATTTTTCGCCACCAGGTAGCAACCCCTTTGCTTGGAAACGCGTATAGTTGCTAATGGCTATGCATATTTTATACTTTATTTTAGAACCTTTTCGATATAATATGCATGATTTGTGTAAGTTGTGCTATTGCCATGCGCCGTCTCCTTTGCAGATCACTTAAAATATTTAAAATAACTGCTTATGGTGATAACTAACTTTAATTTAGATTGTGCTTGAATGTCAAGTCCAAGTTGTTTGATATTCATACTCAGTCTTCGTTGATTAGCATCGTTGCTAAAACATACGAATACGATGACAATATTCAATGAACATGTCGTCTGACTTCTGAGCACAATTCGTCGCGCATTCTTTATTCTGAGGTTACGTTGAGTTCAGTTTATTTGTGCGTACAATAGGCTGGCTATACCGTGTGATAAATAATGTATTAGCAATCAAATAAAACCATTTCCAACACGCATAGGCCTCCTTACTAAAACTTTTACCCCTATAATGCACAAACAATCCATAGTTCAATCCCGGTGGATTCTCTTTTTTAATTTCTGTCTTAAATACTATTATTTTTGTGCTATATAATAATATTGTGATTACACTGCTTGGAGCATTTGCACATGGACCAAGTGCTGCTACAAATAAAATTCCCAATTGGGAGGAATGCATGCAACTATATTTTTAAAGCATCCCAATGTGTATATATGGGTGGCGGCTGTAGATAAATTAAAGCAAATACATTTATTTCTTGTGTTCAGTTAATAACTTGTAAAGAAAGGGGTTTAGCTTTAAATTGAATAATTCTAATTGTTACCCTAATATTATGTAAGCATTTTCCAAATACTTGACCTAGCAGTCATGATCTTAATCTGAACTGCCCATTACTATTACAAACAATAATTAATTTGCTACTTCCGTGACGCAGTGGAGTTTTATGGAGTACCTGTTCTCCCAAGCTACACTCTCGCCTTCATCACTCATTCACCAGCACATATTGAGTAACACGTCCAGTCCGACATATAATGCTAATAGGGAACTAGCCTTGGTCTCAAATTCACGTTTTTCATTTTTTATTATTTATAGAACACAGTTAAATAAACTTCACAAATGAAAGATTTTTTTAAAAAAATCATCCGTGGTAACTACGGGGGTACAAAGTTATAGGGTTTTGAACCCCCGCGCAAACGCTCGTTCTTGGTTCAACTGCGTTACGTAGCTTGCAGCATGCTCATCGTTGTAGTTTGTATAAATACTACAACAACAACAACAAAAGTCGCGAGCGGCCGTGCGCGGCAGCGAAGCCTAGAGGCAATCCAGTGGACCGTGCTCATCAATAATCGGACTATTTTGACAACAACACGAACGATGACAAAGATGACGACCATGTGATTTTGACAGTGCGTCTACCCGACCTTGACTAGAAAGCGATTTATTTCTCATTGGTGGGAAAGAGCCACTGGTTATTTCTCTATGGTACAGTCATTCAAGGCTGCGCTAGGCTAGGCCCTACGCCCTAGGCTGTGTCTTTGCCCTAGGTTAGGTAAACCAATTCTATAAAATGTCCATTTGGACGCCCTAGACACAGCCTAGCCTAGGTAGGGCTAGGCCGAGGCATTTCCTGTATCCTTAGCCAAGTTTTTTTAGGTTGATGATGATGATATCATTTATATCATTGATGTTTGGTAGGGCTTTAGATTTTATATTTAAATATGCGCCTAGACCTGGGCGTAGTGATAGGCCTACCTCGGCCCTAGGTCCTAAGGGCCTAGGTCTACCAAGGGGGCAAAGGCTACCACTGTAGAAACACCGGAGAAGATCATTTTATACACGTGCCAAAAGAACCAAACGACAAACAAGGCAAAAAGAATTGTTCAAAGCTGCAGCACGAGAATGTTTTGAGGAGGACGCCCCCTCTACAAATTCACTCTACTGTTGTGAAGACCACTTTGATGCAAGTAAATATTATTGGTCTACTAGCTTTTTAATTCACAAGTGAATTTCCTATAAGCTTCTGTTAGGCTCCGGCCAAATATTCTCGCAGCAAAATTTGCCTTGGGATTATAAGTCTAGGGCCTAAACGTAAGAGGCGTTTTCTCGCATGGGAGAATGTCACAAATTCAAAATTTTTTGGAATATTTCCCCGCGAGAAAATGAGTTACGTATAGGTCCTAGGCTTATAATAATCCCGAGGTAAATTAGAAGCTCATAGGAAACTAACCTGCGAAATAAAAAAGTACTAGGTAGACCAATTAATATCATTTACTTACATGAAAGTGGTAGGCCTAGCCCTATTCACAACGGTAAAGTGAATTTGCAGCGGTAGGCTAGAGGCCCTACGACTCCTTGACATATTCTCGTCTTGTTGCGTTTAACCATTATTTTCACCTGTTTAGTTTTTTTTGGCACATATATAAATACTTTCTCCGGTGTTTCTAGAGTGGTGTTTAAACACATCGGTACCTTACACCTTTTATAAAGCGCCATTTCTTTTAAATTCAATCAAAAGGATCATTGAGAAATGACAGCGGGCGCAGTGACGGCAACTGTCTGCTAGGATGTGTTTGACCCACCGCCGACTGGATGGTAGAATATCTACCATTTATATCTAGATAGCGGTGCGCCTTTGGGTCTGCGCTAGGCTGCGGTCAGCAGTCTGACGTCACACTACTTTTCGTGTTGTCTTTTGGCGGGAAGCCAGATTCAAATTTCAGCGTTAAATATTGAGAAAAGTATTAACCTTAGACAAAAAAAAACTTTTATGTTATTTTTTTTTAGGTGTTATCTTTAACATATTCGATTTCTGGAATGAAGGCTAGTTCCCTATTGTGGGAACTTTTTTAAGCTTGTTTGTCAGGTTCAAGACCCAGCCTGGGCGATGGATTACCATTGCTTGAAAATTACTCGTTATACTCCTGTGTTACTAGTTAGTTTATAATGCCACTAAAATTGAGTGGAGGCTTATAGGAATTTACATTCGTAATACCTTAACACAAATATCGTTATATTGCCTTAAATTGGATGCAACTACACGAATCCAGATACCATTTTATGGTAATTGGTATCTTATTTCATCGAATCACAATCGTATTTTGCATCCAGAACCCGCAAGGAAAAAAAATCGTCAGTTAATCTCCGATTAGACGACCAAAGTGATATAAAATATCAGACCATGATACCATGTTGGATCTTGTGTAACATCCCCAGGAAGGATGTCACCTCGAATTGTGCTGTGTTTTTTATAGCAGCCAATTTGTTTTTAGATGTGCGATTTTTAACAAGCTTAGTCGAGTTTATCTTAAAATGTACATATAGCTCGTCACACAGTTCTTCGATTCTATTTTCTCATATACTGATTTGTAGGTAATTGTATATTCTACTGAGTACAACCAATTTATAACTAGGAAAACGCTTAAGTCCCGCCGCGTTGTTGGATGAGCGTAATTGGTGCATTGAGCTGCCATGTGTTATGCGGATTTTCTGTTGTTCTGTGAAAAAATCGTTACTAAATTGAAGATTTTTTTTAAATTAATTTAAATTAAATAAAAAATAAACTTTAATTTTTAATTTTTTTAATTAATCGTAATTTAAAAAAAGAAAAAAATCGTAAAATTGCGATTTTCATAAGAAATAATTATTTGATTGCGCTCAAATTTCACACGAATATATTAATTCATAAAATTAAGGTTTTGTGAAAAAATTATTACAATCGGTTAAAGCATGTAGGTGTTATAAGTCGAAGAATTGTTTAAAAAACAAAAAAAACGTAAAATTTCGATTTTCATGAAAAATAATGTTTCGATTGCACTTAAATTTCACACAAATATATAAATTCATAAAATTATGGTTCTGTGAAAAACTCATTAAAATCTGATAAAGCATGTAGGTGTTATATGTCGATTTTTTTTTTTTAAATCGAAAAAAATCGTAAAATTGCGATTTTAATGAGAAATATTTTTTCGATTGCGCTCAAAAACGTGGCAGTTCTAAGTTCAGAGATTTCGAAGGTCTCCAGAAAATTTCATTGCAATTGGAGTATCGGTTTAGCCGGAATCGTGCTGACAAACACACAATAATACAGAAAAAAAAGAAGAAAAAAAAAAAAACATTCCGGATTTTTTTCTCCAGTGTAGTGAAATGGAATCTTCGCTTCGCTCGCTACGCTCGCTACGCTCATCCAATAATTAAACGATCCCATTAAAAAAAATGCAGCCACGGCAAAAGTAGAGTAATATCACTAAAATGTGATGCATGCTTAAATTCCCACGATTTTAATCAGCAAGAGTTGCCATATGGCCATGCATTTTAAAAAGTAATTTAATTTTACACTTAAACAACAACAAAAATTTACAAGCTCTACAAAAAATTTGCCCTTTTCGTTATAGTATCTCCGTTATGTCTCCGTGTTTTGTGATGGTTTACTGTTCACCAATAAAAAGAGTTACCCGTGATCGGTAGTTTTTAAATGTAAAAAATCTTTATTTGTCTGGACCGTGTAAGTGAGTAAGTGAACAGATTGAGATTGTATAACATGTTGCAAGTTCGCAATGCACCGTTTGTAGCTCGCATCTGTTGGAACTTGAGAACCAAGCTGTGGACTATTGACTTTCTGGATAGTCATCTAAAAGCTAGTAACAGGTGCACAAAGTCAAGTCGTTACATCAATTACGGGCTTTATAGTATAGGTTAAATATGTAAGATTGATTTAGATTGCATGTTCACTGTTTTAAATTTCGGTGGGAAATTCCCCCTAATGTAGGGGGCAGCCGGGTTCTCAACCACAGTATGTGTAAAATACGCCCTACATCGTAGGGGGGAAATATCCCTTACTGGCAGTGTTAAAATACACTTACACTACAGGATAAAACCACCTACATTGTAGGGGGAAAATATCCCTTACTGGCAGTGTTGAAAGCCCCTTCACTTCAGGATAAAACAACCTACATTGTAGGGGGAAAATATCTCTTACTGGCAGTGTCAAAAGCCCCTAACACTAAAGCATAAAACCACCTACATTGTAGGGGGAAAATATCCCTTACTCGCAGTGTCAAAAGACACTTGCACTACAGGATAAACCCACCTACATTGTAGGTTGTATTTGTTCTGAAAAACAAACAATAATAGTTAGTTGACTGTCGGGTTACAATGTTCTCTCGTCACGGCTGGTTGCATTAAACCTGAGAAAAAACAAACTAAACAACGTTAATTAACCGTCGGGTAACAATGCTTACTGGTTGCATTTGTTCTGAAAAACAAACTATAATAGTTAATTTACAGTCAAGTAATCATGCTCTCTCACGGAGGGGAGGGCAGGACCTGTAGTTTCGCCACTGAATCGGGTATCAGGTTTGCTCTCCTAGAGGCTAGGTTGCATTCAATGCTGTATGACGACAAGACCACACCACCCTGTAACAATATTTTCTGCTTGCTGGCAATAATCTTGAAACAGACAATGAAAGCAATTATTAGCAACAATCATGGAAACTATCTTTCGCTCTTCATTAATTTTCTTTTAAATCGATGAGATTCCAAAATCTAAAACATTGCTTTGAACTCGCTCGGCACAATGCGGCCTGCTCTCGATGAAGCCAAGTTCGTTACTGAACTGACTCGCTACTCGCACGTCGCACCACAGCGTAACGGCGCCAGACAGAATGCAGGTATGACTCGCTGTCTCCTACCGGCTACCCCCCCCCACTATAATCCCTTTTGTGGCAAATCTAGCCGAGATGTTAGGAAACACGACGTTGGAGTTGCACAGATATCTAGAAAATTTTCCCTTCGAAAAATGGAATTTGTGTGATGATATTAGTTTAATTTAATTTTTCCACTAGCTAAGGCAGAGACGAATGTAAAGTTTAGTAATGGACAGTCTTGGTGAGGAAGACGTTTTCGGAAACAAGATCTGTTTTGGGAAACTTTTGTGGAAACGCGATCTTTTTCAAACAACAGCATCGAACTAATAAAGGCCTAACGTAAAAAGTTACCAACTCAAATGTGTCAGGTGGATGTCAGAAAAGAGCATAACTCCAAACACACTTGGTGACTGCTAACCATAACAATAAATATATTAAAAAAGAAAAGAAGGGACAAAAATATCAACAACATTATATATAACAATCACTAGCAAAATTATCCAACTTTGAAAATAATACTGTTCTGCGAAACTAGTCCTGTGTTTGGTACTTTCTGTTCTTTCGAGATTCCTTATTTGGGGATCCTGCCGAAGACTGGTAATACAGGGGGGGGGGGGGGGGGAGTTGTTATACAGAAATAAATAAAGATACCTTGCTTCCTCCTCTTTTGCCCCCCCCCCCTTTCTCTTTTTCCCAATTAAAGTACACGCATTCGTACAAGTGCGTTTTTATTACAAATTATTTCTAATTGCACTCAAAGCATGCTAAATCTTTCATCAAGATTGAACTAGCCTTTTAAGTAATAGAGAGCAAACATACATGCAAATAGTATCAACTGAGATTTTTTCCTCTGCGTAGTAAAATCAAATAGATACAGAGGCGTAGTTAGGAATTAAAGGTGCGTGAGCTGATTTTTACGATTTATATTTTAAAAATGCTGTTTGTTAGGACTGGTCTCTACCGGACAAATGGCTGCTCCGATATTGATGGAAATTTGAGGGGACTTCGAAATATCTTACTTTAGTTTTGCTAAATAATTGTGGTATACTCACTGTGATGCAGACCACAAGCCTGGTCAATAGGGAACCTAAGTGGGCGTTGTCCGGTTCTCTCCCGTCAGCGAGGTATAGGCGATTAACCCGTGCTAAATGTTTCGTAAGCGATAGCGCGAGAACCCGACCACGGACCGGAATTATATTCATACTGTAAGAAACTTTAATCTTTCCTCTTTGCGTGAATATACATAACTCTGCTCTATCACAAATATTAATGACATTTGTTTTGAGTTGAAGTGAACTCTACATTTACACTGTTGCCAAACCTTCCAAACTGCTCATGGAAAAAGCACATAAACATTTTTGTCCGTGGCATCAGCCTAACATTTGGTATCCGACTTGCTTTTCTGGCTACGTGAGGTCCACTGGGTTGTACTAGATTATACATTTACTATAACATCTCCTTTAATTGTGCCACCTATCTTGAATGCGAAGCTACATTTAGCAACCATGGACAGAGCGCGTGGGTATGCGAGGATCGCCACGCTGCACACAAAGTGGCCTGGTCTCGTGCTTAGGTTGCCGCTCAGTCATGTAGTACATTTGCGACAGGCTGCGCAACATGGGTCCATTATAACCATATAGTTTAAATTTAGGAAGCGCCATCAGTGTGACGCAATGTCGAATGCCCGATCATCTTCTGTCACAGAATTATGCAATCCTGTGTGATGTTATTGGTTTTAGATTTTCTTTTGCGCGAGTCAAAGATACGGCGCAAGTTAACATTTTCTTACCATGCTACTTTTCTTATGGGCGCTGAGACCAGATGAGACACCAATTTCCTTCCCGCCTTCAAACTTAGGTTCCCCTATAAATATTAGAGATTGACTCCTTACCGTGATCGGCCGTAGCTTCTCATATTATTGTTAGGGCTACAATCTATCTGACGAAATGCCCAAACAATATTCATACGGGAGATTAATTCAGAATAATATTAATTAACTCAATGAAGACAGCGCAACGGTTTGGTGTATTTGGTATTACATAATAATAAAGAAGTAAACGTTGACAATCAAAGCTCGTAATACATTTGTTGTGCTTTTTCATTCACCTGATGCAAAATTTTGATATATTAGTTTTAACTAAATCATTATTTCAAGGAAACTAATAATATAATAGTATTTCTTTGTTAAAAAAGCTTGTTCAAAAGTTTTCAAGGATCGAATGCATGCGACCGCAAGCACCCTCTTAGAAAGGGTTAGTGATGATGTTGATCATTTATCAGTCGCAGTTTCAAGCCAGCCGTCTGACAAAGAGCAAGAAACAAAGACAAACGACACGCCACAATGCGCAGTAAAATTCCGCTGAAAAACAAAATGAGTTGCCATGCCATACCCTGGACACATGTGACAATCCTTTGCCCAACCAACTATTGTTATTTATTTATAGTGGGTGCTGAATTAAAAATATATTTACTTCCCGTAGTCACCCTAAACATTATGTATTTTCCTTGTTTATATATATATATATATATTTTTTTATTATTATTTATTTATTTATTTATTTATTTAATTTATTATTTATTCATTTATTTATTTATTTATTTATTTATTTATTTATTTATTTATTTATTTATTTATTTGGCCACTTAAACAAACCGCATGTCACATCGGGGAGCGGTCATGTTCGGTTTTTATGGTGTCTTCCCACAGTGCCCGCTTCCCGTAAGGCCATCAACCTTTTTTTGCCCCTATTGCCATCATTCTACCTGTCGATAAAGAACCATGTTTACAGGAAGCGTGTGATGGCTAAAGGGGAATTGATTTATGCCCCCTTTTGGCCAACACCCTTGCATTTCCTTATGGACAATACAAGAAGGTTTGTTGGCCTTAGGTAATTGATTTTGTTATTCCGTTAGGCCCACAGCGTATCTGCAATCGTTTTAACGTAAGGAGCGGTGGGTTTTGTTGGCCTTGGGGTAATTGATTTATTCCCGTTAGAGACCACCACGTATACTGCATCGTTTTTACGGTAATGAGCGGGGGGCTGTGTTGTCCTTGGGGGAATTAGATTTTATTCCCGTTAGGCCAACAGTATATGCATCGTGTACGGTAAGGAGCGGGGTGCATATACGCTGGGTAGATTGGCCTAAACGTAGGAATAAATCAATTACTACCCTCCAAGGCCAACATACGCCCGCGCTCCGGCAACCGTGTAAACGATGCATATAACGCTGGTTCGTGTGGCTCCAACGGGAAATATAATCAATTACCCCTAAGCCGCCAACAACACGCCCGTGCTCCTTACCGTGTAAACGATTGCATATACGTTGTTGGCCTACCGGAATAATCATTACCCAACGCACAACAAACCTTTCTTTGTATTTTTCGATAATAAATGCATTGTGGTTGGCCTAAGGGTAATAAATCAATTCTCCCCTAGGCCACAAGTGTTAACATGGGTCCTTTATCGACAAGTGTAGTAATGATGGCATAGGGGGAAAAAAAGGTTGATGGCCTTACGGAAGCGGCAACTGTGGGACGGCTCCAGGGAGCGAAGCACAATTTTTTAATCCGTCCATCCCTTCTGTGCGTGTGTTAGTGTTTCTGTAACGTCTCACGAATAAAAACGGCACTAACACACTCACAGAGATGGACGGATTAAAAATTGTGCTTCGCTCCCCTATACATGCATACACACAACGTCAAACTCCATATACAAAAAACGATATCATTGTCACGCAGGGAGTCCATATTCATATTCAGTATCTTCGACCAAGCTGTCCCTCTATATTATAAGCTTATTGATTTATGTACTTATTAGACAAAACAAGGGCAAGATAATTACAATTGCATTTATATCACCAAAATAAGCTTAGCTAAGACAAACCACATAATTTCAACGAAATTATGTTCTTGGTTCATATACGTGGGTCAAATATAAGTACTTGTGTTTTTGCATATAAACCTAGACGTAAAAACTACATTAACATTTCACTAAAAACCTAAGATTTATATTATAAAATATGTAAACATATTTCTTAACATTGTTGTTGCCATGTTTTATTAACTGAAAATTAGTTACATGGACGGCTTGGAGATTAGTTTTACTAAATATGATTAATCTAATCATATTATTTCATCCATTCATTAAATATAATAATTTTCATATAGTTACAGAAGGTTTGCTATAATCGACATTATTGTTTTTGGTAAAGGAAATACTAAACTGTCTACTTTCTTAGATTCTTTTATTTAATTGGATTGTAATAAGTAACCCGCAACGGGTTGTTCCCCACAAGCACGGGCGTAGCGCAGGGCCCCGTCTCCGAGTAATGACAATCAAATAACGTAGATTGATCCAGTATATGAAATAAGCAAAAAGCATACATCAATAATTTTAAAGTTACTAATTCGCGAAAACGATTTATTGCCGCTTGTTAGATAGCCTCGTGAGTGAGCGTAGGTCGATACAGTGACATTTTCATGAATAATTTACCACTTGGACGATCCACGTTTAGAAATCTTCACGCATCCTTGAGATGAATCTTATGGGATGTGTGAGGATAATCCCATGTATTGGTCAGAACCAGCCACGGGTATAGAGGCAGGAAAAAGAAGGTTCTCATGTCTTGATCGTCATCGACATTGTCTTTGTCCTCGTTTCATTCGTCATAGTCATCGTCGTCGGGGAGATACGTCGAGGGAAGGGGGAGTGGTCCCCGACTAGAATTAACTGCCAGAACTCGCCCTCTAATTTCATTGAGTAATTCCCTATTACTAGCTGATGTTTGTTGATAGATTTGACTTTTAATCTCTTCCTCGACTTTTACGATTCGCACGAGCATGCCTTGGTCCATATTCTACCCCGACCCAGACTAGGATTGAATCTTTCTTTGATAGCTCAAAAGAAGTTGGCAGGCGATGCTTTAAATATCAAAGGTAACGAAAACGATATCAAATTTGCGAAAAAACGTGTCATAAACACATACAACACTACGATTAATTAAGTGCGATTGTTATGAATAATTTCTGAACATTTGTCGTGTCATTACACTGAAAACTGGTTAATATTGTGTTTTTTTCGAATGCTCCTTGACAGTTCACTGCACATGGAGTAGAAAGTTTAATACGTGGTAAACAAGAGAGCACTAAAACTCACAACACAACGTATCAGACGTATATTTTTCACGATGCGGGATAGTTGTCCACTAAAATATTTAATAGCAATCCGAAATTAAAGAATTCAACCCGACCGTGAATTTGACCTCGGGTCATTCTCCCTTTCAGAAAGAGCGCCTTAGCCAATCTGGAATCTAGTGACATTAAAGTCTTCGCCCGCTCTTTCTACGCTCATCCAATCATATCGTTTACTAAATTAATGTATTTTTTCAAACTACGATTGATTTTTTTGAGGGTAGTGTTGTTTGTGTCATGTTTGTGACTTTCTCCTCCATTTTTGTGGTTGGCAAACTTCTTTGATCAGCTATTTCATTAAAATCTAAGCTGTGTTCTAATGTTGCACTGCCTAGTACTCAGCTTGATGATATATTTTAAATCTATTTTGTAATTTTTGCTGCCAATTTTTACAGCGCCACGACCCCCCCCCTTTACCCTGGTTGGATTGGAATACAAACAGGACAAACTTTGGTTGGCTCGCCCTTAAATCAATACAATGGCAAAAGTTTTAATTGATCCATTAAAACATACAGTAAAAGTTTGATTGCTTTAAATTTTAAAAGGATTTCATTCTTTTCGTACAATATAGAAAAAGCGCAGTGTAAACGTTTAAAGTGTCGAAAAAGAGGATGACGGAATCAAATTCAGACAATGGGCGACCCTTAGTAAGATTTTTATAAAAAAAAACGTTACTTTAAAAGTTTGACTACAGCGGTGGGGGAAGGGGGCTTCAAATTCCTGCGTTTACGCCAATGCCTACGAGGTGGAATGTGGGTCTACAACATATCGTAGACCATGTAGAATAAGAAATAATATCAAATAAGTACCGTTTTTAACAAAAGATTATTAAAGATGTTCCTTACTTGTTTGCATATGCTAGTTTTGCGTGTATTCAGTGAGCCGTAACAGAAGCGAACGCAGTTTCGGGCCTTCGGCACTATTTTAAAACCATAAACAACGCCCCCCCCCCCCCCCACACACACATTGTATTACTTTGATTCAGATGTAAGGTTTGGTTTCCCAGAAACAGAGTTTATTAAATAATTCGTTAGGGAAATGAATCACAAATATATTTTAAAAATTAATATATGTTGTTGAAATATTGAGACCACAGCGATGGGGGGTGTGGCAAAGATATCAATATGACTGAGAAACCTCGAAATCTCGGAGCCTTGATACGTAGGCCTATAAAGCCATTGCCATGTTCTCATGACATTCGCTTTGCACTCACAAACCTTAATTACTTTTGACGAGGGTTTCAATGTAAAACTATTTATGGAATTAAAACAAAGGTAAATTTCAATTGGTGATTGACATGCCAGACGTCCTTTGTTTCCTGATAATATAGAGTTGGTAGGGCGTGAATTCAGGGGGGGGGGGCCCTTCTAATAACAAACATTATTTATGTTTTGTTTTTTCATTTTAACTATACTAGGGACACGCCAAATATCGTTAAGACGTAGTGAGCGAACTAATGTGGTTTGAGTATCCGCGGAACTTCCCCTTTCTTCCACCTAGCAAAAGGCTGCTCGGTAGCCAGCATGAGTCTCCTCTCTAGCCCTTCCGTCTAAATTATTGCTTGAATAATAGCATTGAATTTAAACAGGTTGTCCTTCATAAAATTGTGACATTTCTTGCAGACTATTTTCAATTTATTGTTTCTTGTCTTGTAAGTTTAAATCGTAACAATTTTTTTCTGAAAATGTTAATAGCACCCCCACAACACTTGTAAAGTCGCGCTCCCACGTGCCCTAATTATTCCTCCAATTACTTAATCATTGATAAAGAAATATTTGTTTAAAAATTTCAGTGCACATCTTGGGTCCGACGGTTCGGCCATGTTTTTATTAACGCCACACTCCTCATTCTAATAATAGTATAACAGAGAAAGTCCTCATTTGAGTTGAATGTTAGACTCTAGAGTCATTTCGCTGCGCTCCTCGTCTAATAATAAGTGCTATAATAACCCATTTCTAAGTTCTTAGATTGTAACTTAAATTTAGGGTGTGGATCGTGGGGAGGGGTTGATCTTCAGTAATAAAAATATGTTTTAGTTTTTACTTATTATACAAATATCATTCTTGACTTTGTAAGGCATACACCGAACGTCCGTGTTTCCAATTTGAACGTGACGCGTTTGACCTACGCATTTCCCCTCAAGGCATATTGTTAGGTAGACGTCAGACGCTGTCACCTGTGAAGTAAAAATATATCAGGGCATGGCAAACGAAGCTGTTTTAAAACTTTTCACAATTCTCATTGTCAAGACGCGGGCTGTACGCCGCCTGGCCGGAAGTTCCCGCTGCATACACCGCGTTCCCATCCTAATCTATATCTCTTATCTTGTCTCAATTCTATAGACGTTGTATTTGAGTGGTCATCCAGAGCCAGGTCATTCCTATAATTAGCAGGAGGCATGCCCATGGATACTCCCCCGCCCATGCTTGCATGAGTCCTCGTAGGAGTAGAGGGGACTACGGATAAAAGGTCTAATACGACTCTTGTGTCTCGATAGAAAATTAAATATTATCATCCGACCATATGTGTTTTCAGTATAGGAAAATTAAGTTTATTCAGGTTTTCGTCTTGTACTTGTGCATTACATTTTCTTACACATGCTATGATCAGATATTTTTGCAAGATTACAACGCATATGTTTAAAAGCATTTTAAAGTTCAATAGTTCACACCTTTCCCTTGTTCAACACTAGTTCAGTGTATACCTACGA
The DNA here is from genome assembly GCA_024449915.1 of Sweltsa coloradensis. Classification (NCBI taxonomy): domain Eukaryota; kingdom Metazoa; phylum Arthropoda; class Insecta; order Plecoptera; family Chloroperlidae; genus Sweltsa; species Sweltsa coloradensis. Next base: position 321,778 of record JAMZAV010001398.1, read on the forward strand.
TGATAGTAGGTGTGAAGATCAACCCTATTTTGTAGAGGTAAATAATATACTTATACATATAATGTGCATAAACACTCACTGTGAGTCACGTGTTGCGTAATAATCACACTTTCATGTGTAGTCTAAACACAAGTTCATGTATATCTACGATGATAGTAGGTGTGGAAACCACCCTACATTGTAGGGTAAATATACTATAACTAGGATATGAAATATAATAACTCACGTTTGCAGTGTATAAATCACACCACAATGGTAGGTATAAACACTAGTCAGTGGTATATCTCCGATAATAAGTAGGTGTGGAAAACACCCTACTTGTAGGGGTAAATATCCTATATCGTAGGTATGGTGAAATGTACAAACTCACGTTACAGTTAAATCACCGACTACATGGTGAGGTATAATACTAGTTTCAGTGTATGATCTACGATGATAGTAGGTGTGGAAACCACCCTACAATTTAGGGGTAAAAATACTAATTATTGACTACTATTACTAGGCATATTGAAATATACACTCACGTTGCAGTATAAATCACACTACATTGTGAGGTATACCTACTAGTTAGTGGTATATCTACGAGTGATAGTAGGTGTGGAAACCACCCTCATTGTAGGGGTAAATATACTATAACGAGGATGTTGAAAATGTACACCACGTTACAGTCTCAATCACACTCACATGGTGAAGGTATAAATACTAGTTCAGTGTATATCTTCCTATGATAGTAGGTGTGGAAACCACCCTACATTGTACGGGTAAACATACTATAACCAGGATGTGAAATGTACACTCACGTTGCAGTATAAATCACACTACATGGTGGGGGAAAAAACACTAAATACTTAGTTTATTTTACATAACAAGTAATGGGATTTTCCTATTACAAGAAAAGTGTTAATTTCACTCTACATTGGGTGGAATAAACCCTCCATGTTTTGGTAATATTATCCGCACATTGTAGGGTAAACTGAGATTTACACATACATTTGGTGTTTTTTATTTTTCCCCCTACACGAGGTGGACTTTATTACATACAATGTAGGTGTGTTATTCCCCTATTTTTTTAACAGTGTTGTTACAATGTCATTTGCGATTGGAAGGTATTAGGAGGTATCAGAATTCGTAAAAGGATTCTGTCTGCCTCTTTTCCATTTCTTCAAATTGAAAAAAGAAAACCTCGATACCTAACTAACCGTTTCGAAATTTTTCACAATTATTATAATGATCTACAATCTGTTTTTTGCTGAAAAGAAAATGAACAAAAATACAAAAGATTTCGTGGTTGAGTTTGATGTCTAAGTTGCCGTCTAAATTCGTACAAAATAAAACGATGGCTTGCCGCATTATAGATGTATGGTTTCGTGTCCCATTAGCGAGTTGGCGGCGTTCTCTTGGAAACTCGCCCTAAACGGTTAGCATACCAACCAAGTACCAAGTCGAAATAAGACAGAATTCAGAACCAACCAACTCGTCGCAATGTTCGAGCGATGCTAAGGTCCATGGCTCGTATCTGACTTTCTGTTACCAGTCAAATAATGCAATTCTTTCGAATATAATATTTTAATTTCCAACTGCTTATCTTAGCAATTCTTTGAAAATGTAAATTTTTGATTACATATTTTATTTTGTACATTTCCTTAAGTTTTAATGCACTTTTCACGTTTCATATTAATTTAAAAGCAATCAGTGAAGTGATTCAATCATACTCATTAAAATATTTGCTAACTATCAGAGTACATGCATCTTCTCAGGAACCAGAATGGCTTATTGCGTCTAGAACATAAGTACTGTATTTTGTGTTTTAGAGGACACCTCATATCAGGCACCAAGGTAATACCAAATAGCCTCATCACACACAGACGATAATGAACTTGCCCCCTCCCCTACCTTATATGTCGAGCTCGCGCGTACTTGACACCGATGCAGTGCTTGCATAATGTACGTGCATGATTGTTGTTTGTGTGCATCGCTTATAAAGTGTGTCTCTTTGTTTCAGGCTCAATAAGGACGACCCTCCTCTCAGGCTCCACCTTCAACGTAACGTGGCACCTCGCCTACCCGCACAGAGTGAGTATAGAACAAGGCCATCTTGCCCCCGGATGAATAGTCATACTACTTCCGGTGACGTTGATCATAGTTCATCTTGTGAAACGAAACAGGATCGCCAACGCAATTACTCGAAGGAATGTATATGATCGATCATTTGGACTATACTTCTTGTAACGTATTCACAAGTGCCGTTGTTTTGGCTCTTAGAGAGGGAATTCTGTAGGAAAGTAGGCACCGATCTAGAGCTCTCACGGTACCCGGTACCGAGTAAACTATTCGCATTCCAATGTGGCCAAATGACGTATAGGCCTAAAGACTCTCTTCTCTCTCACGCTCAAAGAAATCAAAGGCTGTCTAGTATTTTAACATTGTGGAGTCCCGCTATCTTTAAAAAACTACTGAAATATTAAATTGGTAGATGTAGAGATTTTACTTACACAGTTACGGATTTCTGATTTTTTCATGACGTGAATTTGCCGCTCATAGAGAATTATTTTCTCATATTTGCGTCTTGTATTTACATTTTACATTCAGTATCCAATTAAAATTGTATAGGCCTATAATTTATAATAGACACATTTCTAAAACATTAAAAATATACCCTAACAGAAGAATAAGGCGAAACTACGGTTGCTGCACTCTATAATATCTTGCCACTAATTCATAAATACCGTATCCATGTCCCTGATTGAGTTGCATCGGATGCATGCTGCCACGTTATTTAGAAGGTTTAGCAATATTCTACCATATGGTAACTAATAACCATTCGTCTTGATTCTACAAATTATTCACTTATGAGGTGACTAATAGTAATGAGTAATAATGCAGTGAAAGATGCGAGTACCGTATGTTTGTTTATGATAACAATGCGAAAATCCAGCTGTCTGATCTTTTATTGTGAGCGGGAGGGGGGATGTAATTTTACTTATTTGTTAGCGTGCATGGATGTGAACTGTGAAATACTTGCCCAACTGGGAAAGGGTTCCGCTTCGGGGTAGTCTAGCCTGCACCGGCCTTGCATTTCGCAACATGATCGTTACTGTCGATCAACAGAGGGGACGGGTAATTCAGGTGTTTGCCAAAGGCGAGAATGTAGGGAAACTGATTTAAGTGACATTTAATGACTTTACCTTTCGAGTAGTCCTTGGGCACTTGAAGATGACGAAATAATTACAATGGTCATTTCGAGACAAGTGTTCGAAATTGTGAAAGTATGCGGTTTTGTGAACGATTTTATCCTTAATTGTATGATTTTCTTCTTCTTTTGATTTCATCATTTTGAATTTATGAATAATATGATTATAATCTCGTTGACGTTGTCGATTGACTTGTTCGATCAGCAACAATAAGTCGTCATTAATCATCCAAGTAAAGTATATATTTTTTGCACCAAATCGTTCATCTGTATTCTACCTCCTTCCTAGTATCTGTGAAGATAATTCTTAGTTGGATGGATGAATGTTAACCCATCACAGTCACACATACATATTCATTATTCATACAACAACAAACAATTCGAACGGAAAAAAATATATGCGTAAGCGGAAGCCCACATTACACTTCTTAGATACCAATTTTTTGTATTGTTTCTGTGAAATAGCTGACCGTTTTGTAATTCAGTTTACGTATCTCAAGATTTACTTGCGAATCTTGGCAAAGTTTTTATAAACAAATATTTCGGTTGTTTGCTAAGTTGTTATTAAAGAGGCTATTACCTCAAAAAATTATTTTTAGCACATGATCTATAGCACGATACTACACTAAAATGACCGTTTAAAAAAATTATATCTCGTAACTGTGATTTTACACGAATTTTTCAATTTTTTTCATCCAGAAAATAGCAAAAATTGGCGTTTTGGGATTCCTTAAATCGGCTTTAACCTGCTTCTTTTTTGTTCCACATAGATACTAGAGCATCATACCAATCTAAAATGGCCCTTTATGACATCGTGTCTTGAAACTGTGCACAAATATACACACGCAAAAATATGCAATCCAAAATCACACCCCTTCTTGGTAATCAGCAGTCTTGGGGAGGAACGCGTTCCTTTTCCAGGAACTTTTGTGGGAACGCGTTCCTTTTCTTAGATCAGGAACTTGTAACGTCAAAGTTACTATTTCGTGGGAACTTGGAACGAATTTAACGTTCCTTTATAAGTTCCTTTCGTCGTCGTAATCTCGTCGAATTCCAGTAGCTGATATCGTAAACTGCAGTATGAAAATATCAATGTGACATCTTGTGTTTTCGAAAATGGTGCCACCCTCGACAGATTGCCTGGGACTCACTTTAATAAATAAGAGTAATGATAAACTAGGAAAACGCTCAGTTGGACGCGTTGTTGAGCGAGCACCGGTACGTGCAACACGACCCGAGTACGACATTCCCATAATGTTACATACCAATAAGTCTTTTAGGTCTTGACCGATTTAGCTGAAAATTTGTAAAATAGGAGAGAATGGATAAAATCCACCGCCATCTAGAGGACCTTGACATCATTTCTTTGGGAAAACTATTTTACTCTTGATTTCTTCTAGGTGGCAGTACATAGTGACCAGAATCTTTGTGCGACTTTTCGTTGCCATGGTAACGTTACTTTTGTTAAAATGTAATTGCTATCTACACTACTTATTGGATCAAAATAAAATTAACATATTCGTGACCGGGACGGACATTCTAAATGATTTGTCTACCTCAGATTTTGTCGCCGTTTAGTTTTTAAAAAAAACTTTAGATTAACTTTAATGTAACTTTATAACTTTTTGAACGATTTTGCCACAAAACTAATGGCATTCAATCGGGAACGAAACTTGCGGATGGTCAAAATTTCAACTCGATCCGAGTCTCCGTTTGACCGCTATCATGAGCCAAAAAAGCTGTGCGACTTTCCGTTGCCATGGTAACGGGACTTTGTTATAATGTAATTTCCATCTACACTACTTATCGGATCAAAATAAAAATAACATATTCGTGATCGGACGGACATTCTAAATGATTTGGCCACCTCAGATTTTGTCGCAGTTTAGTTTAAAAAAAAAAAAACTTTCGATTAACTTTAATGTAACTTTTTAACTTTTTGAACGATTTTGCCACAAAACTATACAGCAACCCGCCTAGGTGGTATGTACATGTGTGCAAAATTTCAGGTCGATCAGAGAAACGGTGCGACCTGTATCGAAGCAGTAACAGAAAAAAAAAAAAAAACAGACATTCGAGCCATAAGAGTCAAGTGGAGACGCTCGCTTCGCTCGCTCAATTAACTCAAATCAGTGATGGTATAAGGAACGTGAAAGGAACTAAGTTCCTTTTGAGTAACGAGGAACGTCTCAGTTCCTTTTAGGCAGAAGTAACTTAACTTTTCAAAGTTCATTACTTGGGCGAACGTGCCCAAGACTGGTAATCATCATATTTTGACCGAACCACTTGCCCAAATTACAAAACAAAGTAATAGAGGATTTACAGAAAAGGCTGTAGAAAACGTCAATATGGCCAATATTGTTTTGGATCAAAAACCTCCAAGATCACAGGGCATAAAGATCGTCCCCATGTTATTTCTTATGGGAGTTTTTTCCGAAGAGACCTAGCTCCAAGTTTGACATTTTTTGGGGGGTCAATGATGGATCCAATAATTTTTCTGTTCATTTCTAAATTCATAACTAGCTAGCCTGAATGATTTTTTTTAGTTTAGCGGGTAAATGAATATAGGTACCCCTTTAACAAATTACACTGCTGCTTGAATATAAAGGTTTTAATTTTGCACCAAGTTTTCCGGAAACGTTTCTCCTTGTACAGCAGTGTACTCGCCGATGGTAATTCGACGTCGTACTAGTTCCGTTTCTCCTTCTCTGTTTAGCAATAACAGATTTCGTGCTCCATAGAAACAACACGCCGTCTCAAGTCCAGGATGAATGGAAACAATCTCAGCTCTCCATACTCCGGCTTGTCCTCGTCTGTCAACAACGACATTCCTGCTACGTGATTATATCACTCGATCATTGTAACCTGATATTCTCGTACGAGGCCTAACCATTCGTTTCGCAAAAGGTCTTAAGGTGCTAGTTGAGAAAACTATTGAAGAAAGTCGAATAAAAAACGTGTATGACAAATAATCCAGGGCGTGAGACTTTGACAGGGAGAAATGCAAATAATACAATGGAATAGTGTAAATAATCGAAAGCTTTTCGAACCAATTCGGTCATTGTTACTTAGACAAAGTTGAACAGAAGAGCAAAATACGTATTTGGCATTTCCACTTCGATATTTTCTCCGAAATAAGGTTCATCCAATAACGTTCGGATGTCGGCGCATTCAATTGTGCACTAAGTACACTGGAAGATTTGTTAGGTTTACCTAATGTGTAGACTTGTGTATTGTAGGTGTAGGTCTTCAAAATCAAATTACACTTCACTTCTCCCAGGATAACCAAATGTTTTTTAAACACTGTACACTGGATTCTCCCATATCATACTGCGAAACTTCTAAAACATAATAATACAACAAACAGTAATGTTGGAAGTCACAAAATGAGTCAAATTGATTGTATATGTCTATTATCAGACAATGAAAAGTTATTTGGAACATAAACTTCATTAGTACCTCTCCTTATTAAAGTTAGAGTACCAATGCATTTGCCTTCATCATACAATATAAACCCTCAAACAAAATACTCGCAATAGGTGTTTAATGCGCAATATAGTATAGGGTACTATTAATTGATTTTAGGAGTTATATCGGCTTGTCATTTCAAGAATCTGCTTTTTATCCTTATATACAAAATTGTGTGCCTAAATTTCTACACCTACACTCTTTACAGTTTACACCACCTCCTAGAGCTCGTGTAGAAACACTATACAGAAGGCAAATTACTTGACAAAAACGCTTAGCCTAGTCTTCGTGAGCCTACACTAGAGTTAAGTGTAGGTTCGTGAAGGTAAGTTTCATTTCCAAAAAACATAACAATGTTGGATTTTTTATTCGATTTTGTCGGCACAGAATTGTAAAACGCACTACCGGACCGATATTTTTATTTCTGATAACACTAATTTGTTTATTTATTATGTATTTTAATTTATAATAATGTGTGGCTCGTTGGTCTTGTTGTTAGCGTATTTGCTTCCAATGCAGAAGGTCCAAGGTTCGATTCCCGTTAAAGTTAGAAGTTTTTTAACTTCTGATTTGGACTTAAGTCCATCAGTTCGTGTCTTAGGAGTTTGTAAACGGTGACTTTGGAGCCGTCCTAGCAACGAAGCACATAATAAATTCAGAGTTGTTCTGAATCGGCCTTGTTGATTCTGGCGTTGATCCGCAGGTGTTTGCACTGTCCATACCACTGATTGCTATATTTCCTATTAAAAATATCGATCTTTGGTTGGTTATCGCTCACTCGTCGATTGCGTCGGGGCCTACAGGGTAGACTTAGTCTCTTTGATTTACTATCCCCCACTGAAAATCAGTTATATAACTGAGTGGGCAGACTCTAAATACAATTTATTTATTTATTTATTTAGTTAATGGAAATATGTTTTTTCTTAACTTATAACCGAAAATGTATATTTATCTTTGACTCAACTGCTACAATCGTGTTTAGTACCACGAGATATCAAAACGATTTTCTCTCCAAACGAATTGACGTGTTGTTCTGTATCTCACACGATTTTTTATTGAGTTATTGCACTGCCGAAAAATTGCACTGGCTATATTTAAGATGCCCCATCAATCTTGCTTTTGAATCGAGATACGCCCCTTAAAAAATGAAATAGTTCCCTCGAATAATGAGTGTGGGTGTGGGGGAAGAGTTGAAACTTCTCAGGGCAAACATCTTAATATGTGTACGCAATGGTTCAAAGTGCACTGGTTGTGGAGAAATCTTTTCTCAGTCCACTATGTAATTTCCAAGTTAGACGTTACGTGTAAAGTAGGGAAAGGAAAACTAGCATGATGGTCCGACTCGTTAATTAATGCACCATCTCGTGGTACGTGGCAATCTGACTCTAACCCTGCTTGAACTATCGGCACATCGTGTTGAACTGTTGATCGTATCAGTGATGTTACTCAAATTTACCGATATCATCATTTTACTGGTCCGACATCCACTAGACTCATTGGTAGAATGATTGACCAAATAAATAATTCATTCTGTTGGTCAACAAAACCTGAAGATATCAGTACACTTTTGTACCGGTATCATCAAAATTAAAAATATTTCCTGCGGAGGGTTCGATTATATCTGGGAAGGTCGTGAATTTTTTCGTACGGGTAGTTGCGACATTTACCACAGTTTCAAAAAACGTATATTATTACCGATGGGGCGTTTGTATTTTTTATTTTATAATTAGTTGGTTTTCAATATTTCAAATCAATATAATAATAATATCAATATTTTAATGAATCACAGTACATATCTGATCGGATGTAGATTTATTATATGTTATTGCAATTAATCAACTCTGGTCCCGGTAGAAAACACCTGTACATTATACTTACTAGGAAACGCTCAGTTGGACGCGTTGATAAGCGAGCACGTGCTATAGCTAGACCCACATTGCACATTTTTTTAAATTTAAAAATTTACGACGTTCGCGTTTCCAGTATTATTTATTATTGCCAAGGTATTTGGGTAAACCCTAACTTTAAAATCCACCGCCATCTAGAGGACCTTGACTCCTTGGGAAAACTATTTAAACTTTTTGTTGACAAATAATAGACTGCTTCCTCGAAAGTATTTTGATTACTTCTAGGTGGCAGTGCATTAGAAACTTCGCGCGTCTTTTCGTTGCCATGGCAACGTTACTTTTGTTATAATGTAATTTCCATCTACACTACTTATCGGATCAAAATAAAATTAACATATTCGTGACCGGACGGACATTCTAAATGATTTGGCTATCTCAGATTTTGTCGCCGTTGAGTTTGAAAAAAAAACTTTCGATTAACTTTAATCTAACTTTTTAACTTTTTGAACGATTTTGCCACAAAACTAATGGCATTCAATCGAGAACAAAGCTTGCGGATGGTGAAAATTTCAACTCGATCCGAGCCTCCGTTCGACCGCTATCATGAGCCAAAAAAGCTGCACGACTTTCCGTTGCCATGGTAACCGTACTTTGTTATAATGTAATTTCCATCTACACTACTTATCGGATCAAACTAAAATTAACATATTCGTGACCGGACGGACATTCTAAATGATTTGGCTATCTCAGATTTTGTCGCCGGTTAGTTTGAAAAAAAAAACTTTCGAATAACTTTAATGTAACTTTTTAACTTTTTGAACGATTTTGCCACAAAACTAATGGCATTCAATCGAGAACAAAGCTTGCGGATGGTGAAAATTTCAACTCGATCCGAGCCTCCGTTCGAACGTTATCGCGAGACATACAAACAAAAAAAAAACAAACAAAAAAACAAAAAAAAAAAAAAAAAAAAACAAAACCAGTGACTAATTTTTCCGGCAGAGTCAAATGGAAACGCTCGCTTCGCTCGCTTAATTATTGTTTTTATTAACCTCTCTCTATAAGGAAACACAAACTAGTTTCTTCATTCACTTTCTATCTCATAGGAACAGAACTTTCCTGTATGTAAATTCCTCGCTAAATACAAACGACAGGAAAAGTACAATTAGCCATCACTCTTATTATTTAGTATCTTAATTGTTTTATCACTGATGTTGCAATTACTAATGAGCAGCCTAATATAGGAAGTAGATTACAATAATTATGAATTAATTAGAAAACATCAATGAACTGAACTCATGCTAAAACACGCGTGTATTAAGATTACATTATGCTTTAGCTCTGCTTTACACATTGCTCATTACAAAGTACAAAACGGTTTTCACGATAATTTGTATTTAACCAAGCTATTTCCGTTCACACTTTAAAAACATATTTTATTGAGATGAAAATGGATTAAGAATATTCACCTTTTCAGGGTATAGTGTTCACGATCATAACCATAAATAAAATAAATAAATAAATTTTATTTAGAGTCTACCCACTCAGTTATATAACTGATTTTCAGTGGGGGACTTGAAATCAAAGCGACCAAGCCAACCCTGCAGGCCCGACGCAATCGACGAGTGAGCGATAACCAACCAAAATCGATATTTTTAATAGGAAATATAGCAATCAGTGGTATGGACAGTGCGAACACCCGCGAATCAACGCCAGAATCAACAAGGCCGATTCAGAACAACTCTGAAATTTATTATGTGCTTCGTTGCTAGGACGGCTCCAAAGTCACCGTTTACAATCTCCTAAGACAAGAACTGATGGACTTAAGTCCAAATCAGAAGTTAAAAAACTTCTGACTTAAGCGGGAATCGAACCCTGGACCTTCTGCATTGGAAGCAGATACGCTAACCACAAGACCAACGAGCCACACAAATGGGGCAAATATTCTATTCTCTTGTAAAAATAACTTTCTGTCTTCATCTTAAACCATTAGGGATTTATTTGTTTCATATGCAGAGGCCAGAAGTAAAAGTGATTTCGATATAGTGTACATCCACATATAACCTACTGACATACGCAAATTGAGCTTCGGACGGATAGCAATGTGTTATCAGTCTTGTGCGTCCTGAGTTGTCGGTTGTTGTCCAGTTTTGTTGCTGATTGTATCTTCTTATTCCTGAATGTATGGATTGAGTCCTACCCTTGAGCATGGGCGCCGGCAGGAATTTTAGCAGGGGGGGGGCAACTATCACAATTTGTAGTTCAGTTGGGCAAGCACGGGGGGTTTGGGGGGCGGAGCCCCCCAACAATAGCGCCGCAGGCGAAATTTTTGAAAATCAGGTTTTTAGAATGCATTTGGTGGGTTTTAGAAAAAAGTAGTGGGCTGAATACGATACCGAAATTATGTAATTTTTGTGCAGTAGATACTAGAAAGTAAACAAAAAAACATTGTGTCTCAACTTTTATACGGTTACTAAAATGGGTTATGAGTTGAAAATGATACACACGTTTCAAAATAAAGGCTTTATTTTAATTGCATAAAATTATAATGAATGTGACTGTTTTGATCACATTTTCTTTTCTTACATAAACTGCAACTTGTAAGTTCTCTCCAGTTGCAATGCAATGTGGAATAAAAATATAAAACATAAACACGTTCTTAGAGGTCTACATCGACTAATAATTTACTAGCCTACAAATCATAGAAACGATATCTTGTTACATTATTATTATTATTTATTTCAATAAATCATACACATAATATCACATAACATAAAATAAATGGAAAACGGGCGTGATTGACTAGACCCAAAAAGGAAAATGCGAAATTTCAATACATTACTAAGTACTAAAAACAAACAAACTAGCAACACTCCGCTCCCGATCGGATCATTAAATATATTATTATTATTATTAATATAAATTTTTAATTGAATTTCGGTTTCACAAAAACATTAATTTATATGTAATAAACGCATATCACTAGTTAAAATTTATTTTTCCTGAAATCCAGGGGGGGCAAGCGTCCCCCCCTTGCCCCCCTCCCGGCGCCCATGCCCTTGAGCTACTTGTCTCCGCGGGTGTACGCGTGTACACGCGTACACGTATATTATATTATATTATATTAATATTCACGTAGGCCTAATTGATGGCTATACGCCTCAGTCCTTGACATCTACTAATTCTGTGGGCCGTGGGAGTTTCTATGAATGGAATGGCTTTGTTTGTAAATCATCAGTCACCACCCCTAATGAATTTTTAATGAACGACTATATCATCAGGCTACTTTTGCATCTTATTAATCATTACGTTAATTAGCATAAGATGAACTCGAATCGAATCTATATCTATCAGATTTCACTTTTATGAACCTCAACTATACACAAAGCAGTGGTGTACGGGACGGGAGTGGTCAAAATAGGGAGCGAAGCTTTTACATGTACAAAGAGTTTTTCTTCTACGCTGTTCTCTTTTTTGGTGGAGTTGCCGGGATGTATTGAAATTTGCCTTTGGTTTACTCTAGTCTATAGCCTAGTCCCAATTGTCATCAGGGGTAGCATATTAATATGTATTATCAATCTTGAAGGGCAATTGCAGCAAAAAACGCATATCGGAGGTCAAGTCATGTTCGGTGACAGAAAAGTGATGCACAGGGGAGCCTTGTTTCCCTGAATAAGCGCGATTAATAATAATTTTTCGTGGGAAGCCTCCCCAGTGTGCAATTCATGCCCCTGTTCAGATGTCGACTAGGTATGTTGGGGTAAGGGCATTTGTAAGGGATGTCTGAGGGCAGTTTGAGAGAACTCAATCCCTTGCATTCTCAAATTAACGATTGAGGAAAACCTCGGAAAAACTTTCTGTCAAGATGCCAGTCTCGACGGGATTTGAACCCGGGACCTCCCGAATCAGATTTGCGCGGTTTACACTCGATTCAACACTGTCGGCATTAAAATGAGATTATAAATAACAGCATAAATCGATACTATTCATAACTTTCGTCTTGTACACATTTTAAAATATGTTTTATGTTTAATAAAATTCGAATTAAATGCACAGAAGTGGGCATACATGAACCATTCTCCCTGCAACAATGGAATCATGCTCAGACCTAACTTTATAGATAAATACCGTTTTGGAATCGTTATTGTAGTCTTGCTTGTTCTCAATACTGATTGATGTTATTTTCCCTGAGTCTAATCAGTTATGTGACTTCCTTGTTCCAGGGTGGCTACAAACTCCAGCTGCTGGACGGCCTACAGCGACCCGTCCTGGACTTGACGCCCGTCACCGGCGAGTCAGAGTTCGTCAAGGATGACGTCACGTAAGATGATGTTTATTAATGCTATTTATTTATTTATAGTGTTGGTATATTTCGTAGTATTTAGTGAAGTAAAGTCATTCGACTAAAGCGGGGGATACAATTTGGTTTCAAATATAGAATTGTAATTTAATTATCTTCTTCGTGTATCCCGGCAGTTCTACAATACGTATGACATGGAGCTCGTAAGAGTTTCGTTTTGATTTTCCAGTGACACAACATGGCACGTGACACGTTATTAATGTATCGATCATCAATACAATAATGATATTTGTTTCGGTATATTACACATGCCAACTGTGTACAGTCACGTCCTTTATGATAATATATACATTATACATGGGCGTATCGGTACTGAAGAACTTTTGTCCGTTACCACATTTTACTATTTCAACTATTTTTAGTGTTATTTATCCACCACAGAAATACTTAACATGCGAGTTTATTTAACTGTTCACACAATGATATTTGAATTTCCCAGCATTACATAACCGACACCTAATTGATGTTATAATATTTCCAAGCCCCCACTGATTATAGCCTTTTCCTATTTAAGAAGCCTGAAAACAATAGAAGCATGTTACTTCAAACGGTGTTGATTGTGTAACACCAATAATAATTACCATATCTATACTCTCAGCTGGCTTGCAATTTAATAACCACAAACAAAGAACGTCAGACCATAATATAATATAGAAAACCATTACATAAACGACGTGTTAAAGAAAATGCATTATTTGCTGTGTGGTTGGTTACCAACTCGGATAAATAGGCAGGAATTTAATTCGTGTTATGTCCAATAGTTTAAACGTTATTCCCTTGTAATTATCACAGTTTAATAGAAAACGTATGTTTATTTCTTCTTTAACAGCATAAAGTACTATAAATAACTTAATTTGTTATTGCACGTTTTGCCAAATGAATCACTATTGTACTGTACTAACTCTGCACCCGGTAATTGCAGAATTAATGCTGCTTTCGAAATGACATGATTTATTAACATTGAGTATAAATTGCCACTTGATCATTTATGATTTATTATTTCATAATGTGTATTTAATGAGTAATTATCTCTGCCACTTGCAATTAGTGAGTCATCCATCCTTGAGTGTAATCCCAGCATTGTCCACTTCTGAATTGAGTGATGCTGACTGGATAATATGTTATGGGTATTGTCCTCAACTTGAAGCTTCTAGCTGATATTCAACATTTAAATTTTAAATTATAAAATAAGCGTGTAATGTGTGGCGCAAGTGGATTGTCCTCCATACAAAATAGAATTGGCATGGTTACGCGCGATTAAGAAATATGATTTTCCCATCCCTCTGTGAAAATATGTTGTAACCTCATTAACACTGAACAGTATCAGCATTCCATCAGTTACATATTTAGAGCTCTCCACTTGGGTGCTTGCACCACCATAATTATGTTATGAAGTATGAAACTAAAGTTATGCGCGCAACTATGATTCGGGAGTTCACCTGCTCGATACTCGCCACTGGCAATCCTGACTGAAGCGGTTTCTCAGCAATAAACTATACGCAAGCATGATGTGATTGCATCTAATTATATAGCCCTTGGAGCTTGGACATTGTCAATGCCATCAACATACTTTATGTTTGTAGAGCTATTAACCTGACCAGTGGTAATTGAAGCCCTATCATCGCCAATAGAAAGGTTCATTCCTTAGTAAGACTATTGTTATAGTAACACATTTGAATCCTTTATCCAGCATATTAATCTTGAAAAAGGCAGTAAATGAGGTGAAATGAATTATATTGAGGTAGATTTTAACCGATCTTCAAACTATACTGCCAACGAAATTATGAAATATTATGTGGACTCTTTTATGCTTCCACACTTAGCTAAAGTCTTATTCAGGTATAGAGGGGAAACAAGAAACAAGCTTAGTAGACTATGCGATTTTTTTTTAAACGGCGGCCCGGCCCGGCCCGAAACTGTCCGGCCCGACTGGTTAAAATAATACGGCGGCCCGGCCCGAACCCGGCCCGAAAGTCCGAACGGCCCGAATGTTAGCCCATAGAAACCCGGTTCTTTCGAAGACTATAGAAATTATGAGGATTTTTAGACTCGGCAGAGGCTCTGCCGACATCATTATAGACAACAGTTTGTGTATTATAATGGTATTTCTTAGTTCAACAAGATTTATACTGTTGTAACTGGCCCGAAAGCCCGAAGCCCGAAAATAAATGCGAAAAGCGACCTGGCCGTTCGACCCGTTCGGGCCAAAATTCCCATCTCTAGTAGACTACAAACATCGCATCGCTATTACATTGCAAATGCCTTATCTTCTTGCCTGTTGTTATTACTCTAGCTAGAATGAGAACAGCATACATTAATCTTAGCTGTCGCAGACCACATTCTCATTCTCCACCGATTAAAGCCACAAGTCAGTTAGTCCCTCAAGCCTCAAATTAGTTTATTATATCGCTCACTTTCACTCACATGTTTCGCGTGGTTTCCTTTGTACAGGACCTTCACCCCGTTCCCTGCAGTTTGACTGCAACCTGGAGGTATACGCCAAGAGGCTGGCAATCATTCTAAGGATTATGGAACCACTTGATAGAAATATGAGCCAACTTGGCGGTTGCACTATTGCTCATACGTGCAACACCAACACCGTTTGGCTGTGAAATAAACTCTCCCGAATTTGCTTACTCTCTCATTCTGTTTTCAGCGGCGATGCTCATTGTTACAGGGGGGAGGGAGATGAGAAAGGGGTTTGGGAAAGTATAAATGGTTGAAGAAAATCCCCAATTCACAATCTAGACATGCACCCCCCCCAACCGCATATCGTGACCCTTGAATCACGAGGTACGAGCAATGTGATTTTTCAATACTAAAATAAAATAAAATAAAAACACAAATTACGAGTTTGTGATTTTATTTTTTTACGTGTTTTTATTTTTCAATTCTTAGTTTTTGTTATTGGATCATTGTACAATGTACCGTTTGGAACATATTCTTCAAATACAATTTCAATCATTTCTATTTTTGGATTTTCAGTTTTAATTTAGATTGTAAGCAAAATTAGTAAAATTAGTGCGATTATGCCAAACTATCACCTGCCATATATCCAAATCTCACCATATTTTGTACTTGTTTCTTTAAGAAAGTTAATCACCTTTAAACAATACCTAGAGTATACTACAAAGCCCGGTCGATACTGATTTGCTTCAAAACATGTAATGCTAATAAGAAATGTTTGTTATCATTATACTCAATCTCTTTATTAGACATTTTTGAGCAGCACACACATTACTCGCAATTCAACTTGACTATTTTCATTTTCTCCACAGCGCCCAATCGTTTCAAGTGAAGTTGCCAGAAAACTTCACCTGTAGTGACTGTACTGTGAGGTTGCTGCGCCAGGCTGTGGAGTGGTCCAACAACTATCGCTTTTGGTCTTGCGCTGATGTAGACATTCGCACTCGTAAGTTTGCCCCATCTAATTGTAATAAACATAGAGATGCAATAACATCTAATCTAACCAATATTATGCTAACAGAAGAACACCATTTAATTTGTGTATTCTCAGCCGGGCATAAGAAGGTCTATCCGATAGCATTAGATTTAGAGTACTTTGTAACTGTCTGCCTCACAATTTCTAATTTGTTTGCTATGAAATTATTCGTCTGTACATTTAAAAATATGTACCATGAAAGTCAAAAAACATTTTAAAATGACAAAATTATTTTTTTAATTTTATTTTACCCACTCTACTTCTCACTAAATATAACCTTCATAAATAATGACTATGGTTTGGCTGTATATCTTCCAGGCAACAAGTATGTTTAATTATTAAAATGAAAGCACGAGTACGTGACTACTTAATCTATTAGATTATCGAAGAAGAATACATAAATAAAATTATTAGTCAATCATAGATGTTTTGGTGGAGGTGCCGGGTCACGAACTTTTGAACTTTGTGGGAGTGCTATTGCTACTTCCTCCTTGAGCCATTACTTATATTATTTATTAAACTTTCTGTATCATCCTTGTAAAAGCGTAATGCCAACAAAAAAATAAACGTTTCTTGAGACATGACACCCGCACAGGCGGACGGACAGAAAAGTGATTCATCGCTCCCTAAAAATAACATAAAATATTTTCTGGTACGTACATAATTATTGTAGATTAATAATATTTATTCATGAATAAATGTTATTGTCTTTACTTTGTATTGTTGTTTTTAGATAATATAATTCACATCATTAAAAATGGTTAACAGTAAAAAAAATGTGTATTTGGTAGGTTCTAGGTGTAATATTTATTTTGAATTTGTGATTTTTTTAAAATGCTAAGCTAATTAGCTATTTTTACATTCTTGCCTTTAGATTTCATGAGGTTTCAGAGATAGTGCACTTAGCACAAAATATTTTGTTTGATGGCAAATAAATTATTTGTATTTTTAAAAATAATTTGAATAATGTTTTGTTTTTCTGTTTGAAAATTTTGTATGTAGGCTTGGATGTTAATGATAGAGCGTACAGCGTCCTTCCGGCAGGACGAAAACGACTCATTTGAGGACGTAGCAAATCGCTCGTTTACAGTCCTATGCGTCCTGCTAGCAGGACGTGTTTTTCGCTAGATATGTAGAGCATATTTCAAGGGTTTAGCGCATTTTTGTTGCATCGTTGTAGCCCTGATAGTTTCCAAGTTACAGCCTGTCAAGCTGCGAGTCAACACGGAGCTCTCATTTCAGCGCGATGTTAGTTGTGGGTGACCGTGTTTCTATAAAAGCTACGAATTTTGACCAAAAGAACTAGCTGTAATTCATGGAGTGTAAGTCAGTTTGGGGATGAGTGGGATACGGCTTTTGCAACAGTACTTTGGAACGACAATAATAGCGCAAGTATATCATGCCAATTGTTGGAGCTTGTTGATAGGCCTACTTCTTCTTCCCGACAAAGCAACCCTACGGCTTAACCTTTCACAACAGCTTCTCCTGCACGTAAGT
The DNA here is from genome assembly GCA_024449915.1 of Sweltsa coloradensis. Lineage (NCBI taxonomy): Eukaryota > Metazoa > Arthropoda > Insecta > Plecoptera > Chloroperlidae > Sweltsa > Sweltsa coloradensis. The sequence goes on from JAMZAV010001398.1 coordinate 339,582, forward strand.
TATTAAAATCGTTATCCAACTAAAACCTATTTAGCCCAATTTACTGTACAAGCTTCTAGTCCTGGCTTGTATTTATTTACCTCTATATGTAAGTATATTGTTCAGGACACGTTGATAAACTGATGGAATTTTTCTTGTTTTACGACGCACTAGACAAAAGGACAATACAGCTATTTAATTCAATCAATCATACATTACTCCCTTTTTTATTTATAAACGTGAAGTAACGTACATGTACAATAATCGCTTGATTAATATGCAAATAAAAACACATTTGAAATGTATCAATAATTTGTAATGATTTAAATTTACAAATCTTGTACCCAAGTCCTAATTCTCTAAATTATGATCCAATCTCATTTTTAGGCCATCATGAAATTCATAATTTTCATTAATTATAAATAAGATAATAATAAATCAAACATTTGATTTAAAAATTATATTATTCAAAATATATTGGCGCTTGGCTTCCGGAAGGTTTGCGTACTGCTGGAAGGACCATTAATGGGTTTTCCGCGTCCTGCTAGCAGTACGCATTACTTAAAAACTCAAACCTTCAGTAAACATGTTCCATCTTGTCTCTGTCCTTCCGGCCGGACTTTTAGTACTGCTGGAAGGACCGACTTGCCTGCGCAAAATCTGCCTTCCAGCAGGACAAGGGCCCTGTACAAAAGTCCTCACGGATAGCGCTTCCGGCAGGACAAGAGCTTGTACGTTCTATCATTAAGTAAAAGATGGTACATTTACCTGTTTTGGAACAACGAATTCAGCAAACTAATTCTTAAAATCCATTTATCCACTTTTGTTTATTTATGTATTTGTATTACTATTTGCATTCTCACAATTATTAACATTTGAACGTGTTACATTATAAATACGACTGTAAGAGTGACAGTACGTAGTATGTGTGTACCTATCACCTTCTAAGTGCATTATTAAAACATTATAAATATAATGTCAAAGTTAAATACAGTACCTATCAAATACAACAGCAATAATTATTACAAAAATACTGCAAACTCAAAATGAAACAATACCACAAAGTCTTAACAAAACAACCTTTTAAAATAGGCTTTGATTCCACTATTGAAACCCCTATCTGTTTTGTTTTGTTTGTTTGCTTTGCAAGTTAATTCCAAATATGTAGTACTACTAACAATGGTTCAATACTCAACAATATTTTTTCAAATTATGATTGCATCTTTTTACAAGTACATGACTGTTTTGTTGTGCTTTGACGTATTGTGATGTGAACTTTGTTTGATGCAGGGAGAGAGTACAAGGAAGACTGTAGTGGTCATGGACGCTACTTATTGGCCAGGTGTCAATGTGATCGACTGTATTTCGGGCCTCGCTGCCAGTATCATGACGAGTGTGTCAACGACAAAGACTGCGGCGATAGAGGAAAGTGCGTTGACATTGAAGCAACGACAGCGCCGCGGAAACACTGCTACTGCGAGCTTGGCTGGTTCGGCCGAGGATGTGTCAAGCGTAAGTTGTTTTATTTTCAGTATGTTTGCAGTTGTTAAAATCTAGGGAGGCTTGAGTTGGAGGTATTTACTATTTACATGAATATGTAGCCTGTTGATGCAATCAAAGTCTGCAGTTAAATGAAAACCACTGTTTTGCCACATGGTGGAAGAATATTTCTATAGGAGAATAGAATATACATTTTTCACACTATAATTTGCATCATCTCTGCATACATTCTTTGTTTATAGTAAGTTACAATGAAAAATTAAATATAGAAAATATATCATTGTATAACTATATTAATTACTAGTTGTATACATTTTTTAATAGACACCAAGCTAATTATTTACAAAAATGGTTTTCAGGAAGACTCTCTAGACATGACTGGGTGGAAGAAAATCTGTGGTTTGGTTTAGTTTATGAAATACTAAATACTGTTGGTTATTTAAGATTTATTTTGTACTCTCTTCTCTTATAATTAACATTCTTATGAATATGTGGTTACCACAGCTTTAAAAATTATTGCCCAGTGTATCAATTAAAAATGTATGTTTTGGATGATAAAATACATTAATCATATAATAATTTCTGTGCAGGTTCTGCAGTCAAGACAACAGACGTGGACTTCACTGCGTATACAAAGCGGGAGCTTAGTAAGACTTTCACATTGTTCTGGCGTATTCTGAAGGAACAGGGCGAGATTGAAGTAGTGATGGTTGTCAATGGTACAAGCTATGTGGGATTAGGCTGGAGGTCACGTCAACTCACCGCTTCGTGTCGCAACTTCCCGTTGATTGTCGACTTGAATAGCGAAGGAAAGCTAGATCTAGAAGGCGCATCATCTGGGAAGCCTGAACCAGGGAGTGAGCCTGAGCCAGGGACTGAGCCAGAACCTGAAGGGAAACCTGAGCCATCTAGTGAGCCAGAACCTGAGGGTAAACCCGAACCATCTAGCGAGCCAGAACCCAGCAGCGAACCTGAGCCAACCAGTGAACCTACCGGAGAACCAGAACCCGGAAGCAAACCAAACAGGAAGGTGATCTCTTCGCGAGACACAAGAGACAACCTGGAACCGAGTGACTCGGATCTTAAAGTCGAGACGAGCGTCTCTTTCCGAGTGAGCTCCAAGCAAGGTCGCCGCAAGAGGGAGGCTGAACCACAAGGGGAAAACACTAGTAAGTGTTAATTGGGTATACCGTATAGTATTTAAAATTTAAAAAGTGTGTAATTATAGTATGTTAGTACTCTAGACAGAATTTCAAAAAGTGCCTACACCGGGGATCGAACCCTGGACCTTGGCTGTCCGGACCATGCTCTTACCAACTGAGCTATGCAGACACCAATTAAATTCTGTCTTTTTCTTGGTCTATGTTTTAATTTCTGTCTAAAGTATTAACATAACAGCGTACTACTACTACGTACCGCCTACTATAAAACCAAGGTTAAACAGTATAATAAATATTATGATCTCCTTAAATATCAAAATTAATTATTTCCTTCTCTATTGCTCATTGTATATATTTTAATAATAGTGTTGTTGAATTTAATTGCTATTAAATGATATCATATCATATGTAATTTTAAATTTGTTTTCTTGTCAATAATTTTTCAAAATACTTTTGCTATGATAAATTTTGGCCATTGATTCACTTGTAGAAATTTCATTATCTAGCTTTAGATATACGGTACCTAATATATAATATGTAATCGCTTCTTGGATCGGAGAATAGTGTATAGCTTGATAAATTAGCCATTTGAATTTGAACTTCTACCCGTGGCTATACTTAATTGGTAGTTAATTATAATGAACATTTTTTTCATACTAAATTTAAAAAAATCTTATTCTGATGCTGAGTAAGTCCTATTATTAGAGATACGGGTTTTTAGCGTTTTAGGTTTTTGATGCAACAAAATGGTAATTTTGACAATTTAAAATGCTAATTTTATTAAAAATAATGTTTTAATGAATATTGAGAACTAGTTTAGCAATGTATTCTAGCATTTTATGTGACTATATTGAATTGAAATGTTCCTATAATTCATCATTTACTATTAGAAGTGTAAGAAACACCCTACATTTAGGGTTTTGGTGGAAAGAAAACCAATTGATGCTACAAAATGCTAAATTTGTCTAAATTAATGCTAAATATTCTAAATTTAAATGCTTAAAAATACGTTTCTCTACCTATTATTAATATTTTATTTAAAAAATTGTATGTTAATTTATGCATAATGTAATATTACTTTTGAATGATCCATTTTTATAATTTTATAATTGGCAGTAACAATGAAGCTTACATGAAATAACACACTGTGAGACTTCTTTATCCTGACAAAAATAGAATTTTTTTAGTACAAATTCTTGATTTCATGTTCTGTCATAAGCAAAGGTATTTTCTTGTAAATTTGGTACACAGCACGTGGAATTGTTTACAGACTGTCACATTTGCCAAACTTAGGCTACCGTAGTGAGAAAAAACAAACATGGAACATACAAGCTTATCTTCCTTGGTTATGTGAAACTATTGCCTTCAAGCATGCAGTTTGTGTACCAAATTATTGTAATTCTATTGTATTTCATTGTAAAATGATTTTATTACATAATAGGTAGAGGTACTATGGAATTTTTTTATCCTCGTGAAAATGACAAAATTGACAACTGTTGATTGATTGTTTATTTTTGTATAAGTCAATGGTAAACTTTAACTTTTAGTTTCTAATGGAATGATTTCTATTTGTATATAGTAGTAGATATTATTAACATTATATTATATTGTAATTATACAATAGTTTTCTCCCTTCATCTTGCTACAAACTTAAACATACTTTAGCAACTTTGGCTGTGTTAAAGTTATGATAATACAGCCTTTGGTATTTGGACATTCCCTACCTAACTAGTATCTCTATTTACAGGCTCTTGCAAACTACATGCATGCTCCAATGCAAGAAATATGTCTGTATTTCAATCTAAAATGTAGTAGAACTTCATTTAAACGTTAAGACTTTCCAGTGAATAGTTTTAGTTATCGTTTTTATGTAAATATTTGTATTTGTTGTTTATTTTTACAGTTAATTTAAAGAATAGCTAAACAATGAAGTTCTACAGCATTTCATTATTTTGTATAATTCTGTATCTTCTACTGGTGGTTGGCAATTTCTTGTCTTCTAGCAAGGCATGTTTTCTTTGTTTCTCAGGGAAATCAAGAGTGGAGCCAAAACCAGAACCTACCTCAGAGCCGGAACCAACCCCTGAGCCAGATTCTAAACCAGAACCTAGCTCAGAACCAGAACCAACTTCCGAACCCGAAGTTGCTTCCAAACCAAACACAAAACCAAAATCAAATTTCAAACCAAAAACCTCTTCCAAATTAAAAGAGGACAGTAAAGTAGAACCAAGTGCAGAACCAACCCCTGAACCTGATTCTAAACCAGAACCAGAACCTACCTCAGAACCTGAGCCAACATCTGAACCAGAACCTAATTCAGAGCCAGAACCCACTTCTGAGCCAGAGCCAAATTCTGAACCAGAACCAACTTCAGAACCCTCTACTGAACCTGAACCCCAAGGTTCCAAACAACCTAGCTCAGAACCAGAACCAACATCAGAACCTAATTCTGAACCTGAACCTAATTCTAAGCCTGAACCTAATTCTGAACCTGAACCAAGTACTAAGCCTGAACCTAATTCTGAACCTGAACCAAATTCAAAACCAGAACCTGCCTCAGAACCAAAATCTGAGCCAAATGCTAAGCTACAAGCCGAGCCCAATTCTGAGCCCGAAGGAACACCCCAATCTGAAGGTATAGATGAAAGAACAGAAGTGGGATAGGACTAAGATGCACCTTTTTTTTAATTTCCATAGTCATGTTTTATTACTTTAAACCAAATGTACAGTTTTACTTTTAACATTGTATGTATCGTAGGCACCTCCCAATGCATGCTGTACTTCCATATTGCCCCGAAGGTAAATATTTTATTTAAAAAAACAAATACTATAGGCCTACTGATATACTCGGTACACAAACTTCTTCGATATGTGTACTTGTTATTTTAAAATAAGTACCTACATATCATTACTATACATATTATATAATATGTACATAGCATTATTGGGTACCAATATAATAATATTCTTTTCTTTGCCTTTGTATTATAATAATTATGGTACATTCTAGCTACTTTCCACTTATTTTATTCTGTACCAACTTCTTGGCTATGAGTCTATGACTATTGCTCTTGAGTGTGATTGGTCTATTTAGTTTAGATATCTGACTTACCTACTAGTAAACGTACGTTATAGTACTGTTACATTGTCATGTCATATAATTTTAGCTTGTTACTTTTCTGTTACAGTAAATCCTCTTCAATTTAACCTTAGTGAATACATATTTATGTTAATTTCAATTGGTGATGAAGTCCTTACAGAAGCTTTGCCTTGGATATACCTTCCCTGGTTACGGCTAGATGCTAATTTAGTATAATTTTGTTTCTTCTTAAAATTCAAATTGGAGTTTTTTGTTTCCCTTGAAATTTGAATGGAAGAAAGATTATTGGTACCGGTATCCTGTACACTAATTCTTATATATGTTATCTATATTATTGTTTAGGTGTTCCAGAGCCTGAAGGTGCTGCTGTCATTAAAGGTAAAAATGATTTTGTAACGTCATACCATACTGTATACACAATCATTTCTGATAGTGATAGTATTACTTAATTTTTTTAAAATTAATAATCACTAATCAGGTATATGAATGTGTTTATTTTAATGGGAAAAGTGTAGTGCAGCAATTGAAGGTAAACTTTTTTGTTGATTTATTTTGTTGCTTAAAGTTTCCATTGAGCTATTTGAGGTGAAGAGAGGTTACGTGAGGATGAAGAATAATGACAAAAATCCGTACACACAATATTTTAACCCATACCCTCTAAAGTCATATGCTTCTGGTCTGCTCACCAACTGCAGCATGAGCGACTGCAGATGGCAATGTATTTGCTTATAATTTCACAATACTTTACACAAATATTGTAGTATTGAGTAACATTATATTATGCTATCTTAATCTTTGAGTGGCTGTCTACTTTTTAAAGACAATTTTTGTACTACTTCTTGTTTTAACTTTTGTTAGCTCTTCAATGTAATTATTCTTTTGCATAAATATTAATTATTAATAATTTATATGGTATTGTGTGATGCAGATAAAAGTCAAGGCTTCTCGGCCCACCCATACGCACCTCGTCACGACTTCAACGCAATGGACTGCACGGATCTCGTCATTGGAACCGCTCGGGGTACTACAAGCCGCATTTGGGACTACTACACGCGAGATAGGTTTGTGGATACTGATCATACTTGTTTACCTTACTTTATACTTGTCACATAATATATTCACATCCTCACTCAAAAACTTGCAACTGCAAGGCATTTTCTACTGATCATATTTATTGTTTGTTCAAGTAGGTAATTAAGTAGGCCTACATATTTCAACATGCTCGTGAAATTGATATTACATACATTGCATTTTACAAATGATAACTCAAAAGTATGCTAGGTTTAAAATCACAATGAAACAAAATAATAGTATTTGTTGTTATTAAAGGTTTTCTGATGTGTACTGCTCCCTAGTTAGTTTCGTATCAGTTCATACTGAAGCTAGATCTCAGCTAGACATTACACTTGTCATCAACAACTTGCAAATTAATCCCTTCTTGAGAAAATTTTCTTATTATTCAAACTTTCCTGGTGATTTGTATTGATAACTGCTATGATAAACCAGAATGTATTATTAATAAATCATTGACCTTAGTAACTTAACAATAACTTGCTACAAGTAAAATTACTTTTACTGTAACACATAATTAATAATTTTCTCATGAACGGAAGAAATTTCACTACTTTATCTTCTTAATTTGACGATAATACTTACCTTTAGACGGTCCAAACGACACTATAAAAATATCATCTACTAGGCAAGTGTGCTGACATTCATTGAAAATTTGCCCGGCTTATACGCTGATGCATGCTTTCTGGAGCAGGGAGTCTGATCAGAGATTCGGTTTCGAAAGTTTTATTCAACTAGCCATGTTTTCTTTGGAAAAATTACACTATTGATCAGCCCTGATATTTATTGTTAATTCTTTTACTTGGATCAAAATGCAACATCATCATTTAACTCCTGTTATGGTCAAAATCAAATTTGAATTATAGGACATCCATATTGTTACACTGTGTAGTACAAATGAATTTGCATCAGAAATCAAAACCAGGATACGTATCAATAATCTTACATATTAGTTGAAATTTAAATCTAGCATGTTAAGGTTCGACGTTTTCAAATTAGGCCGACTAACACATTCCTTTTGTAGAACCCCACGCAGACAGCAATTCATACATACTACGTCGCAATCAGATACAATTTTAATTAAAAAGTAATTTTTGAAGTAATTTCACTACTTTTTTTCATAAAAAGAACGTAATTTCATTACTTTCTTGGAAAAGTAACTAAATAGTAATTTAGTTACATTTTGGCTGAAGTAATGAGTAATGTAATTTCATTACTTTTCAAAAGTAACTTACCCAGGTCTGCTTATAATAATAAATCAATTTGAACCATCTATACTTTTAATAATTTTTTGACAAAAATCAAATTTGATCTGCATTACTGTATTACTAATAAAATAAGGAATAACTTTGTCTTTCTCAGATCATGGAAAAGTAAAAAGTACCTATCTTGCTTAGATACAACACTCACATAATTAACAACTAAAATGTTCCATAAAAACAAACATAAATAATTATACATCTTGTACCATACATAATGTGTAGGAAATTCAATTGAAAATTTGTGCAGGTCTACACCTCGAATTGACTCTTTCTGGGGAGGCAAGGATGACCTGACTGCAGCAATGGGCTTTGAGAAAGACGGTGTCACAACTATTCTTTTCAGGAAAAAACTTAAAGGTATTATCCCTAGAATACTATTTCATCGTTTAATTTATATTTGTTACTTGGTACCAAAAATATGCTAACACAAAATCATTTATCCCCTTGTTATTGGGGATAAAAACAAATTTAGAATGTTTTAGTAGGTACATTCCCTATTATAGTTACAATGCTTGATGTACAAATGAAATTTATAGCAATCCAAGAAATCAAATATGAATGAAGACGTCATAAATACGTCGTATGAATGATTAGTTGAAATGTGATTAGAGACAAGTTCCAGTTTGTTAAGGGGGTAGACCCCTGCCAACATTTAAACCACCAAAATTGCATTTTTCTTTATAAAATCACGAGAACTGCAAAATATAAAAAAACTACAACCTAACTATTATAGTAAATAGTAATATTGTAATGACATGGTAAGTAACTTTTTAATTTACGTAATTAAATGCATTTTTGAAATACAAACCATATTGATTATTAACTGTAAGTTCTCTACATACACTCTTTAGTTCTAACAAAACCACATTAGTACTGTATGCTATCAGTTTTTAGACATTTTGCAGCGTTGTCTAGTAGTAACTAAAAACTGTATTCCACGTGGTTTAAATATTGGTGTAGGACTACCGCCTTAAAAGAAAAACACTACAGTAGGCCTACTACTTTCAACTCTTTGCCCTAGTCTTCTCCGCTTGGCAAATGGACATCTTTGCAAACAACTTTTGGTAATTTCTTATTTTACTTCACCACTACATAAACCAGGTAGGCATACAGCCGTAGTGGATGGCATGGCCGATGATCATGCACATTATTTGTGTTGTTGTATACCCTATTTAGGTTATGAAGGGGGAAAAAATGCTGCATCATGTTATATTTTAAGATTATTATTATTATTATATTATTATTATATATAATAAATTAAATAAAAAACTTGTTGCATGTAAGATCAAAGGTGAATCCCAGCACCAGCACCAAACTTCCTAGTTTAATATGGGTTGTACAACTATACTTGAATTTCCAGCTACTGAGCGTACTGACCACTCAATCGAAGATGACTTGATGCACGTGATTTGGGCACAAGGACAGGAACCAAACCACTATATACACAGTCCTAAGTCTGGTTTGGAACGAGACAAGGCCTCCGTCAAAGACTTCTACAAGCCGGACGAACTAAAATACCATGGACATGCATCTCAGCGTGGGCAAACCGCTCTCAACTTCTTCGGTGAGTTTTGTACTTTTGGATATATTATGTTAACAATATAATATATTTTTATGTAAACTGTATCATAAATTTTTTTTTTTTTTTTTTATTTAATCATAATTATAAAGGTGTGCAAGTATCCAAAATACCAAGTCGAGTCCAGTATTTTGTACTTGACTCAAACTCGTGTGTTTTCTATTTTAATTCAAGTATTAAATACATTTTTTGTCAGAGCTACTAAGTAGCCTACAGCAAATTTGTCCTAACCATTGCACATGGTGGAGGTGCCGAGTCATTAAATGCAAGTGTGAAAACATAAAAATATTAATAGTTGAATATATGTAAATAGCTTAGGTAGTTATAAACTTATAATAATGTTTGCACTTAATATATATATTAATATATTATTTATATATTATTAATATATATTTTTATGTTTGTAATCATTAAAATTCTCTAGAGAGAGATTATATTTCATAAAATTGAGTAGATGTTATTCCATCTTCACTATTGGAGCATCATTTTTTTAGTTTGCATGTATCAAACTAACGTCAATAAATAAAACTAATATTATTTTTTCAAAATAAGTATTGTTGTATAGTATAGCAATAAAGAAAGAGTAATAATGAAATTATAAAATGAAGTACTCAAACTCGAATTGGACTCAATACTCGAGTTATTTTTAGTACTTGGGCCAGGACTTGACTCGAAATTACTGTAATTCATGATATAAGGATTTGCACATCCCTTTATGTACAAATTAGAGGTGTGCAAGTAATCAAAATGTTGAGCTTTTTGAGTTTTCTTTATACTCAAACTTTGAGTTTGTATGATATATATTGTTAAAAATAAATATACTATATATTATTATTATTATTATTATTACGTAAACGAAATTTGTAAATATATTAAGCACTGCGTTATACTAATGTTCGCCGACGACGCTGCTCTAATCTCTGTTCATAAGATTTTAAAAGTTGCAGAACAAAACCTTAACGCAGATTTCAGGAGCTTGGCGTGTTATGCTCACGATTGTGAATTAACCCTGAATTCAATTAAAACTAAAGTTGTACACATTTGCTCGCCTTTTAATGATTCACGTTCGGATAGCATTCACATAATAAGTCATTCCAATGAGTGTTTGCATACTAGTAATAGTGTGGTGATATGTGAATGTGTTGAGGAGATCGAGTGTGTTGATACTCACGTGTATCTAGGGTTGATAGTAGATAAATATTTTAGTTGGAAGCCTCACATTGATTCAGTTTGCAAAAAGCTTAGAAGTTGCGCATTTCAATTATATAAATTAAAATATATTTTGCCTTATACTACCTTGCGAACTGTTTATATCTCCTTGGCAGAATCAATAATTTCTTATGGTCTATTAGCATGGGGCAATGCGAGTAACATTCACTTAAAACCCATTCAAGTGTTGCAAAATAAAATGTTAAAACTCATTATCCCTGAAAGTAAAAACTCAATCGTTTTCCATACACATGACTTGTACACATATTGCTTTTTATTGCCTGTTTCTTTACTGTATCGATTTCGCCTTTTGGTTAAATATTATTTTAGTGACATCTACAAAAATTCACGCAATGAGCATCAATATAATACAAGATTTATGTTAAAAACTAACTTTGATATTCCAGAATACGTCAATAAGTACGGCCAGAGAACTCTTGAGTATTCCTTTCCGCATACGTTTAATCAATTACCAGAGGATATGAAAGATTTGCAATCGTATAGTGAGGTTAAAAATAAACTTAAAATTTACTTACTTTGTTCCATTGATAGGCCTATTGATTAACTTATAAATCATTTTAATTTGATTAATTTAAAAACTATTTCTTTGTTATACAGTCGCGATTTTATCATGTAAGAATGTTCTCGCCTGTCATATCAAATTCAATTAGTATATTTCAGTATTGTAAAGTCGTATTCTCGTTGTTGTATAATTATTTATTTCAGTTTTAATTTAGCCTATGAACATTATTAATTGTGTAATAAAATTAAAATTTAATTAAGTCTGTCTGATCCATGTACAATATAATATGTTTCATAATCCACAGACAAGCCGCTATGTGGCTTTGTGGACAACGATGTCAAATTGTTTTTTTGTAAAAAATGCATGTAATATTATTATATAATAAAAAAAAAAAAAAAAAATTATTATTATTATTATTATTATTATTATTATTATTATTATTATTATTATTATTCTGCATTGGTAATTTTAAGTTAAGATGAAATGCTCTGCTTTCAGATGAGGCTGTTAGACAATCGAACACTGCAGCTGTAATGGACCCCGGATCATGTGGCGGCCACTGGAAGACGCCTCGTGACTGTGACCCCCTTCAGAATAACTGCGAGTACTTTGTGAAGTGGGAGTATATAAATCGGAAGGACCAAATACGTTTCACCATTGAAACCAAACACACCGACACCTGGACCGGAATTGGATTCTCCAATGACCAGCAAATGGTTAGGATTGAATATCAAGAATATTTTATATACCTACATATTATTATTACACTAGTACTCCCATGCTACATGCTGGCTCAAGCGTGCGTGCACGCTATAGACTATCATGCTAATATCCTTTTACACTAGCGGGGCATGTGCAACATTTTAATTAAGGCATTTAGCAAGACGGTTCACCTACAGTTACTTGGTACCTATAAATACAGGTGAAATATGGTGATACCGGTACCCAATTTAAAAAAAAAAAATTTAAAGCCTGAAATTACAATTTTTCCAAATTCAACATTTTGAAAAGGATTATCTGCACTCTGTCCCGGGTTCTGATCCAACATTGACATATTCATAAATGTATACATAAATGTTCGCGAGTATATTAAAGATAAATAAAATGTGGCTCGGCACTCACCAATATACACGAAATGAAAATGAAAATATGCAAATCTCTAACCATTGTGTGCATATTATATTGTTACTACTAATTGCTACTTTTAATGACAATTTTGAATTAGTATTTACCGGTAAAAAAAGTTGCAAGCTTAAACTCCATAACTTGAACATGAAAATTATTTTTTGAAAGAGGTCTAACACTTTCTTGGTCATTCACGTGTTGTTAATTTAATCCATGCCCAATGTAGGATAATCTTTATGATAGTTGATTAATCGTTCACCTTTTCTCGTTGGATCAAACCCGCCTTTTAGTATCCCTATGGTCAATAAATAGATAAAGATTCACTATATTACTATATTTTTACTATTTGTTTTTCTAGTCTCAAACGGATGCAGTATTGGGCTTGGTGGATAACAATGGGCGTGTATTTTTGATGGACACATGGATTAATGGCTATACAGCTCCGACACTAGATGCATCACAGGACATCTTCAACATGACAGGACGTATCAAGGACGGCGTCACCAGGCTGTCATTTGTCAGGAAAAGGATTTCTGGTGACCCAAAGGTACGATTTAGTTCATTTTATTTGTTCAAATATAATTTATTGACATACCATATTTACTCGATTATAGGTCGCCATCAAGTAATAGCTTCACCCCTATTTTGACCACTCAAATTTTAAAGAGTAGGCCTACACTACAAAATACTATCGAGAAGCCCTAATGGCGTCACATAATGGCTGCACCACCACTTTGGAACCAATAATTTTATTTTTATTATACCTGCAATTTGCTTTTTTTACTTTAAATTGTGAGTAAATACAGTTTGTTCTATACTAATTATACTAGCAATACTACATAAATGACGAAACTTATCTGGTATAAAAACTAAAAAGCAAGTACAATTAGAGAAAAAACCATATATTAATATACTAGTAGTACCAGCAAATTGTGTAAAAATATGGTACTTTAAGGGCGTAGAGCATATTTTACTTAGTGCCAAATAAAATTTATTGACTGTTATAACAAATTACAAATTTTAAATTTATGATTTAGCTAAAATTGGCAAGCTCTGTGCAATCTGTTTATTTAAAAATTGTATTAGTACCTAGTCATTTTTCCCATAGCTTGAATTGATAGTTTGATTGAATACAGAAAAAAAAAATTAAGACACCTTCCTGACAACTACTGACTTTTTTATTTCCGTGATTTCTCCATACTAATATGAAACAATTTATGTTTAATGTCAAATTGGTACCTAATTAATTTGATACTACTGCATTGCTTGTTGCTTATTGAGTCAGTTTTCCTGATGGTTTGTTTTCCACCCTTTCAGGATGTCTCATTTGCAGACGACAAGTGCTTCTATTTCATGTTCCCAGTTAAGGGTGGCGGATTTGATGCACGAAGCAAAAAAATCCGCAAGCATATGCAAGTACCTAGTCTGTCTTCCGAGAGAATATGCATAAAACCGTGCAGTGCAGGTACGAGATTTTATTTGAGTATGCCTTACTTATGCATGGGTAATATTATTATTTTATTTTAGGATGTGCAAAATCTACCTGTACTGTACGTAAATAATTCTTCCATATTTGATTTTGTTATATATATTTTCAAAATGATCCAATTTACATATTTTCATTAATTTTTGTGAATATTGACTTGATACCATGAATAAAAAATAAAGTAAGTAATAATATAATATTAAATAGCAAACAGTTTAAAACCTCTCTATTCTTCATAATCTCTCGTTCTTCACAGCACGTGCATCATCAACATTGCTGACTGACATATCGCCACTTATGTAGCATTACCGCCTAAGAAACATTTCTAAAATTGTTCGGGAACTATGTGTCTTCTGCTTTAGTAGATTTGATTTAATGAAATAAACTTCAAAATATCCTTCAAATTATTTATAAAAATTATATTAATATTTCATATAATTATGTGTATAAATTTGAATTCAACACTATTGTCGCTTGAATTTTTAAGAAATGCCGTACTTCGGCAATATTATAATATATTTCTACTAGGTTATCAATCAAAACCACGTATTACATCCATACTACCCTATATAGATACGCGGTATTTTTGGCGCCTGTTCAGATCCAATCAAATATGCTGTACTGCTTTTGTGTTTAAAATTGTAGTTGGTGCATTTCTATTGGTTTTATCACGAAAAACTCCATACAGTATGAATGAGGCAACGCCAATGATATCACAGTATTTGAATTGACCAAAATGTGGGTTTTCAAAAAAATGTAACGTATGCAGTATTATCACATAGCGGCAATATGTTGTACATCAGGGATTACCTTCTAATATATAGCAGCCAAAATTCTGAACATGAAAACATATCTGTAGGCAAGTGAATAAAGTTCATGAATATTTTTTTAAGAAAAGTTTAAAAAAATGTAATGTGATAAAACCTAATTTATTTATTAGTTGTGAATTTTTCATTCTGTAAACACAATGTTTCATGGGTTAAGGCGTGGTTGTAGTAGAGATTAAATGGACATTCAAAACATATTATTTGGTGCCAAAGTTTACATTGAAAGTGCAGTACCTACAGTAAATATTGTTGTTGAATCTTAGTTTAGCACTCAGCTGTATGGCATTCTTTTATGATTCAAATTTGCAAATTGTCTGGAAACCCTGTAGTAGTAGACTTACCTATGTACTTGAATAAATACCTAAGTTTTGTAACAAGATTTGACTTTGCGTGTATTGGGGTTTGCAGAGGACCTAGCAGCAGTGAGTACGACTCCCGCTCCACCTCGTCTTTCATACAACATGGAGGTGAAGCTGGTGAGCTTAGGTGAAGGGTTCCAAGTTCCCCGGCCTGGCTCTTCAGAGTTTGAGACGCTCTCAAACACAGTTGCCTCTGGATTCCAAGGAGTGCTGGGTAAAGTCCCCGGTTTCCACACGCTGCAGGTGGATGAGTTCACAGAGTAAGTACTACAGATTATTTTATTTTACGGCAGAGAGAGCTTATTGTGGAATTTTTTCTCTTACTACCAGGAATGTGTTGCTAAGCTGATACATATTATGTAACTGTTTCCCTGTGAAAAATAATAATAACAGTTATCTTCTTATATGAGATACAATTCAGAAATTACAAAATCGTACCCCGACGGCCCGATTCAACCCATTCTCCGGAATGTCTTGTCGGCTGATGAAAAAACATAGGATACTCTTATTTGAAACTGTGAAGGAATTCATGTCAAATACATACCCTACTAGAATTAGGAAAGTAGCTGCTAGAAATGATCCTTGCTTCTCAGAAGTTTATGATTGTCACTTATTTTCTTATAAAGTGAGAAGGCATTTATGTGGAATCATTTGTCAAATCAATGCAAGTTTGTTGTTCTCTATGCTTTCCCAACCTGTCAACCCTTCTCCAATCTATACTATACTATACTATACCAATACAAGTTTCAATTTGTCACTTTTAAAAAGAAAAACCAAATCCTAATCCTAGCAGCTAAAATGAATTAGAGGGAGTGACGGCAGGTGTAGCATACTCTTGTGTAGCATACACGAATGAGCATTACCTAAGTGATGGCAATTACTAACTTTTATTTTTATATTCAATTAAGTTTGGAAAAGGCCAAATGGCTAGTTTAGTTTAGATTGGAGAAGGGTCGGTGACTGCAGGGATCTCGTAGAAGAAAGACACAAATAAATAAAAATAAACATAATACAAGAAAACGTCGAAACTGTTTCGGCCAAACAGGGCCTTGCTCACTCGACGAGAGCAGAGAGTTAGGCCTAAATCATAATAAAATAGTACAGCACTAACTATTTTCTACTTTTATAAAAACATGTTAACCCATCGGCTTACTCGCCGGTCGAATCGACGGGCTGTTTGGAATGAACGCCGACTTACCTGGCCGTCATATCGACGGGCTGGAACAGCGCGCTACATTATCGGTCGTTGTATGAGAATGGTTCGTCAAATCACCAAGAGATTGTGCTCAATGTACTCTACGCACTTCGCTGCATCCAACGATGTGTTTGGCTCGTATCATGGTCAAGTTTTAGCCTGTCTATGCTTGAAGGAAAGATTATGTTCGCATTCGTAGGCGGTATGGCGGCGCGCGCGCTATGGCGGCTACGGCAATTTGCAATATTTAGAAGGATATGACGAAGATGAGGGGTGTGATATTTTAACACCAAGAAAAATTCGTAGGAAAGTTCATACACCCTAGACATTTATTTAGGCTATATTTTAGTTTTTATTTCAAGTAAATCGGGTTATTTTTGTAGGAGCAGTGAATTTTTCGCTGAGGTGCGCTCCGCACCCCATTTCGTAAAAAATAAATGGATTTCAGGGGTACTGCGCAGCGATTTTTAATGGTAAGCCGATGGGTTAAAGTGTGAAAACTACATTTTTATAAAGTTGTTACTTCTCATTCTATTCTAAGGTACTGGTACACCAAAGATATAGATCTATAGTAATTAAATAAATATTTTTTCCCAGGTCAAATGGTGAAGTGGTGGCCAAAATGAACCTAGTCGTTGACAAGGCTCAATACGAGAAGGGTAGAGCGCTTGACGAGAGCCCCAACTCTGTGGAGCGAACCCTGAAAGATACGGTACAGACTGGCCACGTAGGCAACCTGGCCGTTGATCCTAAATACTTCGTGTTCGAGCCCCAAGGCTGTAAGTACCTACCATTCCTCCCTCCACGAATGACTTATGGGAGTGTAACTTGTGTTTTCTAAATCTAAAAGTTTCTTGTACTTGAGTAGTGGGCTACCAAGCAAACACTTACCTTCTGAAATGTTTTGTTTTCTTTTTTATATGCTCTTATGTAGTATAGCTATGAAATTATACAGACGTATTTACAAAATTAATATAAATGCTAAACTAAATAAACACTAAGTGTTGTTTCTTTTCAAAAACAATTTCAGGAAGTGAAAATAAACTATTTTGAACTAGGGCCGATATTATCTAGATCACAATGTATTGGGGAAAGTGATTGTGAAGCAACTATCACAGTGTGAAATCAACAGATGTGACTTTTCATATTTTACGTATATCTTTATAATCTATTTTATTATTTGCAGTGTAATGATTTTTATATATATTTTTTTTAATTTGTCCTAGTTCATAGCTATTTATCTTATATCACAGGTACACACATAATTATGAAGGCTAATATTTAGCACTATAGTTGTGAAATTAATATTGATTAATGTTAAAATCCATGCAAAACTAAACTTTCATTGGTGCGGAGGCCTTAATTTTCTACATTTGTATTGCTGCCTCTATAAAATCTTTCCTCTGGCTTAAATTGTTAGTATTCTGATACATCTTTATTTAAAGAATCATATAAAATAGTAACCATATATATTTATATATCTTAATTAATATATATACTTGCAAGTGGCTACATAATTTATACCGGTGATGTTGTATTTTTTAGTAACGTCAACTATCCCGATTGAAAATGCATCTGACCGTGAGGGGCTACTGCTCTCTGCAACCAAGTTGTACATTGTTCTTGGTTGTATCGCAGCACTTGTCCTAGTGGCCGTCATCCAGGCTGGCTGCACTATTTACAGGACAGTGCGGACACCTTCTTCCCGTCACAAGGTAAAGAGCCTCTCATTTACTATCTAGCTTGCTTTGCCTGCAGATTTGCCATTTACACCCAGTGTGCCTAGTAGTCGTTGACATATTTAGAAGTTACTGCATCATACTCTTTGTTGTTGGATTTAGTTGGAACATTAGTGCTAATTTTTTATGTTAGTATATAATTTTGAACGTAAAGACAAAACCTACATTCGAATCTCACAAGATTTTTTTAGTCATTATATTTGCTTAGATTACACAAGTGGTGTATTGGTACAAAACCTTTGTAACATTTAATAAATAGACATGTTGAAATAATAGCTCTATGCAAAATAGTATTAGGTACATCATAGTCATAATGTTATGTAGTAACAAACCATTTTTGCCCCAATTTAATATAAAAGATTAAAGCATTTGATTCATCTTTATTTACAAT
Source organism: Sweltsa coloradensis (assembly GCA_024449915.1). Classification (NCBI taxonomy): domain Eukaryota; kingdom Metazoa; phylum Arthropoda; class Insecta; order Plecoptera; family Chloroperlidae; genus Sweltsa; species Sweltsa coloradensis. Next base: position 358,087 of record JAMZAV010001398.1, read on the forward strand.
CATGTGTATGTTCAGAAATACTGTTTACCAATACAGTATACTGCACTCTACTCATACTGAATTGAAGATATTATACTTAATAAAATGCGAATAATGTGGCCAACAGTCTGCAATCATCCGACTAGTTGATGAAGCATTATAAATTATTTTTAATTTGAGTCTACCCAATATATTATTATCTAGACAGTTATTCTGTGTTGTTTAGTGTAATAAATATTGTGATAAGATTTCACCTCTATTATATCCATTGTCAAATTGTGTATTTCATAAAAGGTACAGTGTAACATCTCCACATACATTTTACAAGCCAGTGCAATCAGGAATCATGAAATTTCAATCTTCACCCCAACACACTAACAACCTTCTTTCTTTGCCTCATTTTCTTTAGCCATTTATCTCCTTTACTGATCCTCTGTTGAATACCACTAGATATAACCGTACACTGTTGCCGTCTTACTCGTCACTATCTTCTGTCTCTGTCTTAGTATTTAGATTTTTGTCACCTTCTATTCTTCTGTTCCCTTCCTTCCTCCTTCTATGGTCCCACCTTCAGTGATATAATTATTGTTCAATATGTAGACATGCTAGATATAGTATAACAAGTTGCTGCACCAGTATTATTACTTATATAAGCCAGATCTCAAAGTTTCCATCGTAGTCTTGTCAAGGATTGATGAAACTTTCCTTTCCAGTTTTGTTTACATTTCTCATAAAATTTTGTACTGATATGGTACGATTGATGATTTTAGCTTATTATAATACCGATTGTTGATTTTAACTTTTTATAATACGTACTAGTTATTCACATTTTATGTTTTAAATGACTGTATTAAGCACAAAATAACTGTTTAAATAAAGAACCAAAATCTAATTAGTAATCACTGATCATTAACTAACAATAGTTTGCAACAAATCAGTAGAAGTAGATTTAAAAAATAACTACTTACTGTAGGTATACCATTTGATATTATTGATCTCAACATCATTGACAAATTTTGATACCAAATTTAATTGATCCTCTGAAGTCTCAAAATTTACTCTGAAACAATTAATAGATACCTTTTAATCACAACAAGCCAAAATAAACAAACATTTATCACAAAGACAAAATTATTACAAAACTTGTTTTCACTAGGCGGGCTGAATAGAATACTCATGCTTCATGCATTTACATTCTTTTGACAAAGTCAGTAGAGCTGTGCTTCACTAGGCAACATTGAATTTTTACTGCTTTAAGTTTTTTTTTTGTTTGATATTGTTTTGCAAATTAAGTCAGTGGTACTGTAGTTAAATTCCCTAAACAGTTAATTTTAAGTTGTGAAATCCATAAAATTAATGTTTTGGAGTATGAACAAAAACTTGAACAATAACAGAAAGTAATAAGTACCTTACTTCAATATAATGCTGGTACATGTACATAATTCAAAGAATAGTACTCGTTTAAAATTTAATCTAGACTATAGTGTCTGCAGGGCAATTTGATTAGGCTCCTTGCTAATTTAGAGAGTAGGTGACAGATTGTTTTTTTTTCATTGTGTAAAAAAGAAAAGAAAGCAAAATGTTATATAACAAGAAACTAATACAACAGAAAAATTGATAGTTTTTGTCTACAGTCATAAATAACATTAATACGTACGTTGAATACGGTATCAATAAAACATTAATGACCCAAACACATTCCTTGACAGGGTACCCATGCAGTGTAGGCTGAGTAGAGTGTAGTACCGTACATAATGTGCTTGTCCATCCCACTAATTCCTTCTGATTGTGGCATGCGTAGCGGGTGTATGCGATCCCGCTTGGGGCCCCTGTTGAACCCTCCACCCCCTACCTTTACACGGGTAACTGGGCCCCCGCTCGGCCCGAGCAACCAGCCTCCACCTACGGCACTGGGCGCAGAAACTGGTAGACACCCCGGTGAGTCACACCCTTCACTATTAACATGTTGCCTCGCTTGCAATACTAACACTGACACATGGTTTTGGTTATGTCTAACTCACTACTATGTACCGTAGTTAGATGACTAACACCATCCTGGCATTGTCTTAGTTCTGCCTCTCACCAATCCACTTCATTTCCACAAGTTCACTATGTGAAATGCACTTAACAATAATATACAGGTACCGGTATAGTATATATTGGAAATATATAACATTACAATATTACCTTAAAACGGCCTTACTTTTTTTGTACTTATATATAAAATATTCATAATAGAGTGAAATCCCATTTTTTAAAAATATCAGTTGCAAGTAGTCGTTTTATAAAAAATACTGCTGTCTATTGTTACCTCATCAACATCATTATATTATATAATTTCATCAAACAATTCAAATTGATGATTAAAGCTCGTGAATTGAGTGAAAAAATATTAAATTGGAATTGTCTTTTGTAACCAATGTTCATTGTAATATTCCAGTGGCATTCTGTTTGATATTCCAAATTTACTTAATATGTAGTAAGCCACCTACTACTACAAAGGTAATATTTAATATTTATACAAGATTTTAGTAATACAGTAGACTAATAGGTATGATTTACCACATACCATATACTACAATTATATTACCCAACTTTCTTTGGAATACTATCAATTATTGACAGAGACACCTACCCAATGGAATGTATATTATAGTAATTGTATAAATTGGGATTGACTTAAATGTCCACTTATGATTGTCCAATGAAAGTAACAAATCTAGTATAATAAACAATATTGTTTGATCATCAACATGGTAGCTCTATATTAATATTTAAACACAATTATATTACCAGTCTAATATAGGGAAAAAAGCTCTCCATACATCAATCACTTTTCTGTCCATCCGTTCCGAACATGATATGAGTTTGTTTTGTTAACATTGTCCTTCGACAAGGATTATGCAGAATACTCTTGGTGCCCCTGGGGGTCAGGAGGGCGCATCGCCCTCACACCCACAAGTATTAATTACGTAAATAATAGGAAGCTTGACGCTTATGCACATGTAAATATAGTGAAGAGTTGCTAAATCAAATTTTATATTTATAATAAAACAAGAACATAACAAACAACAAGATTTCTGTGGTCACATCAAGTTTTTAAGAATAAATATTTATAGTCAGTGTAATATATTTTTAACGCAGTATTTTAGCTTCTTGGAGTTTGCCAAAATGACTTTTGGCTATACTTAAATTTATATCAACGTAGGTACCGTACTTAATCTAGTTGTTATACCAGTCCCATCTCTCTCTTTTGGTGGTGTACTGTAGTAAAACTTGTATCTCCTAAAATTTCACAATTATTATTAATTACATAATATTTATGTGCACAGGTTGCAAATGTTATAAAAATTACTAATTAACTAATATTACATGTAAATACCACTAGTCTATGAATAATATTAAAATTACTAAAATATAGTTATCAAATGTGAATACTTTGAACAATATGGGAATGATTGTAGAAGTGTGTGAAAGAAGCGTTACCTTACACTTACACATACTAGATACAATGTTAAAATGTGTATAGTATTTTCAAAATCTCTGGGAGTAAGTGCCCCGTGAAATGAGTGTTAACTTAAATGCTAAATTTGGCCAAATTGGATTTAGATTTGATTTATGATTTGTGAAATGAAAAACTGAAAAATATGTATATGTTGTTTTTGCTACTTTGCGCTAAAAATGTGCTATAACAAAATATATGTTCTTGAAAATCAACATTTTTGCCAACAGTATAATTTTGTTATCTCACGGGCCTATACTACAAAATGGTTAATTATTAATAATTTACCATTTACCAAGCTTCTTACGTCTATTTTTTGTCTACCTTCAGAACCTTGTGTATGAACTTTTTTCATATTTTTAACTTGAAATTTGGTCATCACTGTTGAATTAATATCAACTGAATAAAAATTTGTATAAAAAAATTATAGATCCTGTGGAAAATAAAAGGACTGGAAAACGTTAGTTTTAAGTGAAAAATAGCATTTCATGGCATCTATTCACAAAAATGCTATTTTCACATACGTCTACCAAGCTGCTTGGTACTAAAAATGACTACATATTGGTTTAGTTATTCAAAATCAAAATGCTATTTTTTAAAGTAAATTAGAATCTTTAGCATACTGTATTGCAGGGCATATTATGTCAGTAACAGTGTAGTTTAATAAATAAATAGTCGAATAGTTATATTATACCCAGGGGTCGAAATTAACTTTTTTTGCCACTAGACCTTCGGGCTAATGGCAACAATAGTCCTCTAGCCCGAGAGCATTTTTACTAGCCCGAAATCAAATAGGTAGGTCTTATTGATATAAAACGATAATACGTGAATGTTTGGCCCAACTCAAATGCGCGCACTCAGGTATTGATTATTTCTGCTGAACAGTTGGTAATATCTTTACCAAATTTTGCATTAAAAAATAAGCCTTAATGATCCATTGCGAGACATAAATCCAAATAAAAAATAAGCCTTAATGATCCATTGCGAGACATAAATCCAAAACGTGAAAAAATGGGAAATTCAAAACATGGATTTCAATTCTGGAAATTCCCACCAAACCGTTTATCGATGAAAAAATCAAATTAACCTGCGCGTTCACACTTAAACGTTGATATCCAGTATGCAAATTTGCTTTAAAAATCTGTACACTTGGAATAAATTCCAGAAGTTGACCAAAATGGAGTAAATTACGGTGCTTTCACTAATTTTTAATTCAAAATCAATTAATTAACTTAGGAATACGCTTACTGGATATCATTCATTTATTCTTTATGAACGTTATTGTGAAATTTTAAAAAGGTGTTATAAACCGATACCCGAAGAAAAAAACGGGGAAAAAATTGAAAGCTGTGCGCCTAAACTCGTGTCCGTGGAAGCCTCAGTGAGTCCTCTAAAATCACAATATTTGCAGGGTTTGATGTGTGGGTGTGGAGAACAACTAGGGAGTGACCGGAAACAAATTTTCACAATAATATTAATAATATTAGCCTAAATTAAGAGATTTTTTATTTTGTTTACATATTTAGAATGATTTTCCATAGTAGGAAAACTACTGGGAACTCGTTAGGATATCGGTGCGAAATATTAAGATTTTTTGAACTGCAATTGGGAACTCTAAAAAAAGTACTCGCCCATCGGGCTAGTGAAATGAGATTTTTACTAGTCCGACCAAAGTTTCACTAGCCTCGGGCGAGCGTTAATTTCGACCCCTGGCTATACCTAATATTTCTTTAAAATATCTGTAAATAAAATTACTAGTTTATCTTTGTAGTACCCGGTTCCTACCTATATTTGTTTCTCCGTTGTTTCACATAGCATGAAATATCTAATTTTATAATTTTTACTATTGCAGGATCACCTAATCCCAAACTCAGCATGGAAAGATTACTCTGCTGCCAATACCAACTATGCATTTGAGGCTTTTGAATCGGAAGAAAAGCCGACTGGAGCGAGTGTTGGCTCGACTACTACTCTGCCTAGTAACGGTTCTTCCCGGGTCCCCGGTAAAGCCCCACCTCCCCACAATGGCGGTGGCTATTCAAGCCACTACGCTGAGTCAAAGACACATGGTAGCCATTACCCCGAGCCCAAGGCTCATGCCAACCAATACGCAGACACGAAGTCCCTGCAACGGCCCCGGGGAGGTTACTCCCAACCCCCACCAGAACGCGCCACGTATTCGCTGCCTCGCACAGCGCACCAGGCTCCCCATCACAATGGGTATTATACGCAAGAGCGCTCCAGACGCCCACAAAGTGAAATGCAACCAGATTTCTACTTTATGCCATCACAGAGGAAATACTCCGGTGAAGTGGTTCGCGTCTATGTTGACTACAACAAATAACTGTGTAATTTTGTGATGTACAGTATTCATAAGGTGTACAAAATAGCAGCATATTTAGCCATATATAGGAAACAAAGTGAACTAATAATTTGAAAATTACAAACAGCTACTGTGCATGAGTGTGTGTACTTCAAGAATACTACAACCATATTTCTTCAAGCTGAATATATTATTTACTGTATCTATTTAAATTTTATGTTTTGAAAATTGACCGTCTTGTAGTGAACTTAATATAAGGGAAATATTCAAATATTCGTGGCTCTCACATTTAAATATTATGTATTAAAACAGTGTTATATAGATCCAGTACTTATTAAAATGTGGGAACCATGATATTATTGTTTCAGAATTTCAAAGAGATGTTAAATTAAATGTGTGGTAAATGGTATTTTTAACTAACTTTTGAAATGTTTTGGATGAGATTATTAAGGCCTAAATATCTCCCAACTTTGGGAGCCTTTTGGAGAAACATAATTTGTAGATATGTATCTATTTGTCTTCTGTTAAGTTCCAATTAAAAAATAAAATATTTTTATATTTAACTGTTAATTTGATGATTTGATGCACAATATGTAAGTGCAGTTATTAAATTATTCATGTTGGTCATTACTGATACGTACCAAAAAGGCATATTTAATTTATTATTCCTTTCCTTTAAAACTAAAAACCACTGTCAGTATTATAATAACCCTCTCTCTTCAAACTAGTGATGGAGTCACTTGATAAGCTTTGGTTAAAGAGCAAAATGTTAAGTTTATTATTAATTATTAAAATCTGTACAATAATTATTCAGAGTGAGTTTTGTAGGGTCCCAAGGAATTTTAATTAAAGGGGGATTACTATGCACAGTAAGTACCATTATGAGCTGCGGGGGTATCTTTAAAACTGAGTATGCATACACATTCTTAGTTTTTAATTTTCATGCAGTATAAAAAGAGACCACCCAGAACACTCCCAGTCTAAAAGTTTTTTGTTTTCCAGAAAGTTTAATTTCTAGTACAATTTATTTTGTTAAATATTTTTTTGAAACCGGAATAAGATTATATTCTATTTAGTCAACGTGCTTACCTTGTCTAAAAACTGTTTTGTATTTACATATTTTTATATTCATTATATTTTTCAGTTATTTATCATCCATATTTCAAGTTGAGTACATACTTAAACATTTGGAAATGACAAGAAGATGCATCTAGAACAGTGGTTCCCAACCTTTTTCAACTAAGTTTAAGCTACATTTAATAATTTTACGGCACCCCCTTCAACCAGGTAGTAACTTCGCAAACTTCAAACCTTGTTTTGACTGGGAGATATCAAAAGTCGTCATAAGTATTATTAATTTTTATGCACTAGTTGACTACGTAGTTGAAAAATGATGTTTCAATTTGATAGGAACCATAGCTTGATTTGCTAATTTTTCACCACAGACAATTCACTTGGGGCTAGGCTAGATCAATACGTACCTATATTTATTTTTCTTAGTGTAAAATTTAATATTTACTGTATTTTTTATATTCATAAACTTTAAAACTATACTTGTTTTTGCTTATGTACAATGATTTCACGGCACCCATACATAAGGTCCGCGTTACCCTGGTTGGGAACCACTGATCTAGAAGTTGATTTCATTTCATTATGTTTATAATAAAATGTAAAGTCTAAAATAACTACACTACTTACTCCACTTCTTGCAATAGCAAAATCTTGAGTCTAAAATTCATAATTACTAGTACTGTACTGAAGATGAAGTCTGAAGTCCTTTGTTAAAATTGATTTATATTTAAACAAAGACCCGCTAGAGTCTATACCCAGCATACTCAACTATTGGCTTACTCACCCGTATGCTGGAGATACGTATACGTAGTAAACATAAACTAAAACTAGAACCAAGATGTCGCTTCTTAAAGCCATCATCGTTGTCCATTAGAAGTGAAACCACTGACAATGCATCCATACTTGTGCGTCTTAGTTGTGCTATTCATCGCCGTATTAAATATCACGAATGAAATAAAAAATTACTTTTACTTTTTTCAATATTTCCAGTCGATAGTTGATTAATCGAAACCTATATTTGATTTTGAAGGCCGTCATTGGTAGTAAGTATGCTTGAAAAGAAATATTTGCTAGCTTGTGGAGACGGCATAACAGGTAGGCAAAAAGCTGAGTCTACAAAGCACAAAATTTGTATTGCTGATGGTGGTGATGATGATTTGACACGAGACCCTTATTCTGTCAAGAAAACAAAAGTGACACCAACCTTTCTGCTCTCCCCTCTCTCAATGTCAGTTTGATATAGTACCCGTAGTCACTCACAGTCATAGCCTTGGGGGCAAATTGTTTTCCTAACAAAAAATAAATTTAAATCAATTTCTACTGATTTTACATGAAAATAAAATTCAATATCGGAAATAAACTTAGAAATTTTTTTAAAAAAATATTTTGGTTCGTGTTTGGTCGTCGTAATTGAAAAGTGCTATCAGTTTTGGTTAGTTTTTCTTTTTTTAATAAAAAAAATTGTTCTGTTTATAAAATAATTTTGCCAAGCATGATTTTCTAAGTTTATTTACAACATTGAATTTTATTTTCATACAAAATCATTTCAGGTGTTTATTACATAAATAGACAATGCCCAAAAAAAACATTTTGTAGATCAAATAAACTTCAAACCTTCCTTATTTAGTGTATTTAAATTCTAATTTTTATTTTTAACTGTGTATCTTGATAATTAGTTTTTATTTATGCTATGACATTTTGTCAAAATATCTCCCAGAAGGCAAAAAAATGGTTTTGGGTTGTTTTTGTAAAATATTTAGAAAAAGTATGTATTTTTGTTCCGGTAGTGTTCAAGAAAGTTCTGTATGATATGTAGGATATGTCTTTCGTTCCAACATAGAACAGCTGGACAGCTGTCACTTAAATGCACTGCATTTAAAGCTTAACCCACCCACTTCTCAGTGTTCATTCGAGCTGAAATTTTTCACACGTACGTATTCTTGATGACAATAGATGAATCAATTAACAGATTCACTAATTAATCAATTCATTCATAATAATTATTAACTAGGAAACGCTCAGTTGGACGCGTTGATAAGCGAGCACCTGCTATAGCTAGACCCACATTGCACATTTTTTTAAATTTTAAATTTGCGACGTTCGCTGTCCATGGGGCCATGTTTCCAATATTATTTATTATTGCCAAGGTATTTGGGTAAACCCGTGGGCAAACCTTTACTTTGTGGATAAAATCCACCGCCATCTAGAGGACATTGACATCATTTCTTTAGGAAAACTGTTTTAAAGCCGGGTTCCCATGTCTCATTCCGCGCGGTAGTACCGCGCGGTATAAGAAAAGTTGAACATGGCCCAAGTCTTACCGCGCGGTATGGCAGCGCGGCGGATATAGTTTTTTAATCTCGCCGTGATTGGTCACCGCGCTCGACCATACCGCGCGGTATGAGACATGGGAACCCGCCTTAACTCTTTGGTTCAAATAATACACTGCTTCCTTGATAGTATTTTGATTACTTCTAGGTGGCAGTGCATAGTGGCCAGAAACCTCGTGCGACTTTTCGTTGCCATGGTAACGTTACTTTTGTTAAAATGTAATTTCCATCTACACTACTTATCGGATCAAAATAAAATTAACATATTCGTGACCGGACGGACATTCTAAATGATTTGGCCACATCAGATTTTGTCGCCGTTTAGTTTGAAAAAACACTTTTGATTAACTCTAATGTAACTTTGTTACTCGATTTTGCCACAAAACTAATGACATTCAGTGCAGAGAAAAGCTTGCGTATGGTCCAAATTTCAACTCGATCCGAGCCTCCGTTCGAACGTTATGGCGAGACATACAAACAAACAAACAAACAAACAAAACAAAAAAAAAGACAAAACCAGTGACTATTTTTTCCGGCAGAGTCAATTGGAAACGCTCGCTGATGACAATAGATGAATCAATTAACAGATTCACTAATTAATCAATTAATTCATCATAATTAATTAATCAAAGTTTTATATGGGAATAGATAATTCACCCGCTTCCCAATGTCCGATCGAGCTGAAATTTTTCACACAGACGTATATTCTTGATGACAATACATGAATCAATTTATTACATTCACTAGTGAATCAATTAATTCGTCATAATTAATTGGATGAGCGAAGCAGACTTCAATTTAACTGACCCCTCAAAAAATTTGGCTCGTGTGTTTTTTTGTTTTTTTGTTTGTATTTTTGTCTGTTTGTTTGTGCTCTACCGGGCAAACGGCTTATGCGATCTTGATGAAAATATGAGGGTCCTTCGAAATCTCTGAACTTAGACTTGCCACGTTTGTTGGTACAATCGATCAAATCTTTCTTACGATTGTTGTATTTTTTCTATTTTTTTCTATTATTAATGAGCTTATTATCGTGATATTTGGCAAACGGCTACTCCGATCTTGATGAAACTTTATGAGAACGTTGAATATCATTAAAAATTATATATGTTATGATGGTAGAGACATTTAAAGAAATAGTTCTCGTAGAAATCGTACTTTAACGATTTTTTTTCAAAAGCTCATCCATCAACGCGACTGCAAAAAGCGTTAGCGAAGCGGTCTAGTTAATCAATCAAAGCTTCATATGGGAAATTAGTCACAGCTAGTGAGGGTGGGCCATACCAGATGTAGAAATTCGGACACGTCCAGTGAGCACATATTCGATTACAACATTCGTTAAGACTAAAAAGTATAAAATAATAAAACATGAAAAAGAGTATTTTTAAAACAAAGCTTATATTAATTAAATGTACTAAAAAGTAAAAAATAAATTTTCGGCCAAATTTTTTTTGCCTTATTCGGAAAATAAAAGCCTGTCATATGTCAATACCGAGCGCCCAACGCTTTTATTTTCCGAGTAAAGCAAAAATTTGTCCGAAAATTTATTTTTTACTTTTTAGTACATTTGAATATAAGCTTTGTTTTAAAAAAATACTTTTTTTCATGAAAAATTGTTATTTCCATTTTGTTATTTATTTTTTCGTTTTTGTGTTCTTAAAGAGTTGTAATATTTAATTGGATGCGCGTAACGAGCGTAGCGAGCGAAGCGAAGATTCCATTTCACTACACTGGAGAAAAAAATCTGTAATGTTTTTTCCCCCTGTATTTTTGGGTGTTTAACACGATTCCGGCTAAATCGATACTCCAATTGCGATGAAATTTTGTGGAGGCCTTCGAAATCTTTGATCTTAGAACTGCCACGAGTTTGAGCGCAATCGAAAAATTATTTCTTATGAAAATCGCAATGTTTCGATTTTTTTTCGATTTTTAAAATATTTCTTCGACTTATTACACCTACATGCTTTATTCGATTGTAATGATTTATGCACAGAACCTTTATTTTATGAATTTATATATTATTCGTGTGTAATTTGAGCGTAATCAAAAAATTATTTCTTGTGAAAATTGCAATTTTATGATTTATTTTTATTTTTAAAATTTCTTCAACTTATAACACCTACATGCTTTATCCGATTGAAATGATTTTTTCACAGAACCTTTATTGGATGAGCGTAGCGAGCGTAGCGAGCGAAGCGAAGATTCCATTTCACTACACTGGAGAAAAAAAATCCGGAATGTTTTTTTTTTTTTTTTTTTTTTTTCTTTCTTTTTTTTTTTTTGTATTTTTGTCTGTTTGTCCACACGATTCCGGCTAAACCGATACTCCGATTGCGATGAAATTTTATGGAGGCCTTCGAAATCTCTGAACTTAGAACTGCCACGTTTTTTGAGCGCAATCGGAAAATTTTTCTCATGAAAATCGCAATTTTTACGATTTTTTTCAATTTTTAAGAAATTTCTTCGACTTATAACACCTACATGCTTTATCCGATTTTAATGATTTTTGCACAGAACATTTATTTTATGAATTAAGATATTTTTGTGAAATTTGAGCGCAATTGAAAAAATATTTATCATAAAAATCGAAATTTTACAGGTTTTTTTCTTTTTTTAAACAATTCTTTGACTTATAACACCTACATGCTTTATCCGATTGTAATGATTTTTTCGCAGAACCTTTATTTTATGAATTAATATATTAGTGTAAAATTTGAGCGCAATCGAGAAATTATTTCTTATAAAAATCGCAATTTTACGATTTTTTTTAACAATTACGATTTATTAAAAAAAAATTAAAAAATTTAGTTAATTTTTAATTTAATTTAATTTAATTTAAAAAATTTCAACTTAGTAATGATTTTGCCACAGAACAACAGAAAATTCGCTTAACACATGGCAGCTCAATGCACCAATTACGCTCATCCAACAACGCGGCGGGACTTAAGCGTTTTCCTAGTTTATGAATTTATATATTCGTGTGAAATTTGAGCGTAATCGAATAATAATTTCTCAAGAAAATCGCAATTTTACGATTTTTTAATCTTTTTTAAATTTCTTCGACTTATAACACCTACATGTTTTATCCGATTGTAATTATTTTCTTACAGAACGTTAATTTTATGAATAAATATATTCGTGTGAAATTTGAGCGTTATCAAAAAATTATTTCTCATGGAAATCGCAATTTTACGCTTTTTTGTTTAAAAAAAATTACGCTCATCCAACAACGCGCCTGAAAAAGCGTTTGCGAAGCTTCCTAGTTTTAAATATTTACCGAATTTCTACATACCTTATTAATTTTACTTGGTTTGAAGGAGGTATTGGTTTGACACGTTTTTGCCGTTTTTTAACGTGGACAACACAATACCACGACGGCATAATATACTTTGACTGCAGATTATTGGAGAGTTCTCAGTGTAGTAAAGTGCAATGGAATATTGATGATTGTTGTTGTTGATTTCAGTACGATTTGGTCATTTGCACACATCCAGCTGTTGCCGAATTAATAGCTGGTGTAATGGCCAGATGTAGCAGTGTGACCTTCGTGGAAGTAAGAAAGTGCACTTTTGTATTATTTTTGTATTGATGTTTTCGGCACTCCAGTCAATTTAAAGTTGGTAATCTTTGATCCATTGTTGTTGAAGATGTTGCTACCAGCAGAAGCTAAGCTTATACTTGATTAATTGTGTGTGCAGTGCAGATCTACAATTGAAACAAAAGCGGTGAATTGGTTTACATAAATTATCAATAAGTCTTGCACTGTAGCAAGTAGTCGGTAGCATCATAAGTTGGCCATGTATTAAAGTAACTAACAAAATTATGAACAAATCATTACAACAATAATAAATATATCGTCTCAAAAAAAGTCTCATCGTCTCGAATAGCCAAAGTGTATTAATATTATGAGACGTTAAGCAATATCAAATCCGATCCAATCATTTAATATATTTTCGTTTCGTTGGACATTATGTATGTTTTTATAAAACTTTATTTCAATGAAGTGTTAACGGGCACCTAGATTTATTTTTATTTTTATATTTTGTATACCGCAGAAAGGTCAGAACCAATCGTTAGATATAATTATGAAGATCGGTCTAAAGGGAGGTTCTCAGTTCTCATGTCGCAGTCGTCAAAATCTTGTCATATCGTTCGTTGTCTCATTGTCATTGTCGTCGTGGGTGGAGGACGACGATCGCCAGAGCTCGCCTCTAGTTTCAGGGAATCCAATAATATACTCCCCTCTTACTAGCTGATGTTTGCGAGGTGGACATTTTGTTTTGAATAAAATCAACAACTTATGCAGTTATCTAACAGATGAATAAAAATATTTATTGCAAACTTATTTCCAAGTTTTTCAACGATGCAGTCTCGGGGCAAAGTGAATTTGTTTCAGATGCTCGGCCCTTCTTTCAAACCTCATTGTTTAGACTTTTAGAGGACTGGTAAATTTAAAAAAATCATGCTTGCCGAAATGATTGTGTAAACAACAAAACAATTTTTTTCGATAAAAAAAGAAAAACTAACCAAAATGTAAACTGATAGCACTTTTCTGTTACGATCAAACATTGGTAACCAAAATTTAAAAAAATATTTTGAAAAGCATGATTTTTAATGTTTATTTACGTCATTGAATTTTATTTTCATGTAAAATCGATTTAAATTGATTTCATTTTATTTTTTGTTATAATTTGATACTTGAATTTTTATATTAAGCCTTTACATAATTTTGCATAAATTTTATTCAATTTTAATTTTTATTGATTTTTTTTTTTTTTTAGATTTCATTTATTTTAGTTGAGAAAGGTTTTGCTGGTTTTTTTTACAAGTTTTTGTGTTTTTGGTGTTTTAAATTATTACTACTAACAATGTGACAATGTTATAAAATGTCAAAACTCGGAGTGGACTGATAAAAATAGTGGTTCAATATTTCGCGCGGAAATATTACACCGCCGACCAACGATGATCTGAGTGCTTTGGTATCCCATCCCATGTCTTTTTTAACCTCTTTTCTCATTCCTGTGTTCTTCACGTTTCAAAATGGCGGATCAGGTATGTTCATCAATATTTTACTGTAATATTTATTTTAATATTGTCAGAAATATGGTTATTCGAATTTCTCTTTATCTTAATCTACTATTTTTACTGTTATAGTACGTAGCCAAGTTCGTGTTTTTATAATTGAATCGCTCATAATTCGCTGGCTAATAGCTAGGCTAGGCCTAGGCCTAGGCAAAGTGCACAATTGCACGTGGCCTGACCGTGTCTTATGAGCGCGATTTCGTAAAATTCCTAGGGCTAAGCTAGCTAGGCCTAGGCTTTTATGCTAATTCGCTAATATTTCTATTCGAAGTAGAGAAGGGTATAGGCCTTAGAGATAATTGAGTTTATTTTGACGACGAAACGTCAAACTAGCCCCTAGGCTCTAGGCCTAGGCCGACCGTGTCTTATGAGCGCAATTTCGTAAAATTCCTATGGCTAGGGTCGCCTACTAGACCTAGGGCCTAGCCTATGCTAATTCGCTAACATTTCTATTCCAATTAGAGAAGGATATAATAGGCCTAGGCCTAGGTGCTAGAGATATGCCTAGGCCTAGGAGGCCTAGCTAGGCCTAGGCCTAATTGAGTTACAAATGATGATATTTTGACGACGGTCTTCTGACTGCTATGATAGACAAAACGTCAAACTGATGTTTCTCAAGGTGTTGGCTTCCTGGGCTTGGCTATGATGGCTGCTATGATAGACAAAACGTCAAACTGGTGTTTCTCAAGGTGTTGAGGGTTGCCAGATTAGTGAAACTCAAATACGGGACAGTACTTTGCGTAGTGATACTGGGGTCTGGGGCAAATCCCCAGCCGCCGGAGGCGGAAAATTTTTGGGGAAGGGCCTAAAACGCATTTGAGAGTAATTCAGTGAAAATTTTAAAGCAATATAGTGATTGAAATAGGGAGATAATCAGATAAGGAATGTACAGAAAAGTAAGTAGCTATATAGAACCAAAATTATTATCACTTTGTTGATAGGCACATTTCATTGATGATCAGATTCAGATCATTGATATTTATTGCTTCGTTACTATTGCAACGTTACCATCTTCGTCACTCATGTTTAATGTTGTTTATCACTGCCTCACTCACTGAGTTCGAATGCGTTTGTCACACGCACGCCGCGCCCGAGGTTAAGAATATCACGTTACGGCTAGAGACACTCGCTACAATGACTCACCGCGCTAATGATGCACTCGAATAACACCCACCACCTAACTGCAGGCCAGCAGCGGCAGACTGATCAGGCACCAAGGCCGGCCGAGGGGAAGGGATTGATAACTATACGCCCGCGCGTATTGTTCAAAGCGCACAGGGACTACTTTATTCTAAATACGTGATATACTGATCAATGGGTTAGAGCATACGGGACGCGGGAAACACCCATCAAATACGGGATTTCCCGGGTAATACGGGACACCTGGCAACCCTAAAGGTGTTGGCTTCCTGGGCTTGGCTAGGCTAGCTAGCTAGGCCTACTATTTTTAGAGTTATAGTACGGTAGCCTAGGCCTAGGGTATATAGCCAAGCTTTGTGCTTTTATAATGGCTGTGTAGGCTAATCTTGCAATCAAACATAAAATTTACTGCAAATTTATCTTTGAGTGCTGTGATTGGTCGTTTTCATCACGTGATATAATCTAACGTAAGAATTGTGATAGGCCTATATGTTGTTGTTACGTTCAGTATTCTGATTGGTCCCCCGTCACGTGATGGGCCTAGCTGACCCGTAAAAATAGCAAACACCTTTGTTCGTACGTTCGCAATCATTGATTAAAGAAGGCTGGCTGGTTCAACACATGTGTAAACCTTCAATATTTCTAGGCCTAGCTAGGTAAAAGTATAGAGGACTTTCACTCAAAAACGAGTTTGTAGCTCCTGGGGTTGTTTAGGCCTAGGCCTACATTTGGGTCCTAAAATTATTTAATATTTCGTAAATATGCATTAGGCCTAGTGGTCGTAAAAAAACAACAAAAATACAACAAAATATTTTACCTAGGCCTAACGTTTCTATTTAAAATAAATTAAGGACTGTCACCTGAAAAGAATTTTTATTAATTGTTACCTACCCTATCAAAAACAAAGCTACCATCCTGCCATACCGCACTGAGATAATGGGCCTAAGCCGCCTATAAACATGCTAGGTTGTAGTTAACTGGTTGAACGGTACAAGAATAATTTCTTTCCATTCTTACGTATGGACGTAACGTAAGAATATAGGCCCTACACTCCATTTTATAATAGCCCTAGCTCATAATTAGGCTTACTGGGGGAAATGTGTCAACAGCACATTGTGGCCATCCATATTATCTTATTCTTATGCCTGGCCTACCTAACATTTCTATTCCAATTAAAGAAGGGTATGGGCTCTAGAGATTTGAGGCCACAAATTATATTTTGACGACGGTCTTCTGACTACTATGATAGACAAAACCTCAAACTGATGATTCTCAAGGCCAAAGGGCTCTGTGGGCTGCTTGGGCTAGGCCGGCCGGCACTTCTGTCGTTGGTATGGGTCAACTTTTTAACACTGTTTTCCTTCAATAGAAACAATGAAAAACAACTTCAGATGAGAAATAAATAAAAAATAACTCATTATTAACGATTTATTAACACTAATCACTTTGAAAATATACAATTACCTATTAGGTTAATAAACCTACTCTTACTAATCACTCGCATATTTCACTGTTTTCGGGCCGCCGTGCAGAGAAGTTTTTTCTATGTACTGGAACTACACGGACAAGAACATAATAAAAAATAACAAAATAGAATCATCACGTTTTTGCTATTGGCCTAGTCTATAGTAGGTAGGCCTACCTACTAACAAAAAAAACTTCAAGACCTTTAACGTCGCTATTTCAAGCGAAAGTACTTTTTCGTTGAAAGTCCTTTATATTTAAAATAGCGATGTTAAAGGTTTCGTAGGTGGAGTATTTTAGTGAAAAAGGTTGGCAATTTTCATTTTTACTATGACAAATGCCCAGTTTACGCCTTGTAGGTCTAGGCCGCTTCACTCCTCGCTAACCTTATAGCTTACAATTATTAATAAAATAAAAGTATACATCATTCGTGGTTGTTTTTGTTGTTTTTAGTTGAAAAAAACAGTGTTAATAAGTTGGCCCATATCAACGACAGAAGTACCGCTAGGGCAACTGTTCAGCACATGGACCTTTTCTATCTATCCATGGTGCTACGGCCCTTGAAGGGTCTTGGCCTCCTCCACTACTCCTCGCCACGCGTCCCGATCCAGGGCACGTCTCCTCCATCCCCAAACGCCGAGTCTGCGGATATCGTCTTCTACGTCGTCCAGCCACCTCTTGCGTGGTCGCCCGGAAAGTCTGCCCTTCTGGTTTCTGTCGGAACGCCTTCCTGACTCCCCGTCCCTCTGGCATGCGCTCCAAGTGGCCGGCCCAACGTAGTCGGCTTCTCCTCACTTCAATAGAGATTGCGGGATCTTTGTACAGTTAGTAGAGCTCGGCATTCATGCGTATCCTCCACTCTCCATTGTCTTGGACAGGCCCGTAAATCCTGCGAAGGATCTTGTGCTCCCAGGTGTTCAGAGCATCCTCATCTCTCTTGGTCAGCAGTCGGCACCCATGTTTCACTCCCGTAAGTAACCACCGGCCGGATGACAACTCTGTATATAGTCTTCTTTGTTTTTCTCGACAATAAGCGAGACTTCAGCAGGTGTTGCATGCTGAAGTAGCATCTGTTTCCGGCGCTGATTCTTGCTAGGATTTCTAGGTGCGTCTCCTTGTTCTCCGTGACAAGGGATCCAAGATACTTAAAGATGCTCACTCGCTCAAACTCTCGTTGACTAACCGATAGTGGTTCTCTAGGATTGTTGGTGGCATTTTGCTCCATAACCATGTACTTGGTTTTTTCTTCATTTATCACCAATCCTGCCTGCTCTTGACGCCTCCAGCTGGATAAAGCTTTCTTTCAGCGATCTTGCATTCCTGCTCAGAAGATCCACATCATCCGCGTATGCTAGGTAATGGATTGTCCGGTTCAGCAGCGTCCCGCATCCTAATAATTAAGCGAGCGTTTCATTTGACTCTGCCGGAAAAAATAGTCACTGTTTTTTGTTTTTTGTATGTCTCGCCATAACGTTCGAACGGAGGTTCGGAGTGAGTTGAAATTTGGACCATCCGCAAGCTTTGTACTGGATTGAATGCCATTAGACCTAGTTTTGTGGCAAAATCGTTCAAAAAGTTACAAAGTTGCATTAAAGTTAATCAAAAGTTTTTTTTTCAAACTAAATGGTGAAAAAATCTGAGGTGGCCAAATCATTTAGAATGTCCGTCCAGTCACAAAAATGTTAATTTTATTTTGGTCCGATAAGTAGTGTAGATGGAAATTACATTTTAACAAAAGTAACGTTACCATGGCAACGAAAAGTCGCACAAGGTTTCTGGCCACTATGCACCGCCACCTAGAAGTAATCAAAATACTATCGAGGAAGCAGTGTATTATTCGTTTCCAAAGAGAACCTAAAATAGTTTTCCCAAGGAAATGAGGTCAAGGTCCTCTAGATGGTGGTGGATTTTTTCCACTAAGTAAAGGTTTACCCACGGGTTTACCCAAATACCTTGGCAATAATAAATAATATTGGAAACGTGGCCCCGTGGACAGCGAATGTCGCAAATTTTAAAACTTAAAAAAATGTGCAATGTGGGTCTAGCTATTATAGCTAGCACGTGCTCACTTATCAACGCGTCCAACTGAGCGTTTCCTAGTAATATTTCTTGGCCCTAGGCGTAGTAGATCAGGCTTCCAGGTTGCCTAGATGCAAACACTTAACAGTCTTTAACATACATTGGGGCCTAGGCATTAGAGTGTTATTGTAACCTCTAGATCCCTATTTTGCTCACTTCCACTAGAGGCTAGAGTAGGCCCCTAGGACTAGGGCCTAGTTTTGCTCTAGGCCTAATTTATCTGCATGGATTTTAATCTGAATTCAGTGAATTGTCTGAAACCAAAGACATTCAATTAATATGCTAGCAGCTAGACTCTCAGTATGGCCGCGGAAAGTGTGCCAAATTGAAGATTTCTTGAAGGGGAGACATCTAAATTTATTGTAACAGATATTACCAAGTGGTTGGCATTGTTGTGGTGTTGTCAAAAACCAGGTTTTCCACTTTTCTTGCCAGCTCCAGGAAATTGTTAACAAGATTCACCCAAAACTACTTGTGTTACCTATGGAAGCCTAGGCATGAACCCTAGGTAGGCCTTATAGACCCTATAGTAAATGCTAAATACTAAATAGGCCTAGCTAATTTTATGTCTTTATAAAGTTGGTAGAGCTAGGCCTATTAATATTTATATATTGATCGGTGCTCTACTATAGGTATAGTTTCTTCTTCTATCTCATACCTTTATTTCATGATTTCAATAACTAGGAAAACGCTAAAGTCCCGCCGCGTTGATGGATGAGCGTTTTTTTTGTAAGTTTTTCTGCGTTTTGTGCGTTTGTTTGCACTTTTCCTTTGCAAGTGCTTTTTGAATGCATTGTGGAGGTGATTGTTGTCAAGTTTCTATTGTTATTTGTTAATTGGTATTATAAACTTAAAAAAACTCATATTAAAACCTTTATTTCTGTAGATTCTGACTAATTTTTTCAACTTTTTCTTTCAAAAGGTACTACATCACCATAACCTTAATGTCCATGTGAAATCTGAAAGTTGTAGCCCTACCCGTTTGGTCAGAATCGGCCCAAATGTGACGAAAATATCGCACTAAAAATTGAAAACTAATATTAAAACCTTTATTTCTATAGATTCTAGCTAACTTTTTCAACTTTTTCTTTCAAAAGGTACTACATCACCATAATCTAATGTCCAATGTGAAATATGAACGTTCTAGCCCACCCGTTTGGTCAGAATCGCCCAAATGTCTCGAAAATATCGCACTAAAAATCGAAAAAAATTCGTTAAAAGTCACGATATTCATGAGAAATATTTCTTCGATTGTACCCAAAAACAATACACCTCTAAGTTCAGACGTAAAACGAAGGTCCGGTCAAATTTCATCAGATCGCATATGCCGTTGCCCGGAATCGAGGACAAACAGACGGGGTAAAAAAAACAAAAAAAAACACCGAGCTAAATTTTTTGGGGGTCAGTGAAATTGAAGTCTTCGCTTCCGCTCAGCTACGCTCATCCAAATAAAATTAGATTCTTACCAATCGGAAGTTTTTTAAGCCATATTTTAACTTTGCCTCTGAACACTTTAAATGCTTTGGCCTGTTCGACGGTAGACCCAATGTCTTTCAACACCTTTCGGAACATATACTTGGAAGTACAGCCTACTGACATCTATTACCATCATAACATATGACTTTTTTCCAGAGTGAACGCTCATTCCAAAAGCAACCTACAGTTTTCCTTAATCGCAAGAAAGGCCTTGCTGCTAAAAAGCGGAAGTCTTTGCGTTACATCCGTAACGTTGGTTTGGGTTTTAAAACCCCAAGAGAGGTAGGTAGGCTAAGATCTAGTAGTGAGTGGTTTGTTTTAATGAAATATTTCTTTGTTTTGAATCCAGACAGAAAAAGCTTTCCAGAAGCAACCGAACCATTTCCTCAACCGGAAGGCGGGGTTAAAGAAGGTTACCCGACACCACCGCAGCGTTGGGCTTGGTTTTAAGACTCCCAGAGAGGTTTGTCTATTCCAGTTTTACGTCGGTGAGAGCTTGGATTGTTGGGGATGGTCTGGTCCACGGTGGTATAACCTTTGCTGGTGACTGTATTGGCTTGTCGGCCACATAACCCATGGATTGATTGGTCTCTGACTCTCTGCATTTCAGGAGGATCTTGTCACATGTTACAGGGCTACTGGTTCATCGAATTGGCTGCTGGTGATAGTGCTTTTTTTGGTTGTGGAAATTTAAGAATACAGAGTTAAGTCTGCTAGCCATCTATCAATATCATGTTGCCTGGTCTAATCCAATATAAAAACCTTAATTTGATATTTTATATAGGTGTACCAGTAACCTAGTGAACATTTTTGCTCCTGCTGTAATTAGGCTTTTTGAGGCCTAATCTTGGGTTGAATGTGGCTTAAGCACTCTTCATTCTGGATTCTTAGATTTTATCTGTGAACTCAATTTTTTCTTTTATGTAATAAGTGTTTAAAACTAACCTTCATACCTGGTAAGTATGGCCAATGGCCATCAGATTGGAAATGGGAATACCTATGTTGATTGTTAATGTTAGGAGGCAGTGGGCCCTACCTAATGGGACTGTGAATTTAACCTGCCCTCTGATAACTATTTAGCTCACTAATTTTTGAATTGTTGCTCCCCAGGCCCTTGTTCTTTGCAATTTAAATGTGGGCTACCAGATTAGATTTGTATGTTTAGTACTAATTCTATATATAAAAAGCATGTGGTTATGGAGATTGTGGTGACTGCAATTCGTTTTACTGGTCTGAAGTACCGTTAGGTAGGCCTACCTACATTATTAAAGCCACTTTCAAGATATTTTCTTGACTGATAACTCAGTGATGATAATAAAACTCACCTGAGAGGGGACAACCCCCCCCCCCCCCATTCATTTTTTGCCAATAAAAGTGTGAAAGTGCACTTAATTTAAATGGAGAATATTGAATAATTGTTTAATTGCAATACTAAAGTTAAATTACCATCTGACTATAAAAGAGGATTTTAGTAGATACGCTCAGACTTTCACCAAAATGACCTTGAAAGAGAAAACTTTCAGATTAAAAACAAGATTTTAGTGGATAAATAGTTGTCAAGATTCTCAAAAAATTTTTTTTTTACCAAATTGACCTTGAAGGAGGTAAGCCTGTGGCCTCGGGTAGACAAACAGACAAATTAATTACGACGAAGATCCGTTGGACTTGCGTTGTAACTTGTAATACTTGTTCACTGCGTTATCGTCTATGTTACATTGTTTTTATGTACCGTACTGTAGGCTTATGTCTTTGTTCATATCATGTTAATTTAATAGCATGTAGCTTTATTTCTATGTCAGCATGCATGTTGTTTTTGTACTTATTGTACTTGGGTAAAAACTAAAATTTGTTAACCATGTCTATACTTTGTAGGCCTGTAAGGATATTTGACAATTTGTTTAATATGAAAATATTCAGAACTGAATGATACAACAAATTGTAAATTCCCTTAGGTTTAATGTAGGCCTACACATATACAACCTAATTTGTAATAGGTCTCTACATTTGTAAACCATATTCAATATGTTTGCATGTGTTGGTGTATTTGTTATTATTTGTTGCACTGCTATGTTTTACGTTTGTGTAATGGGCCCTATATGTGTACTATGTAGGCCTACATATAACGAACTGAAATAAATATGCAAATAGATTAATAAACTTCACAACTAGCCTTGGCCTCTTTGATACCTACTAGTGAGGAGTGGCATAGGGTCCAAAAAGTTCAAACCGGTTCCTCTGCATCAAAACCGGTTTGGAACAGTTTTTAAAGTCGATTTTTGTTCAATATTTAAGTCTTCCGTGAGTGTTTTTTGGAAGTGGCCGTACAGGCGGGAGTTGCTGGCTTCGTTGCCCGCGTTTCGTTACGTACAACTGCCGACTGTCAAGTGGCATGTAGCCGCCTCGGGCGTCAAGGCTGGTCGAGTGCTTGATAAACAATTGGCGAGGAAGGATGGACAAATGGCTTCGTCATCACGGGCTCTGTGGAAATAGTCCGCACAAATAACGGTGCCTAAAATTAATGTTTTATTGGGAAAACGGCGGGTAAACGGGCCCGAAGTTTGCTGTTGCATACGCAGATCTAGAAAAAAAGAAACTGTTTTGAATTGCGGAACCGGGTTGCTATTAGGGTTGTTCAAACCTGGATTTTTCAATTTCGAACCGAACCTGCAATAAAAAGGTTCGCAAACCTTGAACCAAACCTTTCTTAAAAAGTGTCTTAAAAGGCCTAGGCTAGGCAACCAAAAAATATGTTTAAGATCTCCCCCCAAGTCCGTAGATTTAAGGTACAATTTTCACAAATTTAATTAATTATTGTGGGTGCTGGTGCTGGGTCAGGTTCAAGGTCAGGATTTACCTTAGCTGTGTAGAAATTACGAGGTAAATACAGTAATGATAGAGGTTTCGAGAGAAATGTTTGTTGTAAAGTGTGGTTATTGTATGCCTAGGCCTACGGACGGATGGCCATCTTGGCCTAGGCTTAGATAGAGTTATCGGATCTTGTATGCGTTGGATACAACCTGTTTTCTTCTATCTTTTAGAGGGTCGTAATCACTAAACAGCTCACCCTCACCCACGCGATCATAATCATCGCCAAACACAAACAAAAACGTTTCATTTAATTTAGCTTAGCTTTCATTTTTACGAGAAAATGATTCAACACTAAGTAAAAACACGGAACATTTATTTAATTTCTCTCGGAAACCCTCTAAGAGAAGCAACACAACAAATTGCAATCAGTTTTTAATTTTTAGCAAGGAACATTCGTAAAATCATAGCGTCGATGACGGGGTGCAAACGTACTAGGCATACTCCTCGCAGCGCTAATTCGATTATCGAGCGGCGACCGCAGTGGACTTGTATCGATCGGTCGCTGCTGTAAGCATGGCTTCCCAAGCAGGAATTTCAAAGGTTCGGTTCGAGGTTCGACTTTCAAAATAATTTTCGGACCGAACCGGTTTTAAGGTTTGGTTCGTATTTCGAACGGTTCTCACAATTCTAGTCACTATAGATCTGTGTACCTGATGTCATCACTATTTGATACCCAAATTGTAATATTGGTAACAATGTACAAAAAGAGGAACAGCCATTTGGCAAATCATATCATAAAAATATTATTGTTATTTTAGCATGAAATTAATACCTTTAATCTCTATGATTTTAGTTTGCATTGTTTGCATACGTAGCTACTCGTCCTTGTTGATTTAGGAAAACCAAATTTGGAGTGTCGAACTTATGCTACTCTATTTGTACCGTACTGGAAATTTTTGTTTCAGCATTTAAAATTTGTCGAAAAAAATCACTAGGCTATCTTCTTATACAATAATTTGTCTATAATCTTTTTAACTTAGTCAATGCTAGCCAAAACTTGCTACCTACTAGTTGATGTAGGCCTACTGGGATGTTAACCCATGATCAAGCTTGACTGTATTTGAAGCAGTTTCTTATGGTTTCCTATTTGTGTAGGCAATCGAAGGGACTTATATCGATAAGAAGTGCCCATTCACTGGCAATGTCTCCATTCGAGGACGCATCCTCACTGGTGTGGTACAGAAGATGAAGATGCAGCGTACCATTGTCATCAGGCGGGATTATTTGCACTACATCCGCAAGTACAACCGATTTGAGAAACGTCACCGCAACATGTCTGTTCACCTCTCTCCCTGCTTCAGGTCAGTTTCACAAAAGTTTTAAAATTTATTATTGCAATCACCAAATCTTGCCAACTACCCAACCTCAACAGGTAGATGGCCATGCTCTGTTTTGCCTAGATCTATTTTCACTGCCACCCCTACCCTCAAAAGCACTATCATTGATATATAATGCTAGCTAATGTTCAGAAGCTGGTATTTGAGGGTGAAAATAAAAGTAATTTTTTGTTTTTATTGTGCCCAAAATTGGTAAATTGTTGTTGAAAATAATTAACATTTAGGTGACTGTGAAAGCTATATCTTCTGCCCCTGATATTTTAAAACATTTTGGGTATGGAATCTTTAAAAGGACTTGCAGATATCAATACTAGGAAAACGCTTAAGTCCCGCCGCGTTGATGGATGAGCGCAATTTTTTTAAAACGAAAAAAGCGTAAAATTGAGATTTTTTCAACAAATAATTTTCGATTATGTTCGCTCAAATTTCACACGAATATATTAATTCATAAAATAAAGGTTCTGTGAAAAAATCATTACAATCGGATAAAGCATGTAGGTGTTATAAGCCCGAGAATTAAAAAAAATCTGAAAAAATCGTAAAACTACGATTTTCATGAGAAATAATTTTTTGATTACGCTCAAATTTTACACGAATATATAAATTCATAAAATAAAGGTTCTGTGAAAAAATCATAACAATCGGATCAAGCATGTAGGCCTAGGTGTTGTAAGTCGAAGAAATTTTTTCAAAATAAAAAAAGAATCGTAAAATTGCGATTAATATACAAAAAAAATATACACACAAAATCTTGCGGAGCAAAAACCGGTTTTTAACCGGTTTCTTAAACGATTATCCGGTTCGTAAAAATACTATTCGGTGTAGCTGTAGGCCCTAGCCCACTCTGCAGAACTTCATAAAATAATACCAGTCAAGACATTAATCGCTTTATTCCGTGAAAAATGCGTCCACTGCGAGATCTACAACACGCGTATGGCGTGAAGTACGAAGCGCCTGCACTGCTGCAGTATAGGCTACCAGCATGACGCGTGTGTGTTACGGGCCGGCTCGGGCGGCTGCACTCCCGTGCCGATCAGGGCGCCAATTGCTCAACCTCGGTGAGTCACACTCACAGCCAATGTTGTAGTCTTACATCGTTCAAGGTCAACAAGTATTTTATCGAGAAGCATTCCTCCCCACTCCACGCCAACTTGGTATCGCTTTACTTCATTCCGTAGTGCTACGATAATATTATCTTATCAGTTCTCTCATGTCAATACTACGTCGTGTTCCAAACTTAAGTCCAACAATGTTCATCTTGTCCGTAATAAATGTCGGAGCATTGAATAGTTAAACTGATAATATCTTGTAAATGAATGAACGACAATCACAACAAAAGCTGAAATGAAACTTTACAGAACCACGATTTCCAAGAAGAACGACCTTCACAAAGACAACACTCAAGCCGGGTAGCTCTGTCAATTCCACGTAGCGCGCTCTCGTAGGGCCGACCAGACATGGGGGGGGGGGGCTTGTGAAAGACGTTGCTAGCGTGGAAAAACCCTGTTTTGAGCAAATAAAAGGAACAAAAGAATGCACTCGCAAAAGGTCCACAGTCCGCGTCGGTATGCGAGCAAGTTTAGGACTAATTTTTATTCGATTATCGATTATCGATCAATATTTTTTTAAATCGATGATCGTGACCGATAATCGATTTAACTGGTCCGATTATCGATACGGAAATTCGTATCGAACGGCAACCCTACTAATTAGTACGCCCTCATTGTACATACTGTCCCATCCTAGCTTCAGAACTACTAGTAGCTCTACTCACGCTGAGTGATAAAGGCCACTAGTTGGTCGAAACGTAGGCATATCAGCAACTTGTCTGCTGTCGTCCTTCTGTACCTTTCTCCCAACTCAAAACACTTTTTTCATGTTCCCAGTTTAAGTATCCTAGCCATTATCCTATTCTATATATAGTATCCTATTAGTACCTATTTAAGGTGTTTCCTGACAATTTTTCTTTTTTAGGGATGTGGAGATTGGTGACGTGGTAACCATTGGAGAGTGCCGTCCGCTCAGCAAAACAGTGCGATTCAATGTTCTCAAAATTACAAAGGGCACTGGCTCAAAGAAAACTTTCCGTAAATTCTAAAATGTTTAATTGACTTGAAATAAAATTGAAAAATGTCTACAACCAATTTGATTTTTTAACTTTGCAAGTAGGCCTACACATGCTTTCCTTAGCCTTTTTCAAAAGTATCCTACTAAGTTATCACACTTGGATATCACACTTAGATTGCCATGACATACACCCTACTACCATTTTGTCCAATCGTCATTCTCTCATTCACTACAGTATCTGTATTTTATGTAAATCAATCCAGAAAAAATTACAAAATCCATCTCAGCGGGGTATCGAACCTCGGTCTCTTGATTGCCGGTCGAGTGCTTTACCCCTAAGCTACCGAGACGGTTAACTTAATAACATCTGGATTGTTGGTGCATTGTAGATCTGAATGATTGCTGAGATGGATTTTTTAATTTCTGGATTGATTTACATAAAATCAATTACACCTACAGGAGTGTTTCCCATTAATGAAATTGCAAAAAAAAGTATCTGTATTGTTGTGATTTAATTAAGGGATTGTGTACCAACAGCTTACCTGAAGTTGAGTAAGCAGGCTAGGACTAGGGATGGGAGTAGGGTAACTAATTTGTCAAATTTCCGACCAAATTTACCGACTAGTAAAATTAAAAATTTCCCACCATTATACTATTAATCTAATAATAAGAATGACTTCAAGGTATAGGCGCTCCACGCTAAGAAAGGAGTTGCGCGCGCTTTTAACGGGTGAATTGTAGCCATTCAGCAGGCTCCAATTTAAAATAACGATCGCTGATTGGCCCGTCGAAAGCGCGCGCATCTCCTTTCTTAGCGTGGAGCGCCTATAGGTCGTCGTAAGGAAGCCATTCTGGAGCTCAGCATGCAGCGTTTTGACAGGTGAACAATGTTAAACATGACCTATTACAAACTACGTTTCTAGTTTTTACTAATAAAGTAATAAACCATGACGGAGTGTGCGGCTGTTAATTGTTCTAGACATTCTAGAAATGGCACTAGAACTAGAATGCTTAGATTTCCGAAATCGACAAAATTGCTCTAGCCGGGAGACAATATGGCTGCTCCATTAAAAACGTGATTGGAACGGACTGCGATGACCTAACCTTGTAGGTTCGTTGGTACGCCGACTCTCCACTAGGTGGATTGAGCAGACCTTGATAGTGTAGGCCTACACATCAACTAGGCAGTGGAATCAATCAATATCTAACCCTATTTCCAACTGAAGTTTGATATGGGGTGGGAGGTTTAGATTTTAGATTAAAAAGATAATTTTATAGTGGTCCCAACGAAAGAATGCAGAAGGCTCGAAATTGTTTTCCCAACATAACGTTCAACTCTATTCATACTAGCTTAGCGTTGATCTTGCACACGGAGGAACTCTGTGATCTAGCACAGATAATTTTTGCTTGCGTTTAAAAGACATTTCTCTTTCATACACAAAGGTGACATTCCATTTACCGCGCATTCATACTACCCCCACCACTATCAAGCATCTGCATTCTTTCGTTGGAGCAAGTATAGTAGATAAATATTTGGTCATGCTATAAATGGCTTAGATTTTCACCAGAATGACCTAGAAGGCAAAAAAATTCAGTTAAAAAATAGGAATTTAGTAGGACCAAAGATGGTTATTGGTTATTGCAATAGTTCTTGGAACACGCACAGATTTTCACCAAAATTGTTTTTTTTAAGGAGACATTTTATGGGGGGCTTGCCCCTTTGGACCCCCCACTCTGCCAAGGTGCATCTATGATTTCATTGGTGGTCATTGGTTATGAATTCTTGGATATGCCACTGAGCAGCAAACAAATTAGTACTAACTACTAATGAATTTACCATTGCAACTGTAAATTTATTGGTAAATTAGTTACCCAAGTTTTAATTTTACACAGCATGAAAATAACCAAATTTACCCAAAGATAATTCTACTCTAAATCCACATCCCTAATTAAAACTCGGTACATTTCAAAAGGTTTTCGTTCGACGTGACCTTTTGTCAGAGAGTGAAAAGGGAGACAGAGTTTCAGCTTAACGATTAGGTTGAGCTGTTTACTAGGGATAAAAATAAAAATAATTACATAGTCACACATGTTATGTACAGCCGCAATCGGACGTAAATCAAGGGGTTTAGAAGATACCTACCGTTACTTATTGACCTCGCTAGTCATTAATCGGATCGTTCTGGCGTCTGGCTGGACTGGACAGACTGGGTAAAATGTACATGGTGTCCAGAGCTCATGAGGGATGGGGTGAGGTGTATAGTCATCTAAGAAGGGCTAACTTTATAGCCAGAGGAGACCATTCATGGAAATATGAGAGACGTACATGGGCCACAGATGTGGGTAAGAACTCTTTCCTGGCTAGAACGGTAGTGGAGTGGAATAACCTTTCTGAGGGGATAGTGGGGAAAAAGAAGTTGATTGGTTTCAAAAAATCTCTGAAGCTGCTGCCAAAGGTGTATCCTGACTAGGGCAGAGAGAGAATTCGAGACAATAGCAAGAAGAGGCCTTGATCAGTAAGGGAGCGATAAGAGATTAAAAGGGGATCGTGTGCATTGGTCAATGGGCATAAGAGAGATGGGGCGAGGGATTATGAAAGCTGAGGGATATAAAAGAGTGGAAGATGAAGAAATCTGCCACCGACTAATAGTCAACAGCAGAGGAAGAAGACACAATACGACTCGATGTCGTCATCTAACAGGCTGGGGGAAAACATTGTGGCCTTACTTTACTTTTAACATTTGGCCTATTGGGATTTTTAAACACTGGGCCCTGGGCATAGTTAATATTTGAACAAGGTTTCTTTGTACATATTTATGGATTCGCCTAACACTGCATAACCTTAGCGCAGGCTGTCGGTGGTGTCTGTAAAAGATTACCTTTAATTTACTTGTGACACCTAAGTGTACATTTCCCGTTTTCACATACAAATATGCCCCCAGCCCTTCAGGCTGAGCTTTATGTTCTCTATTATTTCTTTCCCAACCTGTCCATTCTTCTCAAATCTAAACCAAATACTACTTGTATACAGGGCCGGTTTTAGGCGTACGCGACGTCCGCGGCACAATTCGGTAGGCGGCGCCACGGCGTTATTACGGAATTTTATCAAATAAAGCAAAAATTATAATAATTAAATTGTAACGAAATATGAAAATCATAAAATTTGTCTCCTACATATTCTGAGTTCTGACCGTTCGCGTAAACTTTACTGATTCTATTAATTATCTGCAATAAAATAAAATATAAGTCAACGAACTACGAAGTAAGTAGGCCTATGTGAACTGAATGTGAACACATTGCAAACAAAGTCGTTTTTTTTTGTAAATGACAAGTAACCCGCTCGGCACCTTTGAGACAATTTATCTTTCATCACACTCCTGATTGTAGTTTAGCTTTCACTATACTATGCCTGTAGCCTCGTGACTCGTGAGTGTAATCAAGTTGCAGCGGCGAATTCGCGCCAACCAGTGGCGTAGGAACCGGGAGGGGGCAGGGGGGGTAAAATAACTAAATTGAGTTAAATATTAATCCCAGAATTTCCGTAGTAAATGCACATAGGCCCTACACTTATACAATTTGACAGTCACCTTGGTAAAACGAATATGTTTGACTGATGCTTCGTCATTACATAAAAAATTAGGCTGAAATTTAATAAAATGGGCCACTTCACGTTCATTTTTTAAGTTTTTAGATTGCAGATATTGCTGTAAAATATCGTTTACGAGTCTTGAGTGCAGTTAAAACATGACAAAATAACTGTAGTATGGTGAATTTTTTTTTAGCCTTCGGCGATAAGCCTCCGGCGGCTGGGGCTTCGCCCCAGACCCCTCGTAGCCCACGCAAGTCCATTCACCTCAAAAGTCCATATGAGCGGCATTTTCACTACTCGCGGACACTAGAAAATATCCTAAAAACGGCCCTGCTTGTATAGCTGCTCCATCAGGAACAAGATCAATTTTTTAAAATATGTTCCATCAGAAAGGCGATGCATATTATTATTGAATTTGTTCACGATTTGTTTTTTTAAATTTTGGTCCCATTTGGTGAAACAAAATATGAGAACAACTAATTGTAGACTAAAAATTAGGGATGCACATCGATAATTTTTTCATTATCAATTATCAAAATGGGTATGTCATTATTGCCAACTAAGCCTGTTCTGACCTATAAGTGTAACTCAAGTGTGGCAAGTGTAAGTCAAAACAATACAATCGCGTTCCTTTGCTGCCTCGCTGTCTTCTATGTCATGTGTTTGGCTTCCGTTATCGACTGATAGCTCATTTCCAAACATAAATCTCGAGAGTGACACCATCAGCCCAGCCAGTGCATGGCACAACGTGAGATAATCTCTGTCTTTCCTTAGACTTTGGTTTGTGCCACTATTGACCAATTATTTGATAGTTCGATAATTGATAATGAATTTTGGTTATCGATTATCGAAATTATATCAATTATTGATTATCGATCGATAATATCGATAATCGTGTGCATGCCTACTAAAAATGAACATTTTTTGTTATGATCATTGAAGACTTGAAAGAAATAATCTGTTTAAAAAACTAAATATGTTTACTATGTATTGTGTGGAAATCCAGACAAATGTGCAATTTTTTCTATTACGCATCATAGGACAAGCCCGATTGATTGTCAATATTTTATTATGAAACGTCCAGTAGAGAAGGTGACCTGCCAGAAAGATCTAGGTGTGTTTAACAGATTCAAAACTTATGTGAAAGGAACACATTAAAAAATCAACTTCTAAAGCTATGTCTATGCTGGGGATTTTATACAGATATACTGAAATTAATGACCCCATTGCTTTAAGGGCATACTTTACTACCTGTGTTTTACCAATAATTGAATACTGTTCTCCGATATGGTCTATGGCTGCTCAAACAAATTTAAAACAACTTGATCGAGTAGTTTCATTTTTTCTTGATATTGTGCAAAATCGTGTTCCTGAATGCAGGAACCAAACAAAGTAAGAATTGATGAAACTACTCGGAATGTCATCATTAGACTCGCGTCGACAAAGATTAGACATGGCGTTTTTGCATCGCGTTGTAAATGGACAAATTAGGTCCGAGATTCTAGTGTCATTGTTCCCGCTCAGAGTTCCTTCTCGTTCTACTCGACTGTGTCACCTGTTTCATGTCCCAACTCCCCGTCTATCAACAACGAAAAGGTTCATTCGTCTTCCTACAACTTTCAACTCCTTCCTACAACCTCCTTCAATCAACATTTTTGCTGACAAATTTCGGCCTTTTTTATCATCAATTCGGCATCTCACAAATCATTAATCGGATAGTTAAGCTTAAGTTTTAAAACAAATTGATTCATTATTGTATTATTAATTGTTTTGTTCTTTTTTATACATATCACTCAGTACTTTATAAATAATCAATTCATCATCGTATAGGTAATTCATTGTACATTATCATAATATGTTATTAACTATTGATTTATATACAAAGTTATTGTTCGTGTTAACCAACTGCATGTTTACTGAAATGTTTATGTTCTACTGTTTTTATTACGTTTTATTTTTTTATAATATGATTTTAAATTTATTATCTTAGTACCTCAGCAATGCTGTATTTGAGTGAATGAATAAATAAATAAATAAATAAATATACAGTACGAGTTTAACTTTAGTATGGCCACTATCTGTCGGTCGTCAAGTCAAGAGTTATTGGGAAATTGGCTGACTGCTGTTCAACAAGAATTCAATTGAAATATTGAGTAATAAGCTGACAAAATGAATTGTTTAGGTATGAAAGAATGTGTAATAATCATAAAATCCTGTCAAATAAGATCGTATAATGACGTTTGGAGGAAAAAATTGCGATGTCGCTGAATTTTTGCAGAGACCTTCCTTATATAATACTTATTAACATACTAAAACTCCCCTACAATCGGAGTGGAGCTTCGGCCGCCATATTGGAAAATGGCGGCTAAAAGGTGTTTGTTATCCAATATCTCCAAATTGGTTTGAGATAGACAAAATATCTCAATGGCAAAAATATATCCCATTTCATTCCCTACAAAACGGTGCCTTCTAAAGTTTTGGTAGGGGCAAAGGTTACGTCACAAAATCGTGGTTTATATGTTGCTCATTGGAGTACCAGCTTATTTCCAAATTTTCACGCCCAGCATCAAACAATGCCCGGTAAATCCGTAAGAAATCGATTTAAATACAAAAGGACTTTTGTACGGGGTTCATGAAAGCTTCCACAGTATTTAAAAAATTAGGTCTGCAAAATCGAATTTTGCATTTACCCGGAATTTTGGTTTTTCCATTGTTGGCATTTCCTCAAAAATGCCATTTTTGACTGTCCATTATTAAGCACTAAATAGCATTGGAGGAAAAATTCTTCCTACGCACATTGAAATGACTCAAATAATGATCCGATTACAACCAAAGTTTTAATCCAATATGGCTGCTAATTCCTAGTATCCACAGCATCAAAGTGAATTATGTAACAAAAAGAGTGTAAAAACAGCACGAAAACAGTATTTATATTGTGAATATTAGGAATTAGCAGCCATATTGGATTTAAACTTTGGTTGTAATCGGATCATTATTTAAGTCATTTCAATTTGCGTAGAAAGAATTTTTCCTTCAATGCTATTTAGTGCTTAATAAAAGACAGTAAAATATGGCATTTTTAAGGAAATGCCGACAATGGAAAAACCAAAATCCCGGGTAAATGCAAAATTCGATTTCGCAGACCTGAGTTTTAAAATACTGTGGAAGCTTTCATGAACTCCGTACAAAAGTCCTTTTGTATTTAAATCGATTTCTTACGGATTTTACCGGGCATTGTTTGATGCTGGGCGTGTAAATTTGGAAATAAGCTGGTATTCCAATGAGCAACATATAAACCACGATTTTGTGACGTAACCTTTGCCCTTGCAAAACTATAGAAGACACCTGTTTTGTAGGGAATTAAATGGGGAATATTTTTGCCATTGAGATATTTTGTCTTTCTCAAACAAATTTGGAGATATTCGATAACAAACACTTTTTGGCCGCCATTTTCCAATATGGCGGCCGAAGCTCCAGTCCGATTGTAGGGGAGTTTTAGTATGTTGATAAGTATCCTTTAAGGAAGGTCTCTGCAAAAATTCAGCGACATCGCAATTTTTTCCTCCAAAAATTCTTATTTGACAGGATTAATAATGAGGTGCATTTAATGTTTGTCATTTCACGCGATGTGCGAGGCACGGCAACCAGTGAGACTACTTGTTTGCACCAACACGTTGCACAGCTTTACCATTGACAACAATCAATGTGCCTACCGCATCACGTGAAACGCTGAACAGTAAACACATCATAATTTTGAGTAAACGTAAAATGCCTGTATTCAACTCGTAATGTTATATTTTTAATGTGGGGCCAGGCTGAATCTAAGATAAGGCTTGAGGGAAAGGATCACCACCAATATTAAAACTACATGAAATAACCTTATTTTAGTAATATCTCTCAAACCGCACTTAAAATCGAAAAAAGGGCTAATAGGTCTCGCGTAGTTTTGTTAGCACTACACCCTGCATGAAAAATTATTCTATTGATTAATAATATTAATTAATATTAATTGTTAATAATATTATTCAATTCTATTATGAAAGGGAATCGTAGGTTGGGGGGGGGGGGGGGGGGGGGGGCAAAAAGCGTATGTTTTACAATATGTAGGGCCTACTTGGCAAATATTGTAATCGGTAGGTAGCGTTTTTAATTACGGTAAACATTAATTTAATTTAAACCTTGATCAAAATCACAACTAGTTACAATATTTGTAAAAGGTTTTATGCCAGATATAGTCAGTGTTGGGGAAGGAACTTTTAAAAAGAACGCGTTCTCGTGAACGCGTTCTTTTTTCGAGAACTTTTCAGTGAACTTACTCTTTTTTAAATAAATGAACTTGAACTTTTAAAAGTTCATTCAGAGAACGAACTTTTCAGTTTTAGAAAGTTCATTTGAAAGTTCTTCCGTGTGTCGAGCAGCCGTCGTCTCACCGCCGTCGAGCTACGAGTTTTGTACCGTTTGACAAAAAAATTCGTACACCAACTGTTATTTCAGAAAACTATTTTAGCTATAGTCAAGTTGTAGCTAAAGGTGTTTAGAAACTATGTCCAGAAAACCGATTCAGAAAATTTAATTTTGAGTTAGTCTTGACTCTTGTATATCACACTTTTGTCCAAAAATCTAAATATAATTTCCAAAAGTGAGGTTCTGTCCCGCCCAAAAAAATTTACAATTTTTTTCTGTTTTTTTAAAGGCCTTCTTTCATTCAGCAAACTTTTCAGACATGTTTCTTCGACTTTCAAATTATCGGCCAGAGGCGGTACAATAGCCTTAAAACAATAACAAATCGTTGTTTATCGTGCGCTTGGCTGCGGGCGAACGACTGTCGCCCTAGATGATGCAAAGGATTTAAAGGGATTCAGAAACAAACTTGTGATTGTGGGAGACCCAGAATTAAGTGAAAATGCAGAGGAAACGGGGACGCACTTTCAGCTGATTTTTACAGGGTCACGCACGATTCACAAAGTTAAAACGATGCACGCCAACTAATTCGAAAAAAAAATCTTGTAAGCCTAAAATGCTATTTGCCATAATTTTACAAGCTGGTTGACGAGAATGTAGTACAAATCATCAACACGATCAAATACAGCTCAACATTTTCGTCCAACTCAAACTCGCGAGTAGTTTGGTGAAAAAAAAAATGTATTTCATCGTGTTTTCTTCATTTTACGCCAGCCTTTGATAAAATAGTGATTTGTTTTACAAAAGAACTTTTAAAAGAACTTAATTCATATTTTCGACGAACTTGAACTTTTCAAAATTTTAGGTTTTAAAAGAACTTGAACTTTTTAAAAGTTCATTATTTGAGCTGTGAACTGAACTTTTAAAAAGTTCATTTAAAAAAAGAACTGACCCAACACTGGATATAGTTCTAATTGAACCACTTGGTACTTATTATCCACTTTTCGTTTTTGTGTAGCCTTATGTGAGTTATTACAAAAGTAAGGTTATTTTGCCTTTGTGTGGTTTTAAATTTTAATATTGGCGGTAGTCCTTCCTCTTCTTTTAAAATTGTAATCCCACCATGTAATTTAATCTGTTTTCCATCCATCTTCACAAATTCATTCTTAGAAAATGTGTATTGCCACTACCATTATAATAAATGGTGTGATATTTGGTTCCAAAGAAGCATAAGGTTTAACATTCTTTAGCAGATACAGACCATAAGAGTTTAATATAATCTCTATGGTGCACAGACAAACAATAATGTGTAGGCCCTACCGTTAATTACTACTTTTGTAAGAATAATTTGGTCTCCAAAAGTAAAGGTATTACATTCATTGATTTTTAAAACGTTATTGTTGGCCAATATTTCTCATATTAGTTGTTGGCTACTTTTTCATTTTGTAGCCTAGTAATTCTTGTATTGGAAAATCTATCGAGCCGCTCCCGCCAATGTTTTGAAGTATATCGAATCGACAAAACTCTAGAGCAGGCGGTGGGTCATCCTGTAATAAAAATCTCCAAGCCAGTGAGATTCATTGGAGGAGGTGTGCCGCACCGTGTTGTGCTGTTGCAGACTACTGTCAATAATATTTGTGTTTTGACATTACTTGCATTCTTCCTCATCCATTTCGAACTCCGCTTCATTGAACTAAGGTAAGGTGTGTTTTTAATAAACCATCAGACGACATTTAGTTAGTATTTACGATTTTTGGTTCATTTTGTGGAGCTGTCAAAATCGTTGGCCTAGGGTAGGGGCTAGGCCCTAGGCCTAGCTAGGCCTACCTACCCAAGCAGAACCCTAGACTGGAGCTTTGGCATAGGTAGGGCCTAACCTACCAGAGCTCAGGGTTTTAAATTATTTTGCGAGGCAAACAATGACATACAGCTAGCTGGGCCTCCAAGACTTTGTCATATTCCTTCAATCCTAGGCTTAATTTGTTCACTCTGTTGAGCTGTCAAAATTATTGGTAGGGCTTGGCCTAGGCCTAGTAGCCTAGGCCTAAACATAGAACGTGCCAACGTGGTCTTGTCCAATTCTATAGAATAAGGCTAGGTAGTCCCTAGTCCCTACAAAAAACCTGCTCAGTTGGACTGTGGGGCTTCATAGCCCTGTCAGTGTTCGGTATGGAAATTTTCGTACCAGTATACCTACCCTAGGCAAATACCATATAGGCCTAGTACCGGTTAATCGAATGTCCGGTAATTATCGGTATACCGGTTTAGGAACTCCTTCTGTTGGGGGTACAAAAGCTTTTGACAATGTTTTATAGGGAATCATAGGTTGGGTTGGGGGGGGGGGGGGCGAAAAGTGTATGTTTTACTATATGTAGGGTCTACTTGGCATTATATTTCATTGAACACCAACGCGTTTCACGCAAAACATTGCAAAAAGCATTTGGACCCCTCAACCGTATGAGTACCCCGGTTTATACCGAATAACCGGTATTAACCAGACAATCGGTAGCCTATTCAGTCCCGATAGACCTACAGGTTTATACAGAATAATCAGTATAACGGTATTAACCGGTTTCGGCTTATACCGAATAACCGGTATATTTTAAATAGGGTAACCAATAGGCCTAGCTTACCGGTTTATACTAGAATAGAATAGAATAGAATAGAATAGGCTATAGGTGGAACCAGATAAGCTGTCACTCGCCGAGGGATCGCAGCACTGTCGTCCACGCACTATGCCACAGGATCGGCAAAAAGTAAATAAAATAACGGTCTCTAAAACTGCCTTCGGAAAAAAACACGACTATTTCAAAGCCAAGGCCTGCCCAATATATCCTAAAAATATAGTATTTATGAAGTGTACGAATAAAATCAAGACATTTTGATGCTCCTAAACATTGACATCACATCTGGCGAGGTTGGCATTATAAAACAGCTGGAACTTTGGACACACCATTACCAACAAGGCAAAAAAAACTTTCGAAATCGTGATTACTTAAAATCATTATTTCGCTAAAATACTGACTCTGTGGACGAACTACTTTATTCACAG
Source organism: Sweltsa coloradensis (assembly GCA_024449915.1). NCBI lineage: Eukaryota > Metazoa > Arthropoda > Insecta > Plecoptera > Chloroperlidae > Sweltsa > Sweltsa coloradensis. The sequence goes on from JAMZAV010001398.1 coordinate 395,847, forward strand.
CTTATAAAATGTTGATTTATGTGATAACATATCACGATAACATGACCAAATACGGTAGGCCCTACCCAATGCCCATCTTGTGTAAATTGTCAACGTTGGCGTCCGTGCTCTCGCTTGACCTTGACGTGGGACACCTTATCTGGTCCCACCTATAGGTCTTTATTGGCGAAGTTAAGCTCATCGCTTTTTTCAACTTAACCATACACTGCAAGTAACAGATTCAAATAAAAAGGTATGAGTTTACAAATAGGAATAAGTAATTTAGTATCTAGGATATATTAGGTTTACCAGTACATGTACAACAAAAGATAATTTTACATAAATACCATCTTGCAGTGACAGTCTAGCCTAGGCTACATATCATCGTACATATCAATACATATCAATATGAGGATCATATCATTTACAAGTTGCAACTAATACTAAAAAATTAATATAGGTAAGTTATAGCATATATATATAGCATATAATAGCAACCAATTAATCAAATTCGATGCAACCTAATTGCATAGGTCTACATCGACATTGCCAACCCTTCTATCTATGAAATGAACTATATTCTCCGTTACCCACTACTATTATATTGTTTTTACATATATTTGAAAAATACCTTTTTTCTTACTCAGTCGTAACTGATGGACTGACTGTCCGTCCGCCGTCGCTAGGGTTGCCATACGTCCCGCTTTCGGCGGGACAGTCCCGATATTCAATTTTAAGTCTCGCGTCCCGCTAATACACCAAGCGGGACACAAATGTCATGCTTGGTAGACAATTTTCGATCACAATGCATTTTTGGTGGTTTTCTGGTTTTTGCACTACAAATACGAAGATATTTTAATTCGTTTAGTCCGGTATTTTTTCTGAAACGCTCAGAACGCTCTCTAAAGCCCTAGTTTTAAAAAGTTTTGCCTGTGGCTCCATTGTTGGGGGTTTTGCCCCCCAAACCCCCCATGCCTTTTTGACTGGAAAGATCTGTCCCTATACCATGAGTTTAAATTATGGCAACCCTAATCGTTGCACTGCCAAGCAAATCAGGTCCACCCTTCAATTATTTTTTACGACGTCACAGTGCACCAACACAGACAGTGTTGATAATGGCCATAACATAACATAGCAACTGTCATAATATAACGCACACACGCAAGGTGCTTTGCATTTTGTCATAATTCTCTGATCCGTTGATAGCCGTTGGTATGCTGACGCACATTGTTAGTGATACTTTACTTTTTTTTTTATCTTTGATTATTGAATTTCCCACAAAGTTATTTTCCTGTAAAATAAGCATGCAAATGGTTCCCAGTGTGGCTGTGTTAATTTTACACAACACATGGTGATTATATCAATTAATGTAATTCATTTATTAATTCAATTAACGGGAAAGTAGCATGAACTTAATTTTGGGACTATAAATTTTAAAAATATACTCGCATTGTTTATTTTTGATACTTTGGTTGGCATTTTGTAATGTGTTAATTGAGTGACAACAACAATTATTGAGTTATAAGTAATTCTTCACTTGATTTCTTAATTAATAGGTAAGTTTTAGGAATTTTGTTTCGGGACATGACAATTCGGATTCATTGGGATTATGTCAGTAAAGTAGTATATTTTTATGACGATCGCTCGAGTTTTAGGTATACATAACAATACATATGTCAAAAGTGGGATAATTTAACTAAAATGTAATTAATTCGGTGATTAATTAATTTAATTAATACATTTTTTTATTACATTTATTCGCCTTAAAACTAGCTTTAAAATGATTCCAAGGTCGACTACATTGGGTTTATTTTACAAAATTAATTGAGATTATATTGTCATTATTTTTAATGAATTGAATTAATTGAATTAATAGGAAAGTGATTGGAATTAATTTTTGGAACTAATATTTTTTGGGTTCATTGTAGTCATATTGTTCTTGTGTGATACACTACGGGACTTTGGTAAGTGAATAAGAAACTTTTAATTGGGATTTAATTAATGCCTAATTTAATTAATTAATTAATCAATCAAAAAGTTACAGGAATTTCGTTTCAAGACTTTAAATTTTGGATTTATTGGCGTTATTTTAGTAAAGTCTGAAAATTTTATGACACTCTAGCGATTTCTACATATAAATAATTATGTATACACCAAAAAGTGCTATAATTGCAATACATTGTAATAATATATAAATATAATTAACACTATTGTATTTACGGTAAGATTTCTGATGACATTTTTGTAGAGCATTAAAAACCGAATAAAACAAAACCTAGTTTATCCAAATCTGATGATTACTTCTTGAGTTACAGCAATTTTAAGAATTATTTTGGCGGCCATCTTGTGGACGCCATGACAGGTGACTTATTTGCTACCATGCGTGTCCCCCGTGAAAATAACATTCTAAAATATGTCTTTTACCTGCTCCTAAATTTTGGTGCTGGTTTCCGGATTTGAAATGTTCCTATAGTTTTAGCAGCTTGTTCCACGGACTATGTAAGTCGAAGAAATTTAAAAAAAATCGTAAAAAATCGTAAAATTGCGATTTTAATGAGAAATAATTTTTCGATTGAGCTCACAAACGTGGCAGTTCTAAGTTCAGAGATTTTAAAGGCCACCAGAAAATTTCATCGAAATTGGAGTATCGGTTTAGCCAGAATCGTATTAACAAACACACAAAAATACAAACAGAAAATACAAGAAAATCGAGAAAATCGTAAAATTGCGATTTTAATGAGAAATAATTTTTTGCTAGCGCTCAAAAACGTAGCAGTTCTAAGTTCAGAGATTTCGAAGGCCTCCAGAAAATTTCATTGCAATTGGAGTATCGGTTGCCGGAATCGTGTTAACAGACAGACAAAAATACAAAAAGAAAGAAAAAAAAAACATTTCGGATTTTTTTCTGCAGTGTAGTAGAATGGAATCTTCTTTTCGCTCGCTACGCTCATCCAATTAATATATTCGTGTGAAATTTGAGCGTAATTTCGAATAATTATGTCTTATGAAAATCGCAATTTTATGCTTTTTTTAGTTTTTAAACAATTACGCTCATCCAACAACGCGCCTGAAAATGCATTTGCGAAGCTCCCTAGTAGTATTTAATTACTATAATTAGAAGCCCACAAAATCTTCCAATAGATTTGTTAGTGGGCAATTTCTACTTTTTACATTGTGGTATGGTGTGGGCGTATATAGGGGCGTGTCTATAGTGTCAGACAAGCTGGAGGCTGGACGTGTCCTTAGTAGCCGACATAAAATTATATGTTTTTAAATTCTATCTATGACACGAACAAAATTCCGATAGTGTAGATTTATGGTCTGTCTTATACTCTAAATAATTTCCTTATATTTTATTTCCCAATATACACGTGGTTCTGCACATTCACTGAGTCACATCCTGCCTACGCGGTGTCGCGCGATGAGTCGGCCGACATTCCGTTCACGAAGATGAACACCTCACGGAAACTTGAATCATAGATGTGTTGTTATCGTTTTTCGATGAGCGTAGCGAGCGAAGCGAAGATTACATTTCACTACACTGGAGATAAAAAATTCGGAGTGTTTTTTTTCTTCTGATTGTGTTATTGTGTGTTTGCACAATTCCGGCTAAACCGATACTCCAATTGCGATGAAATTTTATGGAGGCCTTCGAAATCCCTGAACTTAGAACTGCCACGTTTTTGAGCGCAATTGGAAAATTATTTCTCATGAAAATCGCAATTTTACGATTTTTTCGATTTTTGGATGAGCGAAGCGAAGACTTCAATTTCACTGACCCCCAAAAAATTTAGCTCGGTGTTTTTTTGTTTGTTTGTTTTTTTTTTTTTTTGTTTTTTGTCTGTTTGTTCGCACGATTCCGGGCAAACGGCATATGCGATCTTGATGAAAATTGAAGGGGACCTTCGAAATCTCTGAACTTAGACGTGCCACGTTTTTGGGTACAATCGAAGAAATATTTCTCATGAATATCGCACTTATACGATTTTTTTCGATTTTTAGTGCGATATTTTCGAGACATTTGGGCCGATTCTGACCAAACGGGTAGGGCTACAACGTTCATATTTCACATGGACATTAAGGTAATGGTGATGTATTGCTTTCTGAAAGAAAAAGTTGAAAAAGTTAGCCAGAATCTATAGAAATAAAGCTTTTAATATAAGTTTTTTGACTTTTTGTGCGATATTTTCGTGCCATTTGGGTCAATTCTGACCAAACGGGTGAGGCTACAACGTTCATATTTCACATGGACATTAAGGTAATGGTGATGTATTGCTTTCTGAAAGAAAAAGTTGGAAAAGTTAGTCAGAATCTATAGAAATAAAGCTTTTAATATAAGTTTTTTGACTTTTAGTGCGATATTTTCGTGCCATTTGGGCCAATTCTGACCAAACGGGTGGGCCTTCAACGTTCATATTATACATGGACATTAAGGTTATGGTGATGTAGTACCTTTTAAAAGAAAAAGTTGAAAGAAAAAGTTAGCCAGAATCCATAGAAATAAAGCTTTTAATATAAGTTTTTACGGTAAATAATACCAATTGACAGGTACCAATAGAAACTTGACAACAATCACTTACAATGCGTAGGTAGCAAAACAAAGCACTTGCAAAAGTGAATATATCCCACGCAAACTAAAAACTTTAAAAAGCTCATCCATCAACGCGGCGGGACTTTAGCGTTTTCCTAGTTTAAAAAAATCTTCGACTTTTTACACCTACATGCTTCATCCGATTTTAATGATTTTTTCACAGAACCTTAATTTGATGAATTTAAAATAGGCCCATTCGTGTGAAATTTGAGTGCGATCGAAAAATTATTTCTCATGAAAATCGAAATTTTACAGGTTTTTTCTTTTTTAAAACAATTCTTTGACTTATAACACCTACATCACAGATAACAGAGTACACTACGTAGTGTACTCTATTATCTGTGCCTACATGCTCTATCCTATTGTAATGATTTTGTCACTGAACCTTAATTTTATGAATGTATATAGGCCTATTCGTGTAAAATTTGAGCGCAATCGAATAATTATTTCTTATGAAAATCGCAATTTTACGATTTTTTTTCTTTTTTAAAAATTACGATTAATAAAAAAAATAAAGTTAATTTTTTATTTAATTTAATAAAGGCCCTAATTAAAAAAATTCTTCGACTTGGTAATAATTTATTCACAGAACAACAGAAAATACGCATAGCACATGGCAACTCAATGCACCAATTACGCTCATCCAACAACGCGGCGGGACTTAAGCGTTTTCTTAGTAAATTATTTATTGTTATCAGATTGACAAGTCACCAAGTGTGTTTGAAGCTATGTGGTGGAGACCATAAGTTCCAGTACATATAACAACCGTGAAGAAAGCTCGAAAATTGGTGAATTTTCTAACATGATCACAAGGAATCCGAAAATCGATGGCTCCAAGTTGAGTTCCTGTAACTTTCTTATTAATTAATACAACTATTAATTTATTTATTAAAAAAAAAACGAAAATGGCACATCCTAGTCGACATTGGTATCAAATAATAGTATATTTTACGGAGAATAAATATACGAATAATTATTTGATAATTAATTAACTAGGAAAACGCTTAAGTCCCGCCGCGTTGTTGGATGAGCGTAATTGGTGCATTGAGGTGCCATGTGTTAATAAAAAATTAACTTTAATTTTTTAATTTATTTTAATTAATCGTAATTGTTTAAAAAAATCGTAAATTTGCGATTTTTATAAGAAATAATTTCTTGATTGCGCTCAAATTTAACACTAATATATTAATTCATAAAATTAAGGTTCTGCGAAAAAATCATTACAATCGGATAAAGCATGTAGGTGTTATAAGTCGAAGAAATGTTTTAAAAATAAAAAAAAATCGTAAAATTGCGATTTTCATGAGAAATAATTTTCCGATTGCGCTCAAAAACGTGGCAGTTCTAAGTTCAGAGATTTCGAAGGCCTCCATAAAATTTCATCGCAATCGGAGTATCGGTTTAGCCGGAATCGTGTGGACAAACAGACAAAAATACAAAAGAAAGAAAGAAAGAAAAAAAAACATTCCGGATTTTTTTCTCCAGTGTAGTAGAATGGAATCTTCGCTTCGCTCGCTACGCTCATCCAATTACTCATATAATTAATAGAATTTTAGTAAAAAGTTTGCACATGTATAATGTGTAGGTGCCTAAAACTCGACCGATTGCCATAAAACTTTTCCACCCTCTTACATATTGCCAATAAATCCAAATTTGAATGTCTCCAAACGAAATTCGAAATGACCAAAAACATTTGCTGTTAGCAAATTTGAATTTATAAAAATAATAGATAAAATAAATTGAATTTGCATGATATTACGTTTAAATTAATTAGAAAAAAGAACTTGGATGAACTATTACGTTTAAATTAATAATTGCAAATTCTATTTTGCCAAGCTTTTCAAGGATGCTGTTACGGGACACTGTACGTTTATGAATTAAGAATGCGCAAATGTGGAAGGGTAGATGAGCTTGGCCCTTTTTTAGATCTCATTTCTTTTGAGTGTGTAAGGTTTTGGCTGTATTTCTACAAGTTTTTGTTATGTGTGTGTACTAAGATTCTTCAGACTTTCTTCTTTAAAATGATATATAACATGAAGTTGTAAGGTACAAAAAATATTTTGAAATTTCGGTTTCACATTAGTGGAGAATTATCCTAATGTGATTTGACAGTGTACGTTTATGAGTGACCTCTTTCTCGCTGGTCCCATCAAACCCTTGTTGAGCGACGTGCAATGTAATATTTTTATTCTTATAATCTATGTAAGATTTATAAGTACTTGAGTACGGGTGGTTCGGTTTAACAATAATTACTATTATACGTCTAAGTTGAGCGTCTAATATTGCTGTAGATTCGGTTTAACAATAATTACTATTATACGTCTAAGTTGAGCGTCTAATATTGCTGTAGATTTAGCCCATGCTTCAGAAGTGCTTGAATGGTCTATGACTCCTAAAGCATGTGGTCTAATAACTTTCTCACTCTTAAATATTTATTTTCTAGAAGTCTGGTGTCTGCTAGTCTGGCTTGCGAATCTACTTCTCTTCCAAGTTTACTTCAGGTAAGTCTTCGATGGCTACTATTAGAGAAGTAACAATTACTTACCGTGCATATTTCGTGTTCGTTGTCGAAAACAAGGAAATTACTTTGTTTTACGTCCGCCTTCATCGACACTTTGCCTGGCCACATACATACGCTTTCCAGGGTCAGACATGTTTTATTTCGTGTTGTTATAGATGTTGTTGTCAGTAGATCCGCTACTATCAAATTCATAAATGCATAACCATCAGAAAACAATGCATGTATTCCCAGCCTTTTGACGAAATCAACGTTATCAGACCACGTGACCACTCAAAACGGCGACAAATTATTGACGTTTAGGTTCATAGCTCGGAGCCCGGTCTTGCTGCCATCTTTGGACACAGACTGTTTTGCTTCCAATAAAAAATACGCCCCCACCCCTACCACGAATATTGCTTAGCCTGGTGGGATCCAAGTGTTATATGCCTAAAACTAGAAAATTACTTAATTAAGTAAAACTTGCCAAACTGCAATATTCGAGCAAGATAACTTAAAGGCCCGAAAAGTGTTTTCGAAAGAGAAACTTCTCAAAGTAAACTACCCCATGACGTGTTTCGTTATCCAATTATGCGGAGCCTAATAAATTGTTCGGCTCCATGGAGTCTCACAATATCCTTCCTCCTCGGTCGGCTATAGAAGTGGGTGCGACCGAAGATACTGTTACAAGTCAATAACTGTGCTATTCGATGTGACCCTCGTTCAGTAGGTTTCGGGTTGGTCGAATATGATCACATTAGAGTCCCTTCGAGATATACGTATATAGTAATTTCCTCCCCGTCTGGGCCCGGGGTAGAATTGGCCCAGAGCATGGCTCTGCTAATCGTGAAAGGCGATTCAAGAAAAAAAGTCCACCTCGCAAACATCAGCTAGTGCGAGCGGAGTATATTACTCCCCGAATCTAGAGGCGAGCTCTGGCAATCGTCGTCGGGGACCTTGCCCCCTTCCCTTGACGACCCCCCGGCGACGATGACAATGACACAACGAACGATGACAAAGACAATGACGATCGCGACGTGAGAACCCCCCTTTCTGTCCTTTCCTTCCCCAATCCATTCGGAAGATATTAATTCAAGCTCTTATATTTCCCATAATGATTATGCCTCAATAGTTGGATGAGCGTAGCGAGCGTAGCGAGCGAAGCGAAGATTCCATTTCACTACACTGGAGAAAAAAATCCGGAATGTTTTTTTTTTTTTTTTCTTTCTTTCTGTATTTTTGTGTGTCTGTTAACACGATTCCGGCTAAACCGATACTCCGATTGCGATGAAATTTCATGGAGGCCTTCGAAATCTCTGAACTTAGAACTGCCACGTTTTTGAGCGCAATCGGGAAATTTTTTCTCATAAAAAACGCAAGTTTACGATTTTTTTCGATTTTTAAAAACTTTCTTCGACTTATAACACCTACATGCTTTAACCGATTGTAATGATTTTTTCACAGAACCTTAATTTCATGAATTAAGATATTCGTGCGAAATTTGAGCGTAATCAAAAAATTATTTCTCATGAAAATCGAAATTTTACGTTTTTTTTCTTTTTTAAAACAATTCTTTGACTTATAACTAGAGGCATGAAAATTTAGCGTTTTAGGTTATTGATGCTAAATCAGTGAGTATAAATTCTTAAAAATGCTACAAAATGCTAAATTTACTGAAAATAAGGTTTACCTACACCAATTGACGACTCGAAATGGGCGGAGCTTAAAACGATCGATAGGTCACGTGACTAGTATTTGGTATAAATCCTCATTTCGCAAGCTGGCGCCTGCTGAACGGCGCATCACTTATCACGCTCTAACTTTTATTCTATTCATTGGACAACACTTAAATGAATAATATTTAGCAAACACATCATTCCTTGTAATAGCGATTATTCAGATTGTTTTGACAAAGTCGTTAGCTTAGCTTGTTATAACAATGTACGCATCATACAAGTGAAAATTATCAATGACTTAAGTTTTCTCATTAATTAATTTGACAAAAAACTACTGATCGGATTTCGACAAGGATTCTTTGTAAAAATGCATCAGACTGTTTAGACAAGAAATATACTAACTTTCTAGATAGAAAGTGCACTGAACGAAAATTTACAGCATAGAGTAATATGCAGCGTGCACTTTTTCACGGCTCATCCGCACGTCAAGAGTGCGTATTTTAGATAAAAACACATACCCTGCATATTACTCTATGCTGCAAAGTTTCGTTCAGTGCACTTTCTATCTAGAAAGTTAGTTTATTTCTTGTCTAAACAGTCTGATGCATATTTTTAAAGAGGTCTTGTCGAAATCCGATCAGTAGTTTTTTGTCAAATAAATTATTGATAAAACTTTAGTCATTGATAATTTTCACATGTATGATGCGTACATTGTTATAACAAGCTAACGACTGTGTCAAAAAATCGCAATAATCGCTATTACAAAGAATGATATATTTGCTAAATATTATTCATTTGACTATTGTCCAAATAATGAATAGAATAAAAGTTAGAGCGTGATAAGTGTTGCGCCGTGAAGCAACCGTCAACTTGCGAAATGAGGATTTATACCAACTAATTCCGCCATGTTGCCTCGTGACGTCAGGAGGCGGGTACAATTCAAGTCGTCAATTGAGAATTGGTTTAGTATTGTTTTCTAACGTCTAAAGTGACTACATTGAATTGAAACGTTCCTATAAAGCATAATTTGAATTCATTCCCCATTAAAAATACAAGAAACTCCCCACATTTGGGGTTTTGGTGGAAAGAAGAAAATTAATGCTACAAAATGCTAAATTTGGAAAAATTAATGCTAAATATTCAGAATATAAATGCTATTTTTTCATAGCTCTACTAATAACACCTACATGCTTTAGGCCTATCCAATTGTAATGATTTTTTCACAGAACCCTAATTTTATGAATTAATATATTTGTGTGAAATTTGAGCGCAATCGAATAATTATTTCTTATGAAAATTTCAATATTACGATTTTTTCCTTTTTTTAAATTACAATTAATTAAAAAATTTAAAATTTAAGTTAATTTTTCATTTAATTTAATTTAATTTTAAAAAAAATCTTCAACTTAGTAATGATTTTTTCACAGAACAACAGAAAATCCGCATAACACATGGCAGCTCTATGCACCAATTACGCTCATCCAACAACGCGGCGGGACTTAAGCGTTTTCCTACTTTATAACGATTTAACGGAGACACTTAACGTTAAAATACAAAGAGTGCAAAATGCTTGTGTTCGATTTATTCTAAATGTGAGACGTGATGAACATATAACCCCATCTTATATTCATTTAAAATGGCTAAAACTGAAAGAACGACGAATGCTATCCTTAATTATGCTTACAATGAAAATTATGAAGACAAAATCTCCCCCTATATTTATAATAAGTTCACAAGAATGGATAGAATACATAACCGCACAAACAGGCACACGCGAAACATGTTACAGATACCAAAGCATCGCACAACAAAATGTAATAAATCATTTATTATCACGGCAAGTCGGCTATGGAATGAATTTGGACTTGAATTGTATACTAGCAGGTCGAATATAACTCTCCGAAATCAAATACACAATACACTGCTTTCTAGGTATACTGGGAGTATAAGTAAATAATTAATATTATGTGTACAATATATTAGTCTCGCTATTGGGAATAGAGCATCATCATTATAATTGCTTGCAGAATTTACTATAGTATACGTTTATAGTATTGTCAATCAATTTTCAACATCAATTGTATGAATTTGTATCCACAGTTATTAGTATGTATCTAATATTAGTTTAGTAGAAATAGTAGTAGTAGTAGTAGTAGTAGTAGTAGTAGTAGTAGTTAATAATAGTTTAATTAGCATAATTAATTAGTATGATTAGTATATTACTTACATATCTATTATAAAAAACTTATGTATTACATGTTGTAGAGGTTGGCTACATGATCTAACAAAACGAGATATATTGTTAGATCATGGGTCGGCTATGGTCAAAGGGGCTTTATAGCCCTATGTAGCCCACCTTTAAGTCAATAAATATCAACCCGTGGCTGGTTCTGACCACAACATGGGCCCCTCCTCCCCCCCATCCCTTAGGCTAGAGTGGTACATTATGACCTAACGGTTGACGCGTCCTTAATCCAAATAAAAAAAAAAAGTAATTTCCAAACGCACTACCGATACAGGAAGTTTGTTGACATTTCCCCACGGATGATATCTAGCCTTTCTAGGTAATTAGGGTCGCGTATGAAGTGTGTTGTTTGCTGGAGGGAGAACGTTTAGAATTTCGATTAAATATGATAAAATTTAAAGGGAGCATTGATTAGTATAATATGCATTAATCTGTTTCACGATGTACGGCTCTACACATATTTCAAATAAGACTCTAAAACCATGCTACAACTGCATAAATAAGATAAAAACACACAAACTGGTTTGTTTGTTTGGTATCCAAAACAGTTAGGTAACTAGCTTTTACTTTCTAGCCATTATAGCCTAACTTTATTAATTAAACTAATTTCGGGCAAAGATATCGTTATTCCTATATGATATCGATGTGGTTAAAATTTTGAAAATAATTTAAAAAACTAGAACGAGGATAGGATTTTTGGGATACCCAAGAAACTTGTTCTATTTCTTCAAATTTCGGTTCGCGTGTTTAATTATTATGGCAGAGGTGCCGGGTAATTCAACGTGAGTGCATAGACTATGTGTTAAGATATCTATGCGTGAGTGTGAGATCGTAGGCCTAATCATCGTTATTATTTTTGTTTGCGATTTTTACCCCATTATTAATAGTAGGCCTACTTTGGTACAAATATTTACTTATTTAAACTTCAAAAGCAATTTTTACACAGATAATAACATTTCTATGTATAGGCCCCTATCGATATCGGAATTTTCGTGCGATGTCGATAAATTGAATGATATGTCTTACTCATGGGCATGGCCCAGCCCTATAGAAACGTTGATTTTTAGGTCATTTTCTGTAAATTAGTATTATTTTTAAACATATTTTTGATTGCTGACTGATTTTTGTAATTTCTTTTTCGCTCAATTAATAACTTTTGAACACCTGCATAATGGTGGGCTCAGTTCTCAGTGTATTTAATGCGACAATTCTATAATAAATCACACTTTCCGTACCAATGATTCTTCTATGTGGTGCAAGCGTTGTTTCATACTCACACCAGCTGTTTGTTTGTTCATCGACTATCTTTCACTCTGAGCTCGCTGGGAAAGTGTGGTTGGCGTGGCTACTTCCGACGCTGTCATCTCTCATAAAAACATCACTTGCCGGGATGCGACGATGCTTTTAGATCATCTCGTCCGTCCATGGGAGAAACCGGAAACCAGGGCCTAATTGTGTACTTCTTCGTTTTGCGGTTCCGTTTCCGATGTTACTTCGGTAAATGTCTCTATCTTAAGTGCTCATCTTGCCAGTACTATAAAACATCAAGTGAGTGTTATATAGCAGAGCATCGAAGTTTTGACCAAAGACTCTTCATAGTAACTCACTGAATTAATCTAGCCGGCGTAGCAGATGGTTTCTTTAGATTAACTGGCGTTGGTAGGGCCTACCACTGTTTGTTAATAAAAAAGTTTTAAAAAAATGTTGGGGACACTATATTCAATTAGCCACAGTTTATTGCAGTTGATTTTTATATTTTAACCAAAAGGTAAAATATATGATTAAATTCAATATATTGACTGCATGCCCGAGTTACATTGGATGGATGGTCCAGCGTACCAATCAGTACAAAGTACATGTTTATGTATAAATGCAACATCAAACGTATGAATTGTAGGTTATAAACATTGTTGTAACTTGTAAAGATGATGATGGATTGCTTTGGAATATAGTGGGAACAATTTTGTCACTTGTATTAAAATTCAGAGGTGTTAACGCGCGCATTTGTGAAATACTGCGCCAAAAGAACTCGACGATTAAAAATACCAATCGTAAATTTCTTTAAAACTAAATTAGATAACGAAATTAAAGCAAGGTAAACAAAATTTGTATCTGATACAATGTCCTTCCTGGTATTTATAGACGAATATTTGGCTAACAGGCTAACAGTAAGTTTTCTCTTTTGTCACAACAAAACAAGCCAACATTGTCCTGACAGCTGCGTTCGATCACCGTGGAAATTGTAGAAATATTCTATCTATACATCGCAAATCCAGCCTGCAGATACCAGGGGACGGTTCAGCCGGATTACCTCCAGCCGATATATATGTGATATGGGACGTGGCATTCATCGCACGCTATGTTTAGACGTTTGAAGTTTTTCTGGATGGATGGAGCCGTCAATGTTCGTCGAGGGTGTAGAATATCCCCGTATTGGCCGTATCCCCGTTGTCGTTCGACTCCTGACCCGTGACCGTGACCCATGTCCCTCCCCACTCCTAAATCCGCAGGGAATCAAAGCCTTGCTGGAAGCCAATATATCGAACGAGATTCGACGGTTTCGCTCTCATGTGGTAGAGCTGTAACTAATTAGACGTGTTCTCTGTGTAGCGTGCGACGGGCGTAGCTAACAAACTTCACTCGTATGCTATAGTGTGAGAACGGTTCATTTATGAGAGCGCGCTGTATTTCATTCGACCTCGCATACATTTGCTGTTTCGATATAGTTTGTAGTTAGATTTCCCAAGGAACTTCACGTTATATTGGATATTGATTTCATTATTATGGTGGACTTGGACGTTTGGTATTTACATTAGTAACATTCTTCTTCAGTCTGTAAGCATTTGATTGGCATGAAACTGTGCATAAGTAGTTGTCAATCAAGGGCATGCACACAGACTAGTAACATGATTGTTGATGAGCCAGGACCAGGCTTAGTGCCGACATTTTGTCTCGTCGAAATGCGCCGAAATGCGAAAGGCGCCGAGGGCCGAGTCGTCTAACTCCTAAAAAACAAAAAGTAACAACTAAAAATTAAAAAAATTATCGACCAAAGCAGGCTAAAATCTAGTAAAATGCTACAATTTGCACTAGCTGGGAGGAATCCCCACCAGAACCCCCTTGTATACCAGGATAGGATCGATATTTTTTCCGAAACAATTGTTTCACGGGCAGTTCTAAAAGTGTTTTATTGACCCCACCACCCCCCCCCTACCAAAATGCACTTCCGGCGCCACCGACATACTTTTAAGTTTAAATTACGATCAATTGTGACACTTTTGCCAAGGAAAATGCAAGGAAAAAAAAAACGATTGCCACTGTCTGATTTGCGCGACTATACAATGGACGAGACTACGGTCGGTGAAATTATACAATTTGGCGAATTGCATTGTAGTATTTACCTATACTTCTTCTTTTTTGGATGAGCGAAGCGAAGACTTCAATTTCACTGACCCCCCAAAAAATTTAGCTCTGTTGTTTTTTCTTTTTGGTTTTTTGTTTGTTTTTCTGTCTGTTTGTTATCTACCATTCAAACGGCATATCCGATCTTGATGAAAATTGAAGAGGACCTTCGAAAGACTTGCTACGTTTTTGGGTACAATCGAAGAAATATTTCTCATGAATATCATACTTTTACGATTTTTAGTGCGATATTTTCGTGACATTTGGGCCGATTCTGACCAAACGGGTGGAGCTACAACGTTCATATTTCACATGGACATTAAATTAATGGTGATGTATTGCTTTCTGAAAGAAAAAGTTGAAAAAGTTAACCAGAAGCCATAGAAATAAAGCTTTTAATATAAGTTTTTTGATTTTTTGTTGTATATCTTCGTGCCATTTGGGCCAATTCTAACCAAACGGGTGGGGCTACAACGTTCATATTATACATGGACATTAAGGTTATGGTGATGTAGTACCTTTTGAAAGAAAAAGTTGAAAAAGTTAGCCAGAATCCATAAAAATAATGACAAGTAACAATGGAAACTTGACAACAATCACCTACAATGCGTAGGCAGCAAAACAAAGCACTGGCAAAAGTAAAGATATCCCACGCAAACGAAAAACTGTAAAAAGCTCATCCATCAACTCGGCGGGACTTAGCGTTTTCCTAGTTAGCTAAAATACATTCATATATGTTTTCAGTATGTTGAAATAAGGGCTGCGGGGGGGGGGGGGGGGGGGGCGTTTTATTTAGCCTTTGGGCGCCGAATGTCTTAATCCTACCCTGTGGAGAGCTAGTATACAATTACCATAGTGTACATTTTTGCACTTTTAACCGAATCCTAAATAATTAAATTAATTTACCTCTTCCCATTAATTATATCTTGAATCAGTGTCTTTTATTTTGTTTCCTAAACATGTGTCAAGTTTTGGACATTATGGTGTGGCTTCTTTGCAAACAGGAATTTACCTGAAATGCATGTCCGAATTGATGTTTATTTTAATAGTTAGCCGCCGGTAATCTCGTATTTTATTACACTATTTTGCGTACAATTTGAATACATGTTGTATAGGTCATACGAAAATCGAATTTAGGTTCTTTGACAATATATTCTGTTAGTTATATGCAGTCACATTCAATTTAATTTTGATCAAGCAGCATGGATAGAAACACGAAGCCGCTTGGCTTGAACTCTCAATACTTCTTATAAACTGATCAGCAGCACACTTTGACACCAAAATCCGACTTGGTCTAAAATCTTGTACCCGCTCCAAGAGTTTAGGACTTACATACAATTAAACTCAACTTTCAAGCTATTTATTATGAAGGATTATGTGAAAACTTAATGTTAATTTCTTGTCCATAACTAAAATTAAAAAAGTTTATACCGAGTAATTAGTGAAATGTACAGAACTGGCCTCTTGAGAGATACATGCTCGTTTGAAATAATTTCAACAAATTACTTAAGGCACTCAAGAGTACGAAACATTAATTAAGTTACCCATTTATTGATGTTTTGTTCGCTTGTTGCCCCAGGCGTATAGCCCAACAAATTTTTCCAACTCTCTTTTTGATACTAGTTACCTAAAATGCTTTCCCAATATCGTCAGTTTAATTGAATGTTATATATCTTCGTACATAATGTGCATTAAGCATTTTCTTAACTACATCCCACCCAGGCGACTCTTTGTTGTTGAAAAACAGTTAAAAACCGACGTATTTTCACTTTTGTCGCAGACTGTTTTCACTAAGCACCCTACATTTACACCAAGACGATTTGTGTCATGTGTATGCCTTAGGTAGAAGTGAGTAATAATGTCGCTAATATGTGATAAATAGACTTGGCATATTCACTCCCTGATAACACTTACGTGACCATGTCTCAAACTAGATTTGTGATTCTGGCCCATGCAGGATCCCGCGTTTCGGAACACCTTGGTTGGTAATTCTCCGGGGAGTAATTCAAATATAGATTTGTCTAGGGTTCGTCTTCAATCGGCTGCTCCGCTATCAAATGTCACGTTCACACGCGATCTTGGAAGTCCTCTTCAATCTCAACTGTCGCGATGGGTCAATCCCCCCACCGTTGCCGGGAAAAGTCTTCATCTAAACCTAGTCGAGTAAATAGTTTCTAGTTTCGCTAGTGTACGAGCTGTGGGTTGGTTGTTGCTATATTCTCATTCCTTTAATAGGCCTACTTGTTAATTGATTAAATAAGAAATGCAAATACACGACGGCCCGTATGCATTGTCTTTCTAACGACCCGACCTTTGCCTAGGTCGACCGTGTCAATATTTCGAACGAGCAGTAAATTAATACGTAGTCGTCGCAAAAATGCAGAAGTTTCCTTACTGAAAATGCAAAGTTTTACCTTGTATTTAGTCCTGGAACCTCTAGTCGCGACAGTAGCCGATTCCTGCTAGGATGAATTATCACCAAGGAAGCAAGAAACTACGCCGAAGAGAACGACTACGCACACGGGCCGGTTGCATTATGTATGAGCTTGGGCCAACTTCTTTTACAATGTTAAATGTGCATTTAAAAATCGTTTGACCGCCACAACCAGCGAATTATACATTTCTCGCGCTTATGAAACAAATTGTAACTTCAGGAGGTTGTCGACAGGTTTTGCGCCTGCCTCTGAAGCTTGGGAAATAATTACCATTTTTGCTATGTCTCCTGACTACGCTTGGAAAACTACACCGAAGACAAGGTCTTAGCTTATAACATCGACAAACTTCTTGCAGTTTAGCACCGACAGTGTTGGCTCGGGCGCTAAGCGCTCGACTCTGATTCGGGAGGTCCCGGGTTCGAATCCCGTCGAGACCGGCAATCCTGACTGAAGGTTTTTTCCGAGGTTTTCCTCAGTCGTTAAGGCGAATGCAAGGGATTGAGTCCTCTTAAATAGCCCTCGGACATCCCTTCACAATTTCCTATCCGCACATACCTAGTTTACCTGAAGAGGGGCTAATTGCACCCTATAACAGGTTTCCCACGATAAAAATTTAAATTTTGCAGTTTAGCCAAATTATAACATTTTGTTTTAGAAAACAACGCGTATATATACTTGTTGGGGTCGGCAGCAACTTGTGGGTGTGGTTGCATTCTGACAGCTGCACCGGACAGTCGTTGTAGGGGGTGGGGACTAAACACATGTTGCGTATTGGTGAACTCAGAACAATCGTGGCACCTTTTTGTGATAAATTTTTGCTTTGTATTACGAACTATTTATCTTCAAACGATAGTCATTATTTTTCAAATTGATCTGCAAAATTGTGGAAATATTCATTAATTTGAGTATAAAATCATTCGTTAAACAGTTTTAACGTGCGGACGTCTTTTTGTTCCTTCAGAATGACGCATTGGCCTAGTCATCTTAAGGATGAAATTTCAGTCAGTAGGCCTATTCTTGTTGCACACATTGACATCCAAGTGCTAAGAGTTTCTGTAAGTGCGGACCAATTTTTTTTTTGTATACTCCTAAGTGGGTATTCCTTAATTCCAACTTCATAGGACCACACATACACTTTGTATGTGTACTTCATCTCGTACCGTCTCGATTAGTATCGTTTCCAACATATGAGAGGTTAATACTTCTTTTTCACGATCATTATTATGCCTACTGATATAATAATAAAGTTAAATAATATTTTTCAATTCACTTTAATTCGTTCCTTTTACGATTGTTAGATCTTAAAACACCCGCTAGTGCGTAGATAAAAGAGTGTATCGGTATTTGAATGACTTTCAAGTTCCTTAGGACAGGATAAACCAAGGTCCTTGACCGAGCGGGTTTATTAAACCCCATCTGGTCTACCTTTGACCATCTAGTTTTCCTAAGCGGGTTTTTGGATGAGCGTAGCGAGCGAAGCGAAGATTCCATTTCACTACACTGGAGAAAAAAATCCGGAATGTTTTTTTTTTTTTTTTTTTTTTTCTGTATTTTTGTGTGTCTGTTAACACGATTCCGGCTAAACCGATACTCCAATTGCGATGAAATTTTATGGAGGCCTTCGAAATCTCTGAACGAAGAACTGCCACGTTTTTGAGCGCAATCGAAAAATTATTTCTCATGAACATCGCAATTTTACGATTTTTTTCGATTTTTAAAAAATTTCTTCAGCTTATAACACCTACATGCTTTGTCCGATTTTAATGATTTTTTGACAGAACCTTAATTTCATGAATTTAGGTATTCGTGTGAAAATTGAGCGCAATCAAAAAACTATTTCTCATGAAAATCGAAATTTTACGTTTTTTTTTCTTTTTTAAAACAATTCTTTGACTTATAACACCTATATGCTTTATCCTATTGTAATATTTTTCACAGAACCTTAATTTTATAAATTCATATATTTGTGTAAAATTTGTGCGCAATCAAATAATTATTTCTTATGAAAATTTCAATATTACGATTTTTTTCTTTTTTTAAATTACAATTAATTTAAAAAATTAAAATTTAAGTTAATTTTTCATTTAATTTAATTTAATTTTTAAAAAAATCTTCAACTTAGTAATGATTTTTTCACAGAACAACAGAAAATCCGCATAACACATGGCAGCTCAATGCACCAATTACGCTCATCCAACAACGCGGCGGGACTTAAGCGTTTTCCTAGTATTATGATTGACCACTACGTACTTCATACGGCCGGCTTAACTTCCTGACTAGCCTGCGTCAAACTGGAAATATAATTTCCCTGCGGATACGCTCGGGAAGTAGCCGAGGTTTAATATCTGTATCTATACCAGACTCGCAACTCGACACCGAGTTATACGACGGTGATTTAAAATGTTTGAGCATGAACACACTTGAAATTAACATTATGGTGGAGGTGCTGGGTAGGGCCTACGCACAATGTTAAAGATCTCATAACCCTTGTTACCTCGAACTATTTTCATATGCGCTGCTCGTTGCTTGTTTATCCTATTGTACTCAAAGCAGAAGAACTTGGGTTAAAATGTTAAAATCATGTTTCAGCCAGTTTTTTTCCTCCCGAAATAGACAATCTATCAAATGGTATTAATTAAATGTGTGTATAAAATGTGACGTTAGTGCCGGTTTGTAAACGACGCTTATTATAAATCATAAAATAATCCCCCCACCCCAATTTTCAATTTGTTTGTAAGTTTCAAATTCTTCAAATTCTTTGAATTAATTTGGTTTAGATAATTATTATGAATGTTATGTGCGTAGGCCGTAACCGTTTTAACGCGAGGGTTTGTGCACATTATCTATAGTTTGGTGGAGGCGCCGGGTCTGCAACATTGCCTTTGATAAATACGTAGAATGGTTTAGAGCTTATTTGACTAACTTTCGATAGGTTGCCAGATTAAGTTTTTAAAGCAATACTTATTTACTTATTGTTTACTTATTTATAGCAAATATGGCTAATTTACCTTATACATCTTATTTTATAGCTTGATTAGAAAAGACTTCATGGGGGTAGCAGTTATATTTTGAGTTTTGTATTTATTTGTTCAAATTTAGCTTTTGGTAGCATCTATTTTTTCCACGACCAAAACCCTAAATGTTTTTTTTTGTACTTGTTATAGGAAATTACGTTTTATAAGAACACTTCATTTCAATATAGCAACGTTCATGTACAGCGTTAACATACAATGCTAAACTAATTCTCAATAGGTACACGAAAACCCTATTTTTTTTGGTAAAATTAACATATTTTTGTAACGTTTCGAAAATATGATGTGTTCACCGATTTACTTTTCGAAAACGCAAATCCGTACCCCTGTACACACACATGGTTTTACATTTTTATGTTAAATTATGCTAATTTTGTGGGGCGTTAGTTACTCTCAGCTATTTATGATATTCTACCCATGATGTTAAGATTGTGTCTGCAGTGCTGTAATCGTGGAGTATTAACGTTACCATGACCTTACACGGAGCTAATAGTTTATACAATTGGAAGTGAACTGTGTAGATTGCTTATTCCGCTGTGTATCTGTGCACGACCACACATATCCATAAGTTCATGCAAAATAAAATTGCCACTCACAAATCTTTTGAAGATTTTGTGGGCTTGTTATTATATGATATATTACTAATATACTACTATTTTATAACCTCTTATACATTAAAATATCGACTTGTATTTATCTCTAACTCAACTTATGTACATTCACCAAATTTTTATAATCCTGTCATGTATTAGTATATAATAGATAAAACAATCTGACTGAATCCGCCTGGTTAGCTGAATGTAATTAGTGGATTGAATGTACAGTTGAATAGCAGATTCGTTTGGGCCCAGGGGGTTGCCCATGGCGGTGTTGTAATAAGGGCGAGAGATTTCTTTCTGGACTTTATCTAATGGCGTTTCCATTGGCATGCACTCGCGAGTGCAGAGATGTCATTGTTGTCACCCCATTGAATAACATTTAAACTAAACAATGAAAAGACATGTGGCAATCCAGTGCGCACTAGGCGCACTAGTGCGACTGAGTGCGGCAATGGAAAACGCCATAAAACAAACCTTGGAGCCTGTTGATATCATCAAGTTCAAGTGGTGTGTTCATCTCAACTTTCTAAGGCGTAGAATATCACGTCGAAGACATTTGATCAATTGTGCGCGATCTTTCTCCTTTCAGAGGATATTGGCGAGCTTCCCCCCCCCACCACCTCCCGTTATCTTGTTGAGTTCCTTTCAAGCAGGAATCGATGCTGCACACTTGAAGTTTAACCGCCCACAAGCGGCCAACACACGAGGAAGGGATTTTACTTTATACAACCGTGTGCGCTGCGCCATACATACACTCCTACGTCCATGATTTATTATCCAAGTTCAATTAAAAAGATTATAGTAAATTAGCTGTTGACCTGTGGTTGAGATCATATTGTGTTTCATGTTACAGCACATTACGTTGTTATAGCATCATGTCCTGGAATTTGGCGCTCAACAATAGCATGCCTCTCTCTTCTACCGGTAGTTGTAAAAGGCGAGGAAATGGTCATTGCCAACCTCCCCTCCTTTCCCTTCTCACCGTGCATGGTGACTGATTTCTGCGCCGGGGTGGACAATCTTGAATCGACCGAGGATGGATCCGTCCAGCATGGGCCTTCCCACGTTTTGAAGATTTATTGATTTTATCATTCATAAATAAAAGTGTATATATTGTATTATAATGGTACAAAGTTTTTAAGCATAAGCCCGCTTTGAGGATATAGTTATTGATTGATAGCAATGTTGTAAAAGTAAATAATAAATACATGTTTTTATGTAATGATGATGCCTATAATAAATAAATATATATAATATATTGTATTAATTGTATAAAGTATATATATATAATATATTGTATTAATTGTATAAAGGCTTTATAATATCATCCTCATAGCCCGGATCGTCTCGGTTAGCGCAAACGCATAAGTGTGAGGCGTAAAGCCTAATGTCAATCAGTCATCTGTCATGGAAACCCGTCGTTTTAATCGTGTGTTCACTGTTCAGCTCTATATTGTTCTTCTCGTATAGTTTCCTCCGTTGGCCTTGTTTTTGTGTTTGCGACTTGAACGCCCATCAACTCTCCGCCCCATCCATCCACCCACCCAATCTAATAATTATAATTCCCGCAATGGACTGGCGGTTTCAAACTTAGCCGAGGCATTTCTGATTTCGGGTCGCCTATGGGCCAGGGATCTGTCTATCATAGGTATGTCTTCGACGAGGTTAGATATATCGTAATTCGTCGTTCGCTTCAAGGAATAACATATTGGCCGAAAATAACCACACTGGTTGGCTCGACAAAAAAACTTTGTGGGCTACAAAAAAGTTTGATTTACTCCGGCCTTTAGTTGCAATGGTTATGGAACGTGAACAGCACCGAATTTTTTTTAAAAAAGATTGTTTAGTTACATGTGGTACTCTACAATTTATTGTTGGTGTTTATGTAAGCATCGAATGTTGAAGACTCCTTAAAGATATATGGATAAAGGTTAAGGACAAGCTGATCCTTTTATTGTACTCTTTTTCGGACACCGATCAAAATCAAAGAATGTAATTGAGGGGAAATGGAAGGGACAGATAGTTATGGTTTAACTACTAACTAGTAGACCAGGATAGGAATTAATCCAGGATGGAATAGATAGAGAGCGGAGTTAACCAAATGCAGAGTTAATTTTAGGAGTAAGCCTTACTTAACTCCCATTTCGGTATCTACAAAAGAGGGTTACGATTTTTTCTTACTTATTTTTTAGGTAAATAACTCACAAAAACGTGTTAATCCCTTTTTGGATACCGAAATGGTAGTTAGTACGGCTAATACTTTCAAATGTATTCCGTTTTTGGTTAACTCTGCTTTGTGGATCCGGGCACTGATGATTAATGTATCAATAGACTGATGGAAAAGTTCAAATAACGAATAGATGTTTCACACAAATGCACAGATTAAATCCAAGATTATTGTACGGTGTGAAGTCCGAGATTTCATACTTTCTTGGTTTCGTTTCGTTTACCTTTTTTCCGTTACTTCAATTTGTATGCGCAATGTCTTGAAATTAACTCAGTCCAATTTAAGGATGAGCATGCGCTCGTTTAATCCAATCTACCTTGGGGATCCCTCTATTGGGATTTTCCCTCCAAGTTCCATTTACCTTCCACTAAACGGAATTCTTCTTGAGAGGGTCGGCCTCGTCTTTCCTACCCTTCCGCATGCTCTCCATTAACAACCCCCCTGTCCTCTCACTTTCGATTAGCAACCACCTCAGAGTAGTAAACGCTAGTCGTGACCTATTTTCGTTGATACCCTCCCTCAATCCGAGTCGCAGTGTCATGGAAGCTTTTTCGCAGGCTTGGGCGGTTCTTCAAAGTTATCGAAGTTTACTTAGTTTAGAGTTGACCAAAATTGATCGATATAATATATCAACTCACTTATAGAGCTGAATTTTGTCGTCGTTTGTTGGTCCTATCATGTGACTAGCTGGTCTTGCGGGTTTATTCCTGTTTCCAATGCCAGTGCCAATTTGTATTTGTTTGCCTAAAATCACTGCAAATGCTCATTTCCATAATTTAATTGCTTTATATTATTAGGTTTGTTCGTTTGAATCCACTTTTTTGGTATGAGTTGAGTAGAGTTGGAGGTGAAAGTTATGGCGAATGGAGATTATATAAACGCACGTCTAAGTGGAGATGATTATAAGTTATATATGGAATGCAAATGTTAGTGGCGAACGCATCTATTTAATTACGCCCTATAGTAAATACTTCAGAGATATTTCTACAGCCATGTTACTGTTACTTGATTTGGCGCCTCAGATCTGTACCACACTCTCTCGACCGCCTTAATTAGGTGGAGACAGTCGATCTACCGAGCCCACAAAGTTTTACAAACGAAGTAGTTTGAGGTGGAGAAGGTGGTACAAAAAGCGGGTTTTTGTTCTATCCTCCAGAAAATATGAAGATTTTTTGAATGAGTAGACTGAAACAAACACGCCTATTAACTAAGCCGTGTAACATTTTTGGTAGCCCAACAATGTCCATGGTAGAAACCCTATACTTTATCGTTGTACCAACACTGTTATATATAAATTCGATAATGACAGTAAGTTGTAGTGGTGCAGAATAATCAGCCGGATCATGACACGTCCAAGTCCAAGTCGATGTGTATAGTATAGTCCTTTGGAGTTTTTCTCGTCAACAACGCCAACGTTTGCAAACACAACGATCGCCTTGTCCTCATCATTTGCGATACTTGGTCTTTTCGCGGTGGCTTAAAACTGTTTGTGTTTGAACTTTGAATCCCCCGTGTAAGACTAGGACTTTTGTGTTGCCCAATCCTTTACCACGCATCGTCTGGACTAATATCAATACACACTTTCAAGTGCCTAAAATATTATTGTAGTTTGTAGGCTACTCAATTACAGATTTTGCAATTCGTTCAACCATTTATAAAAGAATGTTACAGCTGTGATCCAAGTCACCAACAACACAATAACACAACCAACAAAGGTTTTGAAAATTTAATGCTGCTCTATAACACTGCTCCATTTATATAACTATTATTACTGTAGGGGGCCTACTTATAATTTACTAGCCCCCGCAGTAAAACACTTATTTATTATGTTAATAGTACATGTTTGTAATTTGTTTATGAGGTTTTGTTATCATGTGCTATGTTTGCGACAAACTACATCCATAGATCAATGCAAATTAATACCACGTGGCGGAAAAATCTTGCATCTCCATTTGCAGTATTAAAATTGAGATGATGGTTTTGCAAGTAAATGTTATTTTACCCCATTGATTTTTCTGTTTGCCTTGATAATGTATTGCTTCAATTTCGCTGTCCCTTATTTTAATATAATACAGTGCATGCGTCTAGTTTCGTATCTGTACAATTCCACCCCACACAAAAGTTGAATTATTAACGCGCAATGTTTCCAGCTCCTTGGCGTTTTATTTGCTTACTCGATAACTTTGGCAATTTTGTAGGTTATCCGATGAATTTTACAGTGCGTAATAAAAACCATATTTCAAAAGATAATTTTGACTTCTGGAAAAGTTATTCGCTTGGTTCCGTAGTTGTTTCACTATTTCTAAGAACGTATTATCTAGTGATAGTTTTTGTGTAATACATAGTTTTTACATACAGTTTACCCGTTTGAAAATCTCGATTAACTTGCTGTGAACGTACATATTATATTACATACGTGTAAGGATCGATTTGAATAGTTTAATTAGTGTCAATTACCTGTCAATTTTTTATAGGTTGAGTGTAAGGATCTATTATTCAAATCGCGTATGTAATTTTTATGTACGTACAGCAAGGGTAAAAGGGAAAAGTTATTTGCTTGGTTCCGTAGTTGTTTCACTATTTCTAAGAACGTATTATCTAGTGATAGTTTTTGTGTAATACGTAGTTTTTACATACAGTTTACCCGTTTGAAAATCTCGATTAACTTGCTAATATTAACGAATACCTAACGCAGGTATGACCGTATGAGTGAGGGTTTATCCATGAATTTGGTTAGTCAAGAAACACTTCCGTATAGGTGAAATTGATAAAATTTAATAAAATTTCGAAATTAAAAGATCTGTAACTTCTGGATTGTATTAGATATTATCAATTCCATTCACGGGAGTTTTTCCAGACCAACCAAAGCCGAGAGACAGTATTGACATTCTTATAATCAGTTTTTCGTTCATTTCAAGTGAGTATTCCTTTGTTATTCATCTCGTGCCATTTTATTGCGTAGCTTTACTATGAGGAACATAGCTCCGTGATTCAGAGATAGAAACGCGCTCACATTCATCTAGTCGAGATATCGCATCGCTAGATGGCTAAAAGAGTTAGTACATTTATGGTGTCTTGTAAAACGTATGTCGTCACGTAGAATACTAAATACGCATGCATTTGCAGTTTTTTTCAAGACATTTATTTTTGTTCCAATTAAAATGTTCAAGTGAAATGTTATTTGCCACCTATTGGTAAAACCGCAGAAAACACACATTCATTGGTTTCGCCCACCAACGAACTCGAACCAGTTGTCACGACTAGAGCGCAGGTGGGACTGGGGAAGTCGATTTACCCTTGTCACAGGATACTTCAATTTACAAATCACACGTACAGAATAGAGAATTCCCAACTGACATTTATTTCCTTTTCCAGTAATGATCAGTTCTAGCCCTCATTTCTTCAGTCCAACTTTCTACCTCCAAAATACCATCGCTTATTCTAACGACGTACTGAATTCAAATGTCGTTGGTCAAGTTATATACGTGCTCTACTTATCACATTTTTTCCTTCTTGCCAGCAATATCTGCTTGTTCTGAAAGTTTAATGTCACAAAAGAGCATTTTATTATCTCATTATATTGAAATTGTATTTTTTTGTTTATTTTTGTGTTTTTATTTTACGAAATCACCATCAAATTAGCACGAGAGCGCCACGAATATAGCGTATATAATGTACATATGTATTTTTCGAACCATAACTACATTTTTCAATCAACCAAGATTAAATTTCTTGTGCATACTCATAAAAATGGAGCCTTATCCTTGTATGATATTTGTTCAATTATGGTGCCGTTTGATCACATGAAATCTGTATACATCGACTAATTTTTTTTAGGACTTTAAAGACCGACAGGGGAAAAACTGTGACTTATGTAAAACAAGAGCTATGTTCGAGAAGTAAGGATTGATTTATCGATCGGAGGGAGAAAAAGCAGAACCAAAGTAGCTGATTTTACTGCATGTGGGCTACTAATACGAGAAGTGTAATTTTAGAAGATTTAGTTCTATGTATTTTAATTTTTAAAATTATACGCTATATTGATATTGAATTATTTCTTATATTAGTGACGTTTCAAGATATATATTGTTTTGGAGTTTGTTTTTTGTATATCTCATAGTTCGAGCTATACATGCGGCACGAGTCTTATAGTTCGAGCTATACATGGTACGAATCTCATGTTTCGACTTTCGAGCTATACGACACGGATTCGCTACTTCGATCAAATGTCTCGCGCTGTGATGCGTGAAGCGCTGCTGTTTATCACTGTCACCTCTGCGCATCGCTTTTTACAGTTGCTGACATCACGATCACCATCAAGCTCTATTCCATGCCACTTTGCCTTGATAGAACGGTGGCAATCTCAAAATTGGCGTTGTTGCAACGACTAAAAACCATGTTTTTTTGTTACGCACACACGATTTGTTTAACTACTTTTTATTTGACTATGTGTGCGAGCATCACGCAGTTTGTTTTTACAAGATTGTTATTTGACTTCGTCAAAGAACCGTCTCCTTTAGTTTCAACTATAAGTACGTCACCCGATATAAGCCTATTAAAGACGATTAAAGATACACAATGGTATTGAAAGATAAGTTAGTCTTGATAAATTTGCGGAGGTTACGTCTCGAGCTGAATAACCTTCAAATTTGCAATTATTCTCTATGTGATGTGATTAATCAATGTCAGCCATCATATCACAGGTGACGGTGAGTCTAGCATGGCAGATTTGCTTACCTCGAAGACGCCGTCTGACGCATCGTAACTTGTGGGAGGGCTTTGAATGCGACATCTTACATCTTAGGATGCTTATCTTAAATATTAGTCATCAGCCGGTCATCAGTTATAGTCAAAATCCATACAAGAAGTGACAAATCATTTTCTATGGAGCTATAGCAAAACACGTCTGACGGTGGCGCGACTGCACCCCCCCCCCCCCCTCCCCCCGGGTCTCGAGAAAGTGACAAATATGATTTTCGTGACACGTGGTCGACTATGACGACTCCATTTTTACCACTTTATAATATTTTGGCTCACTAAACTACATAGGTACTTTCTGAAAATGACTTCAATGTCAAAATTGACAAAAAGGGACCGGACCTTATTCTTAACTTTCACGCTATATGATCACTTGCGAGGATTGCAGAGGGACAGACTGCACGGCAGCCCCCTCTCGGTGTAGTGTGGTCGCATGGTCGCAGTCACTGCACTGAGGCCGTTCGCAGCCACCTCGAGAAAACTTACTGATTATACTGAATCCAGTCCCGCCTCTTGGTCGTCGGTTCGTGATTGCGCTACAGGGAACCTTACGAATATATATATATATTACATACAAGTTAAAAAAATGTATATAACACGAAACATACACATTGACCAAAGATGGTATTAAGCGTTGCGTCTCCTCACGATCTAACTGAAGGTGACTCTGATATAGCAAGTTACAGGTGATGACTTTTGGGCTACGTTCCACGCGTTTGACGTGTTCGATGCTTTTGACACATTTGACTCTTCACCTCGTTCATATAGAATATTCATCCTTCATTTACACCGTGTCCTTTCAGTGCCAGTACTTACTTATACTGACGTCCCAATCGATGATCAAATATACTGATTCGACTTTTCTTGTAAACCAACTAACTGTGAACGTGATTTGTTGGGTTGCTGGCCTTCTCTTGACCGATTTTTTTTTTATATATCATTGCTTCCACAGCTTATACCAACACCCTTTATCTGCCAATGGCTTACCAGTAGCAAAACTTTTGTGACGTGGTGAAAAAGTGTTGATAAATGATAAATTGATAAGGTGTAGCCAAAAATGATTAACTATGTTGACTTTCTCACACTCGCGTTGGTGACCCGGCACCTCCACCATTTTTAAAAGTCTGTGGGCATACAAATTTAACACGCGAACTCTTGATCGAAAATATTGGAATGTTACTAATTCATTAATTAACTGTGAGAAATTAAGTGAAAAAAGGTAATGACAAGAACTTCATGGTAGTAGGTGTCTGAAGGTGTCAACTGAGGCAATACACTAGTCTAGTTTATAGTTTGTGAATTAATTCTAAAAGCAGCAAAGTTTAAGTCAATACACTATCTGGTTTCCTGCAAAGTTTGCTAAGCCGTAGAAGAAACAGCACTAGAACATGCACATTTGAATGAAGCTCCTTAATTCCGGTATGTGAACTGACGGACCTACTGAAGGAGACGTTGCGTCATGAACGCGGCCTTGCAGCAAAGCAGCTAATTGCCGTCTGAATCGCGTCTGGTACTGGGAATACTCGTCCTCGTCCCACGCCCGCCTAGTGTTTTTTACCTTGGGAACCGTGACGTCACCGACACGATTACACTCGGGTGATTTCATTTCATTATTACGTGTGGCGATGTTCCGTTGAGTGCATTGCTACGTTATTCATGTAGACTACCCTGGTCGGGTAATTCAGCCTGTTTAATTAGACTTTGTAAGCTCGTCGACTTGATAGTGTTTGTGTTGTTTGCCTATTCTTCTCCGATGTGTTGTGTGGTAGCAATATTAACTGGCTTCGTAGGATTAGCAGAACACTTATGATGCAATATTTCTACCAATATAAGTTGTTTTCCTGTAGAATAGAGAATAGAATTTCGAAGCCGATTGATATTGTCGGGATATTGATTGATTTTGAAATATCACAAAAAGAATTCCAAAATTCACTTATTCGTAACGTTTACCACATCGAGTGTTGTGAAGTTTGGAACAATCTCATGTGTAGAAGCGACTCATTTGCCTTGCGACTGTAACGGTGGATTCTGATTTCTAATGTTGGATAAATGATAATGCGTGGATACATTCAATAAATTGATGATTGTACTTACAAACTTGTTTGCGGTTTGTATGTATTAAACAAAAACAAATTCTCAATAAGCGACAACGAAGAGGAAAACAATACGCCATCTTTCTTATCACTTCATTTAACACTTTGTAAGTTGTGCTGGGTGTTTTAGTGTTAAGAAACGGAAAGTTAAACGAATTAACACATTTCTTGTCGGTTATTCAAATGGTCTCTCATTCAGCAGCCTCTAGAATGTAATTCATAAAGAGTAACTTATTTGTTTGTTTAGTTCTTGATCATTGGCTTACATATCCCGCAGGCTCTTCAATATTACGCATCGATGCTGACGAATCCATTCCAATGAGACTATGTTGATTTTCCAATTCCCATTCGTCGTGGTTTTTAATGAAGCTGCGGTATTCAGGGTTCTCGCCTCCCTCACGTCGGTCTAGCTCTCGTCTATCACGCCCTCTCTTCCTTCCACCGTGATACTCGGCTCGCTCGTTGTGGCGGCGGCGGTCAAGCTGGCTTCGACATGATTAAATCGGATTAAATGACGTTCTACGTTCGATCTCATTTTCACCATTTCCGCATGTATAACATTACATCGTTACAATGTCTTTACGTATGTTTTAAAATCGAGGCCTATACCTTATTTTGATACAACAACATCTTGTTCTAATAGAAATCAATCCAGAAATTTAAAAAATCCATCAATCTTTTTAATTTCTGGATTGATTTCTATAATATTAATTACACCTTCGGGAGTGTTTCCCGATCAATGAAATTGAGAAACATCTTGTTTATTTATATAACATTTATTTATAATATTATATATTGGTTATTTTTATTTAGTTGTAATGAAGCTAATAATGAGACATAACTTGCTATGGGGGCTAAGCCCTCTCTGACGTTCTTCAACAATTTAAGTGTACTCTGTATATTGATTTATTGTAATAAATAATAATTATTATAAATTATTTTCAGTATTGGGTTATGGTGACAATACTAATGTACACAACACTATCTGGAAAATATATCAAACGTATTTAATTAATTTATAAAATAATGACACAAAACATTACTATAATTGATTGTTAAAAAATGTAAAAAATGAAATACGAGTGTATCAAAATAAATACACTTCTGCAGAAAAGAATTAAAATATGAAGGTAAAAAATCGAGTAATAAATTAAAGAGGATCATCCACTTTCATGAATAATATGAGGGATCAGGAAGTACAGCCAGGAAATACATGACCTGCAAAGTTTTATTTCATGAGAACTTTTACAGTGCTATTTCAGAAGATAATCTCGTCGCTGCAAAGCTTGTCCGACGAGAGTTGGTTTGCCCGTCAGTAGCTCCCGGGCGGGGTACACGGCGAATTGTATTACTCCCTCGCCGAGTTTCCGCGTAGGCCTACACAGTGTCGGCCGGTCGATGTGTGTCTTCATTCACCCGACAAGCCTGACTATGTTTTATTCCACATGCCTTCTAATTAGTGTCATAGGAACCTAATTGTGACATATACGTGATGGAGGCCTACCTGAGTCTGCATCAGAAAACATATCCGCATCTCGGAAAGCTCTTGCCGCTGAAAAAGACAAACAAAAAAACGGAACAGATATTTCAAACGCCAACTTCAATAAGCCTTTGATATCCATAATCAAATGTATTTATGCAAGTGCTAACAATACGCGGATACTCAACTTCAAAAAATGTATTTACGATTTAACTTAAAGAATTAAGTCCTGTCTGGGCCCGGGGTAGAATTGGCCCAGAGCATGGCTCTGCTAATCGTACAAGGCGATTCAAGAGAAAAAGTCCACCTCGCAAACATCAGCTAGTATAAGAGGGTAGTATATTACTCCCCGAAACTAGAGGCGAGCTCTGGCAATCGTCGTCGGGGCACCTCCCCCTTCCCTTGACGACCTTTCCGACGACGATGACAATGACACAACGAACTATGACAAAGACGATGACGACCGCGACGTGAGAAACCCCCCTTTCCTCCCCTTACCCGTGGCTGGTTATATCCATATCCCCTAGGCTAGAGTGGCGTATTATGACTTGACGGTAAGGTGACCAGACGTACCGGTTAGACCGGTACAGTACCGTTTTCAGAACACTTGTACCAGTGTCCCGAGAGACTCATTAAAATAACGTATTTGTACCGGTTTGCAATTTAGGGGAGAAAGTGTCCTGGTATCTTCTTGTACCGCGCATGGAAGGACAATGTTTTACTTAAAAAAAAAAAAATCTTCTGATTAATACTTCGAGTAAAAACAATGAAATAGTTCTTCTTCCACTTCTAAGAAGATAATTCATTTCTCTAGGGGTGTGCGATTATTATTAATGATTTTGGTGGAGGTGCCGGGTCGCGCACGTGTGTGAAAACGTAAAAATCGTCAGGCCTATATATTTTTGGCGCTACCATACCAATGCTGATTACTTAGCCATAATATAAACCTGAGTTTTTGATACAAATTTATATTCATTTTGGAAGTTTTGAACTTTTTTGGGGCACAAATAATAAAAATATGTCACTATATGTTTGTTTCAACATTTTCATGTAATATTATCACTTACTGAATGTCAGCCATAATAACGTTTGTGCTTGCTCATTAAAATGATCTAGAGAGAGAATCCATTTTTAAATCAATTAGATGTTAGTCGTGTCTTCACGTTTGGAGCCTACATTTAGACTAACATCAAGAAATAAAATTAATATTGTTCATATTGTAAATAATAAATATAGTCAAAGAGTATAATAGTGAAATTTAAAAAAATCAGACGAAGTACTCGGACTCGACTCGAACTCAAAAATTAGGACTCGCACACGGCACACCACTAATTTTCTCAGTCATTATTTGCATTGGTTTTGTGTATAATGGGAAATCAAAATGTACCAATCACACATCTGAACTACGTTTTTTATTAATTACATACCTATACTTATTATTTCGTTGTAAAGACAAAGTTTATTAAAAGTTTCACCATCCATATTACACAAATTATATGCATTTTCAAATTATCTTTATTCTTATTGATTAGGCCTTCATTAGTATGATGCCCTCATCAATGCATTATTATCTGCTGAATGTTTGTATTTTGTTTTATACTATCATTTTAAAACCACTAGATAAAGATTTTATGACTACAAAAATGTACACATTACAACCATATTTAATTCATATTTTCATCTCAGAAAGCTATGTTCTGGGCATTTAACGTAAATATATCTTTAAAAAATAGCTTCAGGCTCTGCCCCAGACCCCGAAATGGTCCGTGAGGTACATATGCTTACACTTCATTATTTGTCCCGGTTTGTAACTTTCAAAATATGGTCAAGTTACTTAACGGTTGACGCATCCTTAATCCAAATAAACAAAATAATTTAGTAATCTATCACAAAAACTTAAACAGTCATATCCTGGATTTACTTTTGTTACTTCTGTCAGCGGCTGGTTTACAAGCATTTGAACAGGAATCATAACGGTTTCCTCTAGCCCCGATATAACATATTATTGAATCCCTGATTAAGGACTTTCATCGACTCTGGGACGAGGGCGAAAAAACCCGTACGGTTCATCTGATCATCCCAGCGAAGTTTTTGTGCAGACCCCATCAGGGCTGGAGCTTGTGAGCAAGTTTCTAGCTCTACTTTGTCCATAGAATGATTGATTCGGGTTTCGAGACAACGCTTTACATGCACACGCGCGTCCTTCAGAGCTTGTGAGGGAGAGGCAAATTATTCCGTGTGGGTCTGAGTCTGAGACTGAGGCGCTATCTATATCATAACCCTCGATGAATATGTACGGTTTATTTCAATTTACTGCTGGAAATTCTGTTACGAGTTTTCGTTTCATTAAACTTTAATCCGACGATGTTTTAATTGAGTTTTAACTTGACGAACTGTTTCAACAACTTCGAGAAGGAAGTTTGGTCACGATTTAGCTTTTTTATTGCAGAGTAAAGTGCATATTTATTATTGAAGGAATTGGTAATTAGTAATGTTTTATCGTTTTTCTTACGTTGTGCAAATCATACAATATAGTATGCCCAAACCCTGTCCCTGTATTAACTATCAAATAAAATTAGCTTCTTAAGAGGGTACGCTGAGCTTGGCCCAACTCAAATGCGCGCAAACAGGTGTTTGATGATTTCTGCTGAACGGTTGGTAATATCAATGCCAAATTTTGAATGGATGTTAATAAGTACTTTTATATTGATATCCGTAATTGGTTGCAAAAAAATAAGCGTTAAAGACCCATTGCGAGACAAAAACTCAAAACGTGAAAAAATGGGAAATACAAAACATGGATTACAACTCTGGAAATTCCCACCAAACCGTTTATCTACGATAAAACCCAAATTAACCTGCGCGTTCACATTCATTTAAAACGTTGGGCTCCATTATGCAAACATCAGCTAAAAAAATCTGTTCACTCGGAATAAATCCCCGAAGTTGACCAAAATTGAGTAAATTTTTGTGATTTCACAAAAATTTAATTCAAAATCAATGAATTAATTTAGGAATACGCGTAATGGATAACATAGATTTATTCTTTATAAACGTTAGTGTGAAATTTGATAATGGTGTTATAAACCGTTTACCCAAAAAATCCAGAAAGCTGAGCGCTTAAACTCGCCTCCGTTCTAGCCTCAGCATACCCTCTTAAGGCTATTCGACCGCGTTTTTCTATTTTCCAAAATATGCTACCAAGTCAAAATATAGTGAATGACTTTGAAACCTGGCTCTTTTAGAAAATCAAAACTATTTTTTCAAAATTTTCTGATCCGGTACACGGCCAATATCGCCATCTCAAAATAATTTCAAACTTCAATTCGCCAAGGCGTTTCAACGTAGGGTGTTGTGTTTTTGTGACATTAAATTTCAACTGGTTTTCTATAGGCTGACTGAGAGATTTTTCTTTTAACAATTGTCTTTCCTCCGAATTTTTTTGTTTGGCGGTACAAATCGGTACAAAATACGGACAAACGAAAAAATTCGCAGGAAAGACAATTGTTATAAAAAAAAAGTTCTCTCAGTAAGCCTATAGAAAACCAGTTAAAAATTAATGTCACAAAAACACAACACCTATACGTTGAATGGTGTGCATTGGCGAATTGAAGTTTGAAATTATTTCGAGGTGGCGATATTGGCCGTGTACCGGATCAGAAAAAAATAGTTTTAATTTTCTAAAAGTGACTGGTTTCAAAACCATTCACTATAATATGTTGACAAGGCGGCATATTTTGGTAAATAGAAAAACGCGGTCGAATAGAGGTTATTTTATTTATGTATTCAATTAGTGGTTGACATTCAGCCCACTGAATCGCGTATTTTAGGTGACTTATTTCGAGTTTTTGAACATGCTGTACAGTGTACTGATTAAACAATAGTAAAAAAATGTCTAAATTAAATAATAGTTTGTAGGCAATATGTATGTTTTTTATACCTACTTCTAGATATGCAATATTCCGTAAATTGTTTGCCGATAGAGCCGCTATTTTGAGGATTTTATTGGATCTCGGTCTTGACGTGTTACCTTGCACATTAGCCCGCTTTTGTTTGTGGTCATAGTCAAATCCGACCTACCAAGGATCGAAATATTTCGTTATTTAGAGAGATGACTTTCGTAGTGGTCGGTTACTGCATGCACTTCGAGAGGATGTAGCCTAGAGTGCGTGCTTCCACGCTGTGATCTGTCAAGTGTAGCCGTACACCCGCATCGTTTGTGCAAGGACGTCTATACCGGCAGGCAGGTTATAATTAGCCCGATAGGACCTCACACTCAGTATAGGCCAGGGTTAAGGAAGGACAGAGCGAGCTCAACAATTTGCATATACATATAAACTGCGTGGGTGTGGGCTTTTCGTCCAGTTTTGGTTTTAAGCTTTTTTAGTTCAGTCAAAACCTTTATTTGCAAATGTGGGATCGACAATTCAATTATAAATAACATATTACTATACCATTTGTATATGTGTATATGTCCTGTCAATGTTTTCCTTCGAAAAGTACTACATGATCGTATCGGTAACCCATGTAAATTACCGAACTTTTAAAATTATTTAATATTTAAACTTGAGCTTGATTAAAATTTGATCTACACCCTTAAATTACGATCAGTGCTGCAACTACTTTCAAGTCCACTTCTCTGCTTACCCTCCCGCCATTTTATTTTCTATATGCATATTCTTTGGGGTCGTACATCACAGTCTCGCAGACCCCCGACCTCGCTGACCCGTTATTTCATCTGATTTTATTTTGCTGATCAAACAGTCAAGTCCATTGACATTTATGTGTGTAACTACTAGAAAAACATCGGTTTTTATTTTCCAACTTTTCATTCGAACGTTGTTTACATTTCCTCCGGTCATGTTTGCTTAACATTCCATTAATTAAAATCGGTGCAACTCTGCGGTCTGGGCGTCGAGCTCGATGCGGCCGGTGCTGCTGGCTTAGCAGGGCTCACAGAATGTTTGAGCTGGACGAGTTCGGTCGCGGTCGCTTAGCCGGTTCCCACTCGAACACCGAAGTTAAGCAACCTCGGGCGTGGTCAGGGGGAGAGTGGGTGACCGCTCTACCTCAAAACCTTGAAACTAGTGTAACGGCTTCGTTCTCCCCTTTCCTCCCCCGACCCGTGGCTGGTTCTGACCAGTATGGGCGCCCTTAATCCAAATAAACCGCATCCTCGACGTCTGCTCGGCAGTCCGGGTTAGTGGAGGAACCTTTGTCAAGGTTACACCGCCTTTCGGATGGGACGTAAAGCCGTTGGTCTCCTTGGTCCTTTTCGTAGGAGTAGGCTACGTGCCGGTACTGGGATTCCTCTCCTCCCTTCTCTATTAAATTTGCACTTGTGGATTGCATTATCCGTTGCAATTAGAGACTTAATAATGTGTATTTGCACTATGTCGCTTATTTAAATAAATAGCTGCTCCATCGGAAGTTTGCAGATGGTGACGTCACCTGCGGGCTAGTTCTAGCCAATCATCGGCCCCTAATTTAAAATAATGATCGCTCATTGGCCTTCCCGGCCCCGCCGATGCCGCTAGCATCTGCATTTTTTCGATGGATCAGCTATATATGTGATTGACTGCGATAATAGAAAATATGAATACAGTACGTCTACAGAAATATTAGGATTATGGGAACTACACCACATATGCAATTACTTACGTTATTATCTTTTACCTTCATTAATCACCGAGTTGGATACCATATATTATACATTTCGTACCGACAATACGATTTTTGCAATTTCTTAAGTCTTTGTATACACCCGCTGTCATCCGCATCCACATCAGGAGTAAAACATAATATGTTTCTACCTACCCTACAACAGCTCTTGCACTCACCCGGTCATTTTATTAATCCTCTCACATCTGCCACTAAATAAGTAGAATACGTAGATTAGTAACAATCAGCGCTCAGCAGCCATATTTTGCAAGTGCGAACAATGTCGTAAAACAAGTTTTATGTTATCATTGTTTCATATAATCTATGTTCTCTGAAGAGTGATTGCAAAATGTCTTCTATATCTTCGTCACCGGTTCGAAATAAAATAATACTCTTAAAATGCACCCAAAATTTGTATACTACTTGTGAGCTCCGAATTTCATATTGAATATTGATTGATACATGCA
The DNA here is from genome assembly GCA_024449915.1 of Sweltsa coloradensis. Lineage (NCBI taxonomy): Eukaryota > Metazoa > Arthropoda > Insecta > Plecoptera > Chloroperlidae > Sweltsa > Sweltsa coloradensis. The sequence goes on from JAMZAV010001398.1 coordinate 432,989, forward strand.
ATTTGGTTCTGCTTCCTTTGGATTTCCAAACGCAAATAGCGCGCCGTATATATAGGCGCTCCACGCTAAGAAAGCAGTTGCGCGCGCTTTTAACGGGTGAATTGTAGCCATTCAGCAGGCCCCAATTTGAAATAACGATCTCTGATTGGCCCGTCGAAAGCGCGCGCAACTGCTTTCTTAGCGTGGAGCGCATATACACATTTGTAATAAGGGTTTATTGAAAACTTGAAACTGTTAATTTTTTTCAGCCTAGTTTGTATATGCGTGATTACGATTTCTATTGGTATTGTCACGTTTTTCGAGTTCCTACCACAAAGCATTTCCAAGGTTTCGACTTGCGTTGTTGCCAAAATGTCTAAAGTATTTGATGCGCTTACAACTAGGCCTATTCTATAGAGAACGAGTGGTTCAGCCACGTTTTACGTTTGTTTCGCATCTCGTATGTGAGTGCCGAGTGGTGTGGAATATTGCTTGCACCGTTACACGATATGCCCGTGTAAAATATGTAAATATTATCCAGCACTTGTTTGATTGTATGTCGAGCAATGCGTGCAGACAGTGGCAAACCCAAACGCGCACTTTTTGCCTCGTTTTCCACGCTCTTGGTAATACATACGTGTTGATGGTCGATATCGTTCTCAATACAATGCAGGGAAACTCACTCCATCTTGGGGAATGGTCTCAAGCACCCGCGATTATCATAGGGAACACGGTTTGTCACAACTGACGATGCTATTTGTGCGAGATCGAATGTTTTTCCCCTTGAAACGAACAAGATGGCCTCAGACTTTGAATCACTGGCTGTCTAGACGGTCGAACCCGTGGCCTCTGAGTCATCCAGGGGATGTTTCATCCCTAGGGATCCCCAAGACGCTCCGCCCTAGAACACAATCGGGTTTCTTCCCGTCCAAGTGCATAGACATTTACTGTAACGACTTATACAACAGATTACAGCTAGGGTCTTTAAACCAGTCTATAGTAGGTCAGGCTAATATCAATAAACTTGGGGGTTTCGCGCCTTATAAAACTTTTCTTCGGCGAGGATCAAAGTACATATACATTTAAAGTTTCGTGTGAAAAATCTCGATAAAGTCTGATGTCCTTCGATTTCGATTTGATTTGTATTTATCTATTTTTAACGTAACGCCTAAGTAAGTAGCGTATGTTGTAGTAAGTTGTTAGAAAACGACGTAGTCCCATTCACAATCTTCGTTGCCGGCTTGTATAAATGTGTATGTACACTGAAAGTTAATTTTGATGACAGCTTATTTGCGTATCGATCGGGTAGCTGTGTCCGATTGTGTTACGACTAATAGCCATACTTCAAAATAGGATTATTTATCAAATCCACTAGCATTAAGCCAAGTACAAATCGATATTGCTTAACAATGCAAATTTAGTGACGTCAGTAAATAGTTCTAAGTGGTGGCTGGTGCACTCAAAACGGAGAGTTATTTGTAATTTGTAATGTAATTAATGTAGCTACTTTTCGCCATCACTTCTCCTCGAGAAGGCATTTAATAACACTAATATTTTTACTGCCTCCCCACAACGTAGTGTAGGTAGTTTCTAAGAGTTTTAATATTGGCTATCTTGAAATTTCTCAGTCGTCATACCTACTGACTGCATTATGCGTTACATTTAGTTTTATCAAATACGCGTCCTTATTTCAATGGCACGCAACCCATATGCCTTGACAAGCACCCCACCCCAAAAATCCTAAATAGGGAGCGAAAAACTTGGTTCATGTTATGTTATACGGCTTTAAAATATTTTGGTGGAGGTGCCGGGTCAAATTTCTTTTTTATAAATTTATTTTATGAAAAAACATCCTTTATCATTGAAGGAAAGATATCAACAAAAACGGCAATCAGAGGTCATATTCAGTTTTTATCTAAAAATGTGAAACGCAACAGAAAGGTCAGTCCGTGTTGTTGGCTGTTTGTTTGTGTATAAGACGGACGAACAGAAAAGGGATCATATCGGGGAGCTTTGCGCTACTTTTTATTTTTCATAAGTTTCATTGATATTTTTATTATCACAAATATCGCAAGGATATACTATTAGCGCTTAATTTTGAATAATTATGATATTTTTTTGGTCTTTATCACAATTTTAAGGCATATACTATTAGCGTTTTAATTTGAATGATGCATGTGGACAAATTTTACAAAAGTTTTCTTACGATCTATCTGGCTCGTTTTCTTTTACAAGATTACTGCATTCTCTTTTGGCTTGGCCGTGGGGTTTACCGTTCCTAACCTAACTAGGATCGTATTATATTGGTCTATTATATTCAGAAACCAAGATTGAATAGTCTTCTAGTGCAATGTATTGATCTATTGGTAATAAAATTAATTGATCTTGGTGCCTCTCAACATTTTGCTAATGTTCTTTCTCGGATAATAATCCCTCGTCGAAATTGATATTGGTAGTTGAACCATCAATTAATGTCGTCAACAGATAGAGCCGGGGACTCTTCCAGTTTGTTCCCCATTCTGGGCATTATTTATTCACTTATACTGTACACTTGTACACAAGTACTATGTCTCTACTAACGCCCGTATACGCACTCGTTACTTAGTGTCTGAAATCACATAACTGTAACACAATGAGTGATTTTCAGAGTACTTCGGATCAATTACGTCAACTGCTTGTTTGGTGCCCCCCCCCCCTCCCTTCCCATTGGCCTTCATTATGGATTTCCTAAAACAGAAACTTAACACAACACATAACTTCAGTTCAAGTCCTGTGTATGAGCACTGAACAACCTAGTTTGATGTAAGCCCTGTCATATATAGCGGACAACTTTCAAAGTAGATACACGAAATATTTTTCAAAATTGATTTCCCATCGTCAAAAAAAACTATTGATTCTTGATCATAAGAATATTTTCGAGTGATTGAGTCAATGAAGTTAACAGTTATATTTTCATTCATTGTACTTGTTAATAATTGCCATATTTTTTTACGATTTTGTCGCACATTATATAATAGCCGATTTACAAAACCATTAAATAGCTGTTGTTTTCTCATTCTAGGTGAGTCTTGTAACGCAGTTGACCGCTACCGATACATTAAAGAAGAATCACGGTAACAATCTTTACGTATGAATCCTATCTTAGTCTGTCATTTCCCGACAACTTTACGGCTCTCGTTCCAACCTGAACGTCTACCGTACATATAGGTTATATGCGATCTTCTGTCTGTCTTATATATCACGTTTATGTGAATATACGGTATATATGGCAGATTCTTTTCCCCGAGTTTACCGAATTTTTTTTAACCGTCGTCCTAACCCTCACCACATTTCGGTTATGAAATATGTATTTATTATTACAACAACAAACTAAACAAAGCGAAACAACGTGTGATATATGTTAAGGTTTTTGTAATTCTACATTGGTTTATCTATATTTGATGAGCTAAATGTTACACTGACAATGTAGAGCTTTTTTGTACAAAAAGGCAAAATATCCCAACTTTGGTCTCGTTATAACATTTTTGCTTGACAACTTCAGTAGGCCTACCTAGCTTAGCTAACTTTTTGTTTAGTGGGCGATCCGTTTGTTTTGAACAGCGTGCTATTGATCGGTGATCTGGTCGCGCCATTTAAATTTGTTTCTGTTAAGTTTTTCTATTTAATTATTGGTAGGTTAAAAAACGTTGTAAGTAATATTATGAACAACATTCAATTTCTCTCTCGAATTTTAGTCTATATTTTTTTATTCTTTATTGACAACGGGGCGGGTGTTGAATCGTTTCCTTTAATAGGGCCTTCACACTTTTGTATACAGGTGGTAGGGCGTACGGAATACCGTACAGAACTTTATAATAGCGGTATCATCTTTTCGTGTCTCTTCACTACTGATTTGAGTCTTAAACTATTCTTTTCCCTGCTGTTATTGTTTTACAAGTCATCAGTTTATTCCCAGAGAGAATTGGGTAGTAAAGAATGTGGGCCTAAACTTAGAAATGTTTCGGTTTAGAGAATTATCTTCTTGGTGTTCTCTAACAAAGCTCTTGATACGCAAAATGCCGATGGTTTGCGTGGATTTATAAGAAATAAATCATCGCAGTTTCCTGAGAGATTTTAGCCACTATTGAAAGATCGATATTCCCCAAGCATAGAATGCTTCATTCAATTCATATTTAATTTTATATTTCATAAAAGTCTTTCTCATACATTCATTTATCATGTCTATGCTTCTGACTTAGCTTCAATGTCGTCATCCGTTTTACCGGTTCATTTATTTCCGCATCTCTTTCATGTGATGGCGTGTCTCCTGATCTTTTCCGCTTGGCTAGTCCTGCTTATGCTTTCACAGTTAATATAGTGAAAACCAGTATTCCCTAGATAAGTGGTTAACGAGCTTTTCAACCATCCATTAACCAGGTTGTATCGAGTCTTGGTGGTAGGTACCTTTACGTTTTAAATATTGTGTTCTTCGTTTAGAATTCTAAAATTTCCTTATACTGCTGGACCATTAATCAAGTTGTATGTATCTCAAAACCATAACAACTTGTTAAGCTGAATGAAACACGGCTAAAATTTACATATCGCCACAACAAAGTTTATTCCGCGGAACATGAATTATTATTCTCATTTGTAGTATAACGTTGAACTTGCCCACAAGGAAGCAAGCAACCGCAATCTACTTCTACAGTGGCCACAGCCACCCACTGCCACCTTTTAATGATCGGATCCACTTTGCGTCACTCAAACCTGCAAAAAATGCATCCTGCTGTTCTGCCGAAAAACGCTCCAGCAGTCGAAAGGGGTCGGGTGGGTCTGGGTTTAGCCGAGGGTCGATCAATGGAAGATTGCGAGCACGAGTATGGGAGTGGGCCCCTGGATGTGTAGGCAGTTGGGCAAGGCTGGCGCATCTGAGCACCGTCTTGTTGGGCCAGGTCACTCCGGAGAGACCACTGGATACTGGCATCTCGTGCCTCGTAAGTATTCTCTGGCAGACACATTGGGGCAATGCTAAGTGCGGCCTGAGATTACTTTTTAATTCACTGGCTTCACATCCCCCCTAACGGCAACATATTGTAAGTTTATATTTTCGTCTTGAACCTACCTGACACTGAACCGATATCAAAACAAATTGTATATTTGAAAATCGTATCAAAACCTATAGCCGCGTATTGGATCTAAAACAAATCCTAAGCCAACAGGTTAAAAATTATGTTTTTGTCTTTTTTTTGTGAGGGGGAGGGGCGGGGGAGTTTGTCATACAAAAGGATATATATATATAACGATACCATAGGCCACTGGATGTTGGGAACAGGTGCAATGTTAGACGACCCTTATTTGCACTCTATACAGAGCTTAACTTCACAGTTGTTATCTGATATGACCAGACGTGTCGTGTTAACTGGCACAGGGAGAGAATGAGGGAAATGTGATAGGAAATACATAATAAATCTTAGACTATATAAGAAAAAAATAGGGTGTTTAGAAATGTAAAATAGCTCAATATGTAAAATGTAAATAATAACTTATACAACTTGATCGTGAAACGATCGTGGAAATTTAGTAAAATTAACACTACAACTAATTTAATTGACACATAACTTGCAATATCCACTTACTATTTTTTTTAAAAATAAAGGTTACCTGCAACTACAAGTTATTAATCATCAGCTGAAAGCACGTATACAATTGAAACTTGGGAGTTGTGTTAATTATTTAAACACCAAACCAACGCTATTTTCCATTTTAGATTATTTTTCGAACAAGTGCATATTGATGGCACTCTAGGTTTTGCAACTTGATTCTTCAAATAATACGCATGTGATCAACGCTTACTTACGAATACGTTACCTCTGTTCGGTTGATCTGTTGTGTGATACTGTTAGCAAAATGTTGTGTCCTATAATGAGGCAGCCAGTTAGCTTCAAAATATGATTAGACGAACCATGAACCAAGAGATAATGATTAGGTAATCTATGCTAGAGGTGTGCTAATTCGATTGACCATAGAAGCCTCGCATTAGCACCGTTACATGAGTCTAATTATCACACTGCGAGTAGTCAGATAATCAATAGTAAATTGTTACTCGCAGTCCTAATGATGTCGGTACAAATAAAACCTGAACACCAATACATCATTCGAACACCATCATCAATACAAATAATAAAATTCGCGTTGATTGGTCATACTCGTACATCTGGCATAATGAAGATAGGACTAATGTTATAATTCCAGGGTTCCCACAAACATTTTAGTCATGTAAGGCAATGCAAATTCACAGCGGCTACATAATGATGAAAGACAAAATGCTTAATTCAACATTTTTCCATAAAATCTCAGCGAAATTAAGTATCTTACTTCATAAAACCGGGATTATGCTAATTGCCTTAATGTACATTTATTTACTTATGAAGATAAAGGACGATATGAAATACAACGTTACGTCTAAAAGTAGGCTGTAGTATTTCTAATAGTCTCGGAATGTGATGATGATAATATAAATAACAATATAGCAAGGCAATTCCTAAATCCAATACAACTCAGTATTTTTGCAATAAATTGAACGAGAATTCTAAAGAAAACGCTCGGTCAAGATTTTTCAAAATTTCACTCTTGAGTCTATATATATTTTTATGCATTGGTCATTTGTATTCTTGAGGTAAGCTACTTTTATAAATATTTGGGGATCTTGTGATGTGTTTCGACCTTCGTCAGATTCGGGCACTAAGTATAGCGCAATAACACAATAATGTTGAGATGCGGACAAGCACACGTACGTTTCTATCGAACATCGCTCACTGGCGGGAAGCTAAGTGGAAGTGATTGAAAAGAACGCCCTGGACCCTCGTCATGTAGAGGGTAGTGGGTAGTCCGTGATGTGAACCTCTAATGCCGACGCCGGAGTATCAGTACATCAGCGCGCAAGGATTTCGTACACCGTCAAACAGTCGAATTGTATTATATACTACAATTCAGAAATTAAAAAAGTCCGCCCCAACCGGAATCGAACCACGGATCTCCCGCATTCCAGACAGGCGTCTTCGATTCCCGGTTGGGGCGGACTTTTTTAATTCTGAATTGTAGTATATAATATCAATTACACATACGGGAGTGTTTCCCGACTAAACAAATCGAGGAAAAAGTCGAATTGTACTCCATACAATACCTCTAGTGAGATAGGCCTACTCATGGTTTGCAGGGTTGGTTTCATTCTTGATAGTAAATACATTACTTTACCGTGCTCACTTCACTTGTCGGACCTAGCAAATGTTGCAAACTATGCAGTTGATAATAAAGACTTTGTACTGTTTATCTATAATTGAAGCTTTCCAAGTGCCGAGTGAGTTGTAACGAACCAGCGATGCCAAGCCTAACTCTGTGGCAGTGATGTAAAAAAAAAATTGTGGATTGGCCAATAACTTAGTCATCAATGACGTTAGAAGAAGGAAGGTTTCTTGGGCAGTGCAAGTTGCATTTTGCATTATTATTATTAGATGGATTGTTAAAGCTTCGGTCATCGTCGTGCAACCATGGTGTCATCTCCTCGATATAGTAAGCTTATAGGTTGGCGGGTGAGTTTGGAAGTTTGACGGTCATTCGAAAGCCAAGATTTCGCCCCTTTCACTAACAACTTACTGGGAAGGTTCTTTGAAGACAAACGTTAACTCAGTAAGTTGCGTTCTGTTGACTGGATGAGAAAAGCGGCTTAGAGGCTCGAATCCATGAACAACACTTGTTGCCTACAACATAATTTCACTTTAGAACTGGCAAGGAGATAAATTATTGCAGATTGGCAGAAAATATGAATCCGCTGTCCTCTGGTGTGTCAATTAGAGCGCTTACAATATCGCTTACCTATAGAAAAACGCGTTGATGTTACCAGAAATACGTTACAGTAGTTACACTATTCTTTAAGAAATCTACGAACTTTTCAGCGTAACGTATTGTAGTCGTTCTTGAACGAAAATGAAATATTATCATTCTTGTTTGTATATGTTCGTTCCAAATTCGTAATTGTCCCTTGGCCGTTGTTGCCAAGTTTCCGTATTTATGTGTGTTTATTTCTCCTAGTTTCAATGAGAACTACGGCCACTTTGCTTGGGAACTATACTCAGAATTCGGACAGTTTGGCAACAATCATGATCTAGGTCGGCGAGTGGCATCGTAAAATCAATCTTTTTCGTGTCACGTTACTTCTGGTTTTCAACATTTTGAATTTTAAATTTTGTGTGATTCAATATACACAGTTTAGACACCCAACCTCCTATGGGTGAACTTGTTTTATAAGGTTTATTTTATCACTCCCTACACAAAATTTCATGTTCGTCAATGTATGCACAGTACGTATACTCTAAGTGGTTTACAAGATAACGAATTAAGTTTCACCTTGCGCCCTGGCGAAATGCTAGTTCGTGTAAGTGATAGTGAACGTAAGCCAAGAATATGCAAAGCTCATCTTTTCACCCAAGAAGATATTTCCATAGTACCTCCGTATTTTAAATATACGAACTCATCTCAGCAGAAAATTACTGTAGGGCGTTCTGCCGCCACAAGTTTATTAGATCTAACTTTGTTGCAACTAAAACACATCCTATCCGCTGTGTGGCATTTATTTCACACATCCTCTGACGTGACGCGAGGAGTCTTTGGATTGTAGACTTTTGCACCGGATTGTTATGCGTTTTCACCATCATGTTATTCATCATCGATTCGCAATGTGTTTTGCGAACACAACATTTCGTGTAAAGGTGCTCATCATTTGGAAATAAATCTAAATTTGGAACTAAATCTGCCACGATTGAACCAGTCTCTTATAATGCTTACACACTTATTCACATTAACGAATTGCTTAGATTTAAATAATTTTGAAACGCAATTGAAATTTGAAGTGTTCAGTTTTGAGAGCATAACAACCTACACCGTTATATAAAGGAAAACGTATTTATGTTTTGTCTCCAATTTCAGTATCTAGTTGATGGTTTGTAGTTGTTAAATTTAGTGCCGTCATTGGAATTGTTCAGCATTGGAAAGAGTTTAGTGGGAACAACTCTTTATTTAAGGCTTTCTCAGTACATTATAGAAATAATTGCAATATAAATAGTAATAGTAAGAAAAACCTTTTTATTTAGAAACAAATTTTCGAAAACTGGCAGCCATTTCCGTCTTTATGCTATGAAGAAACAAAAATGATTATCAAAAACATATAAAAACACACAAGGGGCAATAGCGAAGGTAGACGAAAGCCAAAACCTTGTACTTATTTGTCCCTTAATTGTTTGTTTTGGCATGTTATAATAACTTTTTTCATAACCTGATGACGTAAATGGCTGCAGTTTTACAAAGTTTAAAAAATTAAAAAAATTAGAGTTTTTATCACATTTTGTAGTTATAACTTGTAGTGTTAGGTGTTTAGTACCAGATGATCCGATCAAATATGTGCTTACGGAAAAGCCTGCATTTAATTAAATTACTAAAAAGTGGGTCGGCTTATTTTCCCGGATGTCTGTGAGCCTGCGGTGGGTCCCATGCTGCACTGAACGCATAATCCGCTTAGGTTGGACGTTCAGCTCCTACTCGCAACACTAATGACAGCGTCTCTAATTAATTGGAACGGAGAGGATTTGAAACAAAGTATATGTCACGCTGTTTGGGTGCTAACTGTAACTACATACCTTCCAATTAACTAATAAACCTGAGCTGATGAGGAGCTTTTCATCGTTGTGAAAGTTAAGCTGTCGAGAATGAAAAAGACAAATTAAGAATGTAATATAAATACTTGATTATGTTGAGAGTTGCATACAACTACAAGTACGTTCTAACTTGAGTTTAAGTAAACTATTCATTAAACAACTACTCGCCCATTTTGCATGTAAATAATTTCTATTGGGTTAAAAAGCGTTTAAACATATTTAAATTGTAATGAACAATGTGAGAAGAATATATAGCTAGGCTATGGGGTTGATAAAGTTTTCGAAAATTAAAAGAACATTGACGCATTCAATTCAAATTTGGTTTTAGCGAATAATTGTATTATTTAATTTCAAATGGAGTCGCCTCTCTATTTACAAACTTGATTCACATTATTTTACGACTTTTCCTGATAAGACATATTCTTAGCTATAAAACACACACCAGCTGTTTTTGGTTATGATACTCTTGGTAATTTCAACACTCCCACGTTCTGCATCTGGAACTACTACTGTATATTACATCATTAGTGGTGAGAAACCCCACTCAGACTTAGAACGATGTGCTACAGCTTGTTCAACTTCTTGACGCTGTTCGACGGAAGTATCATGACGCAAGTAAACGGGTGCATGGCGCTCACCTTATCGTTCACGACATTTAGGTCTCTTCGCTTTCCGTTCCGTCATCTCGCTTGAATTTGCCTTCACCACAGAGTTTGTGTTCTATGTTCAAGACAATACTGCTCCACGTTACTCAAAACGTATACTTCGCTTGTATAAAAAGGTTATTGACCAAATAGTAACGATAATATATAGGCAGTCGAAGAGAACGATGGTTAATTGGTGTTGCTGACTGATATCGGTAGTGTCAATGTTTACACTTGTGCAGGGGATACTTACGTAGAGTTAAAGTTTTAGTGAGCGAGAACATTTTGTAATTACTGTAATGAAGTTTATGCTGACCACGATCAAGTATTTAACGTGCCATGTTTGGGGCAACAAACAACAACAATTAATACAGATAATAGATAATTGCCCGTTTATCAATTAAAACTATGGTTAAAAAGTACTACACTCACTTTAAAACAAGTAGGCCTACAATACACATATATATTTCGATTTGATCACCGGTTAGCAATGCGCATGTATGTTTTAGGATTGTTTCATTTCATCCTGAGATCTTGTACGTATTATTTCATATTCACCAACGTTTATTACTCTGTAAGGTTATTTTGTATGTTGTTTGTTTGCGATCGGTCAAAAGTTAAGGTAAACGTAAAGTTTGTATTCATAGCTTCAAATAAATAATAAATAAATAAAATAAATTGTATTTAGAGTCTACCCACTTAGTTATATAACTGATTTTCAGTGGGGGACAGTAAATCAAAGCGACTAAGCCAACCCTGTAGGCCCCGACGCAATCGACAAGTGAGCGATAACCAACCAAAGATCGATATTTTTTAATAGGAAATATAGCAATCAGTGGTATGGACAGTGCGAACACCCTAGGATCAACGCCAGAATCGAACAAAGCCGATTCAGTACAACACTGAATTGATAATGTGCTTCGTTGCTAGGACGGCTCCAAAGTCACCGTTTACAAACTCATAAGACAAGAACTGATGGACTTCAGTCCAAATCAGAAGTTAAAAAACTTTGACTTTGGCGGAATCCAAACCTGGACCTTCTGCATTGGAAGCAGATACGCTAACCACAAGACCAACGAGCCACATTACACACAAATCAGATACTGTGCTTCATCCAACTACAATCATTCGGTATGTTATGTTGAATACTAAGTATTGATACATTAAGTTAGCAATTACATCTTTACTAACAAAACGTGAAATTTGAATGGTCAAAGATTCGTACTAGTCACTAGAGCATAGTATTCAATGCATAGTAATAAAAACACGTCCTGTTTTAGTTTGTTTGGTATCAGTTTATAGCGGGTTGGAGAATGGCAGTTTGGGTCTGGGTCGTCCCTGCCTGAAGGCGAACATTGATCATACTGTCGAAACATTTTTCAAATATTACCACAGCTCACTGCGAGAGGCGAGGGCAATTTGCCGTTGACACGTACTACACACGGTGTGGGTGTTGTGTTGCACTTTGTCATGTCAGCATTTATATTTCAAGTGGTAACACCTCGAAATCACCCCAACTCTGCTTGGTGTATAAGGTGCTTGAGTGTGTAGCGCACCGCGGCTTGGCTGCGGCGCCCTAACGGGCACCTAGATCCTATCCGCTGTGTGGCGTTTATTTCACACATCCTCTGACGTGACGCGAGGAGTCTTTGGATTAAACCGTTAAAGATTGTTATGCGTTTTCATCATCATGTTATTCATCATCGATGTCGCAATGTGTTTTGCGAACACAACAAACATGTTTAACTCCCTTTTCGTGTAAAGGTGCTCATAATTTGGAACTAAATCTGCCACGATTGAACCAGTCTCTTATAATGCTTACACACTTATTCACATTAACGAATTGCTTAGATTTAAATAATTTTGAAACGCAATTGAAATTTGAAGTGTTCAGTTTTGAGAGCATAACAACCTACACCGTTATATAAAGGAAAATGTATTTATGTTTTGTCTCCAATTTCAGTATCTAGTTGATGGTTTGTAGTTGCTAAATCTAGTGCCGCCATTGGAATTATTCATTATTAGTATTGAAAAGAGTTTAGTGGCAACAAGTATTTATCTAAGGCTTTCTCAGTAGGTACATTATATAAAATATTGTAACATAAATAGTACTAGTTAGAAAAATATTTTTTTTGTTAATAGAAACAAATTTTCGAAAACTGAGAGCCATTTCCGTCTTCATTCTGTGAAAAAAACAAAAATGTAATTATTAAAAACATATAAAAACACACAAGGGGCAATAGCGAAGGTAGACAAAAGCCAAAACCTTGTACTTATTTGTCCCTTAATTGTTTGTTTTGGTATGTTAAATGTTAACTTTTTTTCATAACCTGAAGACGTAAATGGCTGCAGTTTTCGAAACGTTTAAAAAATAACAAATTAAGAATTGTTATCACATTTATAATTGTAACTTGTAGTGTTAGGTGTTTATTACCAGATGATCCGATCAAATGTGCTTACGGAAAAGCCTGCATTTAATTAAATTACTAAAAAGTGGTTCGGCTCATTTTCCCGGATGTCTGTGAGCCTGCGGTGGGTCCCATGCTGCACTGAACGCATAATCCGCTTAGGTTGGACGTTCAGCTCCTACTCGCAACACTAATGACATCGTCTCTAATTAATTGGAACGGAGAGGATTTGAAACAAAGTATATGTCACGCTGTTTGGGGTGCTAACTGTAACTTCATACCTTCCAATTAACTAATAAACCTGAGCTGATGAGGAGCTTTTCATCGTTGTGAAAGTTAAGCTGTCGAGAATGAAAAAGACAAATTAAGAATGTAATATAAATACTTGATTATGTTGATAGTTGCATACAACTACAACTACGTTTTAACTAGAGTTTAAGTAAAACCATTCATTAAATAACTACTCGCCCATTTTGCTTCAATTGTGATGAACAAAGTGAGAAGAATATATAGCTAGGCTTCAATTGTGATGAACAAAGTGAGAAGAATATATAGCTAGGCTATGGGTAAGATGAAGTTTTCGAAAATTAAAAGAACATTGACGCATTCAATTCAAATTTGTTTTTAGCGAATATGTGTATTATTTAATTTCAAATGGAGTCGCCTCTCTATTTACAATTTTGATTCACATTATTTTACGACTTTTCCCGATAAGTCATATTCTTAGTTATAAAACACACATCAGCTGTTGTTGGTTATGATACTCTTGGTAATTTCATCACTCCCACGTTCTGAATCTGGAACTACTACTGTATATTACATCATTAGTGGTGGAGAACCCTACTCGGTGCACTCAGACTTAGAACGATGTGCTACAGCTTGTTCAACTTCTTGACGCTGTTCGACGGAAGTATCATGACGCAAGTAAACACCTTATCGTTCACGACATTTAGGTCTCTTCGCTTTCCGTTCCGTCATCTCGCTTGAATTTGCCTTCACCACAGAGTTTGTGTTCTATGTCCACGAATACTACTCCACGTAACTCAAAACATATACTAAAAAGGTTATCTTAACAAAGAAAGGGTATTCACGACACATTCGATGAGACTCTATATATAGTGCGTGACGCGTTTTATTTGGATTTCACTATTTCACATAACAATGATAAACGTATGTATGTTGTAACATAGATCAATGAAATTTGAAGTTTGGTGATTTGATGAAAAGTAAAATACAAAACATGCTAGAAAAAAATACTGTGGAAATTCCTTTGTTTTTTGTTCTGGAAGACATATTTTTGTTTTAGATGTCATTTTTAGGAGTAAAAAAAATCTGCAACCTAAAACTTCGATTGTTCTATGAAACAATATTAACAAATGTTTTACAATCCATTTGTAAACAGGGAAAATTTAAATAACACTTGCTACGCGTTCGAGTCGACGCGATATATGCTGCACTGCCCCATAGCACTGGTTTATAGTGAGATGGGATACGCTTTTCTTCGTAGACGCGGACAATTAATTTGATCGACTTCTGCAAGCGACGTCCACATTCGACGCCGCTTCGATCTCGGCTGATTAAACCACGGGCCGATACACTACTGGGTCAAGTACTGAACCAACCTTAACGTAGACTCGATGAGAATGTAGCTAGTTATAATAATTAAGGTATGTTCCAACTGTATTATCTTGTCATACCCAACTTCAAGTATGGATAACGTTATATATTACGTGATAAAACCCCGTCTGTGCCCGGAATAGAACGTTGCCCGGAGCATACACGCTCAGCTGATCATAGTAGACGGCGATGAAAGATGCAAATACCATCTCGCAAACATCAGCTAGTACACACGGGAGTATTTTACTCACCGAAGCTAGAGGCGAGCTCTGGCAGGATGGAGGTGTGGGTCGCCGTAAGGCTTTCGTGAGTCTCAGCCATTTGCAACACACTTCGTCATATTTTCTTCTAGTCGTCTTCTCAATACGTCTTGACCTTTCTTTTTCCTTGACATTTTCTTTGAATGGTTTTTGCATATAAATAATTTCGAATTTGAAGATTTTTTTGTCTTTCACATGATATAAGATCTAATGTATAAGAGCTTTGAGTAGCGAATGGTGATTCTTTAGTTGGAATAGGCTTAAATACTTTGTGTTTTGATTATTGTAAAAAGGTTGCTATAAATGTCAATGCTTTGAGGCGTATACGGTCATACGGACTTATTTCCAGCAACTTCTAACAAGCTCGACGAATATTAATTTGGGCTTTACTTACACTGCAATCGCATACAGAAACCAATGCATCATCATAGTTATCATCGCATGCAGATCAAGGCCCTACTTGAATGGTCGTATCAATTAGTTAGCATAATTTCAATATATCTTAACATTGCATCATTTAATCTAATGATAATGTAAAACCTATCATGAAGTATACTTTACCAAATCATATGAATAATTACATAGGTAGGCATAGTGTTATAGTAACGATAATATATAGGCAGTCGAAGAGAACGATGGTTAATTGGTGTTGCTGTCTGATATCGGTAGTGTCAATGTTTACACTTGTGCAAGGGATACTTACGTAGAGTTAAAGTTTTAGTGAGCGAGAACATTGTGTAATTACTGTAATGAAGTTTATGCTGAACACGATCAAGTATTTAACGTGCCATATGTTTGGGGCAACAAACAACAACAATTAATATAGATAATAGATGATTGCCCGTTTATCAATTAAAACTATGTTTAAAAAGTACTTCACTCACTTTAAAACAAGTAGGCCTGCAATATACACACATATATTTCGATTTGATCACCAGTTAGCAATGCGCATGTATGTTTTAGGATTGTTTCAGTTCATCCTGAGATCTTGTACGTATTATTTCATATTCACCAACGTTTATTACTCTGCGAGGTTATTTTGTATGTTGTTTTGTTTGCGATCAGTCAAAAGTTAAGGTAAACGTAAAAATTGTATTCATAGCTTCAAATAAATAATAAATAAATAAAATAAATTGTATTTAGAGTCTACCCACTTTGGCACTTAGTTATATAACTGATTTTCAGTGGGGGACAGTAAATCAAAGCGACTAAGCCAACCCTGTAGACCCCGACGCAATCGACAAGTGAGCGATAACCAACCAAAGATCGATATTTTTTAATAGGAAATATAGCAATCAGTGGTATGGACAGTGCGAACACCCGCGGATCAGCGCCAGAATCAACAAGGCCGATTCAGAACAACTCTGAATTTATAATGTGCTTCGTTGCTAGGACGGCTCCAAAGTCACCGTTTACAAACTCCTAAGACAAGAACTGGTGGACTTGAGTCCAAATCAGAAGTTAAAAAACTTCTGACTTTGGCGGGAATCCAACCCTGGACCTTCTGCATTGGAAGCAGATACGCTAACCACAAGACCAACGAGCCACATTTATCACACAAATAAGCTTACTTGTGCTTCATCCAACTACAATCATTCGGTATGTTATGTTGAATTACTAAGTATTGATACATTAAGTTTAGCAATTACATCTTTTACTAACAAAACGTGAAATTTGAATGGTCAAAGATTTCGTACATAGTCACTAGAGCTATAGTTACTTCAATGCATAGTAATAAAAACACGTCCTGTTTTACGTTTGTTTGGTATCAGTTTATAGCGGGTTGGAGAATGGCATGTTTGGGTCTGGGTTCGTCCCTGCCTGAAGGCGAACATTTGATCATACTCGTCGAAACATTTTTCAAATATTACCCACAGCTCACTGCGACGAGACGAGGGCAATTTGCCGTTGACACGTACTACACCACGGTGTGGGTGTTGTGTTGCCACTTTGTCATGTCAGCATTTATATTGCAAGATTGCCGATGTCGCAATAGCATAGCATATTCGTTGATGTTGTCCCCGCCTAAAGTTTTTTTTCCGATTCGTCGATCGTGATTGAAGTGGTAGTTGTCTTTATGGCATAGAAATCGCACATACTATTATACTATTTGAGTATGAATGTAGCCTACAGATTCAAACGAATGGTGTGCAATATGAAATAATCCAACATTAGCTTGAGTTTAATCCATATATTTTAACGGTCTTAACCATTAGGTCACTGTTGCTGACCACGGTGGTTTCGACCTGAAAGTAGTTCGATTCAATCCGAGTTTGATTCCGGGCACGGCACTGTTTGGATTTGTTGAATTTCTGGATTGTTTGTACTGCATAGGCCTAATCAATTTTGGCCACCAAAGTGATTCTCGAGTATTATAATCTTGAATCGTCGTGTGCTGTTTTACGTTTCTATTGAAGTAGTTTAGGTTACTATTGAAGTAGTAGAAAATATTCTAACCTCAAAAGCCGAAGGATGACGTTATATTCACATTTTTCGGTCATACTATACGATATACGATGCGATATAACTATATAACAGACTATATACGAGAACCACTTACAGTCTTACTATATCAAAAGTAGCTAGCTAGTTCTAGACGAAATTGATGATGTGATGTGACGTACAAATAATGTTGACAGATGATCTACAACGTGGTGTCAAGTTATAATGAGGTATGCATACTCATTATACAATATTTCAAATTTGTCAGCAAATTTCAGCAACATGTTTGATATTTCACACATTTATGTAAGTCCGAAACGGGAAGGCCATATTACAAATCTTTCCATAAGTCGATTCTAGAAAATAACTAAATACCAACACGATTTTTGGATGAGCGTAGCGAGCGAAGCGAAGATTCCATTTCACTACACTGGAGAAAAAAATCCGGAATGTTTTTTTTTCTTTCTGTTTGTATTATTGTGTGTCTGTGAGCACGATTCCGGCTAAACCAATACTCTAATTGCGATGAAATTTTATGGAGGCCTTCGAAATCTCTGAACCAAGAACTGCCACGTTTTTGAGCGCAATCGAAAAATTATTTTTCATGAAAATCGCAATTTTACGATTTTTTTCGATTTAAAAAAAAATTCTTCGACTTATAACACCTACATGCTTTATCCGAATGTAATGATTTTTTCACAGAACCTTTATTTTATGAATTTATGTATTCGTGTAAAATTTGAGCGCAATCGAATAATTATTTCTTATGAAAATCGCGATTTTATGATTTAAAAAAAAAATACGATAATAAAAAAATATAAAAAATAAGTTAATTTTTATTTTATTTGATTTAATTTTTAAAAAAATTCGACTTTGTAATGATTTTTTCACAGAACAAAAAAAATCCGCATAACACATGGCAGCTCAATGCACAAATTACGCCATCCAACAACGCGGCGGGACTTAAGCGTTTTCCTAGTATTTAAGTATTTAGATTTTAAAACGTACCAAAAAGGTTTAAAAAAATCTGTATTTTGTGACTGATTTGTTATAATATGCTATTTATTAGTATAAGTATTATAGTAGCACATTTATCCTTTATCTGCAAACACTCGGTTGTATTCACATGTTATGACTTATGGCTGCAGGAGTAGGAACTCGTCAATCTTCAAATCAGTCCCACTCTCTCTCATCATGTGGATGCACTCGTTTCGTGCACGGACAAAGTGTAATAATTTGCAGAAGTTTATTGCGGTCTTGCATAGAAACTAGAAAGTTTAGTAATTTCAAGTTTCATCTGTCAACAACAACATTAAATCTTCTTCCATTCTTCTTTATTTTTCATTTGAGGCTTCTAACTCCAATCGTACATTTAAAGTTAGCCAATTTCACAATTTACTAGAACACTTGCAGATGAACAAATATATTCGACGTCCCAGCTAAGCAGACACTCGTCCGTTAAGAGCAGTTCATTGAAAATATTTCTAGAATGCTTAACTTTGTATTTTGTTCTATCTTGTTTTAAGAATTAACTTTATACAAATAGTGTGTACGGTTGCTTGTGTGTTCTCCGGTGCGCTTCAACTACTTTTACTCTCAAGAAATAATTGCTCTCCAAAACTTAATTGAAATGTAAGCGAAAGCAATTTGTACTAGTGTTATAAATTATATTAAACGAGAGAATAAGTTCTAGACCAATCAGAGTGCTAGGATTCACGCGCCAAGCAAACCGCGCTACCAGAGTTCAGACGCGTTCGCTCGCCTGTTTGGAAACAAGGTTTTTAAACTATTCCATTTCAAACATCCCCATTCACCAAACATATATTCTTCCTGTATATTAGGGCCTATCTTATAATTGGATTGACATTTAATATAATTATATCATTCTGCACCCAAGGATATTTGCACTTAAGCAGTTGTCAAGCGTATAGGTACATATAGATTGATTTGTTAACTTCTGAATAATTATTGTATTTAATATTAACAATTCCACCTACGGAAGTGTTTCCCGACTATCCAAATCGAGAAATTTACCCTCGCTCATACCTGCGTAAGGTAATGACATTATAAATCATGTTTGTTTGGCCAGTTCAACAGCAACAGTTTTTCGATGCTTTATTGTTCCATCCATTCAGTTTTTTAATAAAACTACAATTCAGAAGTTAAATAGTTACCGTCTCGGTGGTTTAGTTGGCTAAGGCGCCTGCCCGGAATCTGGGAGACTCGGGTTCGTACCCCGATCGGAATGGATATTTAATTTCTGAATTGTATTAAATATTTTCTATACAGTAGTTTAGATTTTTGAACAAATCCCAAAACTTCACAATTGATATTATGTAGTGTTGATTTTATTTTGTAATGCTTTGATGAATGCGTCTAAAGAGCTTCCATTTCGTCTTTGTGACACCTGAGCAAAGTTAACATCGCTCCCTTCGCCTTAATCCCCTCCGCGCAGAGCAATGAAAACAACCGTACGCGTCACCTGAAAACACGCCGGACAATCCCCACTAATCTTGTCACCCCGTGCACGGGTCAATACGCAATTCTTGGCTACAGTTAGTCTGCCAGCACGTGGTGTGACTGTGTGTTGCGCCCGCCCCCGAGCATCCAAGGGTGCCGGCTACCACCACCTCCACCACGCCGCCGCCCGCCCGTCCGCCGCACTCAGACGCCGCCTCCTACCCCCGGTGAAGCTTAGTGCATGACTGGCGTGTGCCCTGTGCTGCTCGTGAGGCTATACGGCGGTAGTTGCTTCCATTAGGCCTGGTTCTATCCCGTAAGTACGCTACACATTATTTCC
The DNA here is from genome assembly GCA_024449915.1 of Sweltsa coloradensis. Lineage (NCBI taxonomy): Eukaryota > Metazoa > Arthropoda > Insecta > Plecoptera > Chloroperlidae > Sweltsa > Sweltsa coloradensis. Next base: position 452,825 of record JAMZAV010001398.1, read on the forward strand.
AAACTTACTTGATACTCGACAATTATTTGTTGAAAGTCATGGGATGTGACACAATTATTCACTATTCATTTAGTGTGAAATTGAAAAATATGCGGTTTCTTAATAAACCCATTTCATGTTATAAATTTGTCAGATAAATTCGATTTTTTAAAAATGTGATTAATATTTATTTTATTTTATCTCTGATTGATAATGTATGTGATTTTGTACTGCTTTTGAACATGTGACTTTGTGCCATGCACATGACGTATTCTATAAATAGTATGTCGATCGTAGGCAACGTATTCGGCATGTATTCACGAGGAATCTTGACAAGCTGTACACCTCCGACCATCAGTAAATCAGTGGCCCTTGATTAACTCTTGGTCGAGGGTTCACGTTAATCTAACTAATTAAATACACAGAGGGCGGGATTAGAGATGGGTTGGATCTCTTCTCAACTCTATAGCAAAATAATTAGGAACTCGACAAACGAGCCACGTTGGACCATCCTGTATTTTGAGACGAGTGGAGAAAATATAACTTCCCTGTGTTGCTTTAGGTTGCTATATATAAATGATGACTGAATAAGTCTCAACAACAATAACAATAATTAGTTTATTAATGTTGTTCAACGAATGTCAGTTCCTACAACTGAGTGGGAAAACAATAAATACACATTTATTTATGTAGACTGTAGAGTATGTATTTAACCAAACGACTGTGCACAATAGTGGCGAGTTATTAGATGACCTACACATTTACTAATTAATCCTTGAAATATAAGTGATTACTCGAGACTGAAGAGCCTTAGTTTTACTTCTAGTTACAAATGGTAACTTGGTTCCGATCACTGATCTAGCTAGAAACTCGCGACTCGTCGGGAGAAATTGGATGCTAATTTCAACAAACTATCCAAATGAAATTGTGTATTTGCTATTGCTGAGGAGCACTCTAGTATAGGCCTACATTTAAAACAATATAACAAATCAACAACAGAATAACACAAATTATATACGGTGTTGAAATTTGTGAAATGCAAAACAAATTCTAATGTAGGTGCCTGTGTTTTCTTAATTGTATTTTTATAATAAAATTTAGCAATATTGTTACTCCTTACTCGTGTTAATAAAATACATATTAATTTTCTTAATCATTTGTCCTAGCCCAATGGATCAGAGATTCGCGTCTCGCATAAGTCAAGGCTTTCTTTTATTCCCATTCGTCCCCATTAGGCGCCTATCGACTTGAAGAATGTTACATTTAGAGACAATTAATACAATTTTATAAACCTATCTATAGACTTGATGATGAAGATGGCTGATTAGTCATTGCAGTAATTATTGTAGCCAGTGTTTTCATTGGTTATAGCCATACAAATTAGCCAATAATTGGATGAGCGAAGCGAAGACTTCAATTTCACTGACCCCCCCAAAAATTTAGCTCGGGTGTTTTTTTTTTTGTTTTTTTTTTTTTGTTTTTTTTTTTGTTTTTTTTTTTGTTTGTTTTTCTGTCTGTTTGTTCGCTCTCTACCGGGCAAACGGCATATGCGATCTTGATGAAAATTTGACAGGACCTTCGAAATCTCTGAACTTAGACTTGCTACGTTTTTGGGTACAATCGAAGAAATATTTCTCATGAATATCGTACTTTTACGATTTTTTTCGATTTTTTGTGCGATATTTTTGTGCTATTTGGGCCAATTCTGACCAAACGGGTGGGGCTACAACGTTCATATTATACATGGACATTAAGGTTATGGAGATGTAGAACCTTTTGAAAGAAAATGTTGAAAAAGTTAGCCAGAATCTATAGAAATAAAGCTTTTAATATAAGTTTTTGATTTTTTATGCAATATTTTCGTGTCATTTGGGCCAATTCTGACCAAACGGGTGGGGCTACATCGTTCATATTATACATGGACATTAAGGTTATGGTGATGTAGTACCTTTTGAAAGAAAAAGTTGAAAAAGTTAGCCAGAATCCATAAAAATAAAGCTTTTAATATAAGTTTTTTATGGTAAATCTTCCCAATTGACAAGAAACAAAAGAAACTTGACAACATTCACCTACAATTTATAGGTAGAAAAACAAAGCACTTGCAAAAGTAAAGATATTCCGCACAAACTAAAAACTGTAAAAAGCTCATCCATCAACGCGGCGGGACTTTAGCGTTTTCCTAGTCATTATCCACATAACGCTCTTTACTCATGGTTTCAGACAGGTTGCAGCAGTAAATTTGTATCCCCCACAAAAACAAAAAAATGTAAAAAAAAAAAAAAAAACGGCAGCCAAGCTCTCCTTCAAAAGTCTTCGGCTGTGATTGCTGAGATATAGAAGTTGAGCCAAGCTTTTCATTCGTTCTCCCTAGTTTCGCATTGAAAAGAAGTAAGATCATTTCGCCTGTTGACGAACGCCAATCCAACCATTTTCGTGGTAAAAAAGTAAAAATTTTAAACTCAAAAATATAAAAAAAATGCTTTGGCCATTGAATTTGGTTTGCTCCAAACAGTTTCTTGTTTTATTGAGAATACTGAATAGACAACATCAAAATGCACCAGTCAAGTTCATCACGAGAACTCTTAGAATTCAATGACCAAGCAATGTTGTTATTTTATGTTTTGGAACTTAGAATTTTTACTTTTTTAACACGAAAATGGTTGGCTTGGCGCTCGTCAACAGGCGAAATGATCTTATTACTTCTTTTCAATGCGAAACTAGGGAGAAAGAATGAATAGCTTTGCTCAACTACTATATCTCACAGCATTTACAGCCGATGACTTTTGAAGAAGAGCTTGGCTGCAGTTTTTTTTTTTTTTTTTTTTTTTTTTTTTACAAATTTTAGTGTTTGTGGTGGCTATTCTATTTTTTGCTGTTTGTTTCCTATCATGGCGTGAAATACTCGAAGAAAGCGTCAAAATTCAGCGAGAAGCGAGTTGTTTTTTTGACATTTTTGGGCCCACGGTCCCCCCAAATTTAGCACCTTGTGTTTTGGACGCTAGATATTTAGATTGGTTCACATGCCGAGTTCGGTCGTCGCCTTGTAAGTAAGTACACGTGTGGCATTTGGCTGCGGGCGACAACCGTCGCCCTAGAATTAGTTTATTTGCTGCCCCCAATTAACTATTTAATGCGTTATCTGAATGTTTAATTACTAATTATCCACAAGATAAAATAGCTCTCCTATAAAAACTCTCCAATAACGAAGTATCGGATCGGCCTATTTAATTTATGTAGCAAACAGTAATTTGATCTGATTTGTTTGTTGTTGATCACTTAGTGTTGCCGTGAGTTTGTGGTTGACTGTACTTATGACGGTAACGCGCGGATGTCAATATTTTCGGTTTGTTGGTGAATTGATTTAAGTGTGTGGTTCTTGACGCGATTTGACAGCAGAGAAAAGACGCAGCGATATGGAAGCTTCTTCTCGAATCTCGACACCTTGTTACGTGAAAGCGAGAGAGTCCTCGATCCAAACGCTATCGACAGAGGTTCTACAAACATTGTGTTGCAAAGAAATGGAAATATTTCAGTTCTTGAAGTTTACACACATACAGTTCCTATAGTCGATACCGATACTACGCAAACATTATTTATATAGTTTTATTGTCCTGCCATTAATTAGAAAGGCTGGCAGCAAAGGGCAGAATGCTTCTAGCACCAGGTGTCTGGCAGCCGCTAATTATTCAATCTTTCTTGAATGCCAAAAGAGAATGAATATGTTCTTCCTCGATTGGGCTGTAGTTTCAAAATCCATACATCGTCATTTAATACACACATTTTTATCAAAATAGAATACACGATATTAATGACTTACTAGATCAACAAAATTGCAGAATCATAAAGTAAATATATTAACATTGGCAAGCTATTCTTTGTCAACGCATCGAACATCTTTAGAATTTATTTTATTTTATTCTTGTTATTAGCCCTTTTTATTTCTGCTTCTATGACATCCGAGTCCATTGTCGGACATGTGTGTTTTTGTCCGTGTTAAAAAAATCAGAATTGATCTAAAAAGCATTTCCCATGTCCTCTTAATTCGACACTTCGTCTGTGTCAATAGTACGTTAATTAGAATTCACACGCATCAGTGGCGACAGACGTGGTCACACGTCATGCACTTGTCAACCGCGTCACAACCGTCTAACGAGCCTGCGGTAATCAATGCGAATTATTGATTGCCATGTGTGAGCTGAGGTATAGGTGGGATTATACGGGCGGAAGAAGACTATGCAGATAACGATCACCACTCAGCTATTTCAGGTCAAGGTATACACGAAATCTAGGCAGTTAAATGTTTGTAGCCTAGGAGTTCGGTTTGTCCTAGACGCCAGGCACTTTGAAGTTAACTTCACTACTGTTGATTGTTTACAAGTACAACATTTGGTCGAAGTAAACGATGTGACGGTGGTGAACGAATAGTTTCGGGTGAAACAGTTCAGGAGGGTCTTTTTGATGACGTTAAAGTTCTTTATTTAACCGTAGACAAAGAATACATATCGTACGTATAATGAATGCAAACAACTTACGTATTCCATTCAATTATTCATTTCGTATTGATTTTGTATAATCATAACACTATGAACTTCTTAAGTCAGTTAGCGAGAATGTACATTCGTTTTCAAGATTATTGAGTACATAAGATTATAGTGTTTGACGATTATGGCCAAAATGGGAGTCATACACATGAGAATATTGTCAATTTAAAGTGCCAAGTGGTACCAGTGTAGACCTATATCTCTACACAGAAATAAGCGCGTGACTTTGTGATCCGTTTGCTAGGCAACACTCGGCGAAATATTACTGGGTGACTGGACGAATCTCTGGATGAATTGTTATATTTGAGGTATGCGCGGCAGGTGTTGGGAAGGCAACAGGAGAAGGGCTGCGGGCTGGAGCTCGCGTCGTCAAGGGGTGCGGTATTGCCAATGGTCATGGTCAGGCCAATACTATATACGGAATAGCAGAATGCGGGATATTGAGTTGGAAATGGAAGCCATACTCTTCATGCGCGAGTTGATTGGTCGTCCTCACCAAGGAGATGTATACCTCAGGTTATATGCGGGCTGTCTACACGGATTACAATTCCACTTGGTACTCAGGGAATCGGCAGTGAACAGGGGAGAAATTCGCTGCAAACTCTGCATGGAATCTGGAGATAAGGGGCTATTAATTAGATTGTTTTTTGTTATGTTACGTCTATTTCATTATTTAACGTCTGTTTCGTTTTTGATTGATTGATTGATTGATTGATTTATTTATTTATTTATTTACTTACTTACTTACTTACTTACTTACTTACTTACTTACTTACTTACTTACTTACTTACTTACTTACTTACTTACTTACTTACTTACTTACTTACTTACTTACTTACTTACTTACTTATTTATTTATTTATTTATTATTGTGCTATTATGGAGATTAATGGAGATGAAGAGCAATCCACACAATCTTGCCTTGTGCAGGATTCGAACCCACGTCTGTTGGAGAACCGGCGCTACACCCGCGTGAGACGCCGCGGACTTAGTATAGATTCACCCTCTGGTCGTGGTCTGAGGATCTATTCTAAGATACCAAAACATTACATTTTCTGCTCTCCTTGAACTGTTTCCTATTCAGCGGGCGGGCGCTCTGACCGTAAACCTACTTGATTGTGTTATACGACCTTGTGCTCAGAATCGAGTGGAGTATAGTAATCAAATAAGTGAAGTTCATTAAGAAAGTGGCGAACGCGAGTTTCAGTCCGCGTTGGACTTGGCTTTTAAAAGTTCTCTCCTCCATTTTGAACTATTTGCCTCTTTCCAGGCAAAACACTTTCTTTGTTGTATTTTAGTGGTGCAATTAGTTTCCAGGATGAAAGTTTAATAACATTGCGATTTATGTTGTGATTGGAAGAAAGCTTTTACTTCTTTGTCCGTTCTGTTGTTTGCTGCTTCGCCAGCGAATGAAGCGCTTGCGTGACACAGGTGTGCTGGGTTGCAGGAATATATTGCTTTTTATATGAGACAGCGAAGAGGTTGAAGATTGAGAGGGAAACGGCCGGAGTCAAGGGTGAAAGGTCAAAGCCGTATAGACATGCTTATGATTTCATGCATATAGAATGCACTTACCTTCTCATATCCTGGCCTTAGCTATACAAAATGTAGTTTCGGTAAAACAGGAGATGCCACGATTTCGCTAATGGAAACTGAAACTAGCGAGAAATGTATTAAAGTCTTGCACCCTGCACCCACGGCTTCAACAAGTGCGTATAAATACTCCTGTACGTTCTTTTTATTCAATGTCGTTACGCACTTCGTAAAATAAGTGACAGAAAATAGCATATTTTCTTCGACCTGGCCCCTTCGACCCGGCACCTCCACCAAAATTAAAATTTAGCAGTTCAATATTCATCTATTAAGCCACAAACAGTTTTGTATCTCCTTTGGTAGACTCTAAATACAAGTTATTTGATTATAATATTTTACGCTAGTCTGTTCTTCAACTACGTTACAAATTTAAATTCACTGGAGCCTTCAAATTAAATCATAAGGATAACGCGTTTGAAATAACTTCCCCACGTTCGAAAATAATTTTGCTGTTTTTGTTCATTGTTTTAAATCATAATTTTTTAGAAATTTTTGTTAGTGTTGCTATTATTTGGCATCTCTTGCTTGTCTAGACTGTAGATCGCGTGTTTACTTTAGCTTACTTGCGACGGTTCCCCTAGTTATATTAAAGTAAGAAGTTATATCCTATGGTATTTTATTGCCGGGGTATTAAAGTAACATAATATTATACTTTTGCTTCAAGTAAAGTTTACGTATTTCATACTTACGTCTTCGATTCAAACACCTCGCATGTCCTTCCTTTCTGTTGTATCTATTTATAGCAACAGATTCTCGACATCCATGTTATATCGTGAACGGCCGTAATGACCTGGCTCTAACTGACGCAATGTTGGAGCACGCAACCTTTATACATAAGATAGTCGCACCCCTTTGTTGCTCTCAAGGTCTTTCCGCTCACGTTTCACACCTTGGGCTTGCTCACAAATCGAATTCTTAACATTATATTTTGTGCCTTCTAGTAGCCATGCCCGCATTCTTTGTGCTGAAATGTCTTGAGTGATGCTGATGATGATGTATGCTCATGAGAGTACAGAGTATTCTTTGTAGCCAACTACACAGAGGTTAAGTGCATGCGCATATAGTTTTAAAATTATTAGAGGTAAATAAAATAACTAATCTAGTTTCTCGATTTGGATGGTTGGACAACACTCCCGTAGCGTAACGTCACATTCTAATCCAGACAATTATGAATGAGCAATGGACGTAACTACCATTACTTGAACCACTAGTTTGAAAGCCCCCCCCCTGCATATTTAGGTTTGCACTTCTGCATCAACTCTAGAGCGGGTTACTGCATTTAAACTTCCCGGCCACATCTCATATAATAACGACGAAGTAACAGTAATAAGCGACATTCACGATTTACCCACTATGAGTACATAAAACGTAAGACGCTGAATATAAACTTATACACACGCATCATCCCTGCTGTTGTCTACAAGACATGCGTTAGTCCAATTGGTATTTATTGACTTTCTAGAAGCAAGTGTCACTATCAATCTAAGTACATATTTTGTGAATATATGGTTCTCATCATTTTCTTCCTGTATACGTATCATGCTATCTTATAAATGATGTAATCGCAGGGCACTCAAGTTTGATGAGTAGGGGCTAAACTACTCAAGCGGAAGACATTAGAAAGACGAGCTTTGTCATGTCCATGCCCATGCAGTGCATGACGTAACATCAGGTATCATGGCGACCTAGCCCGCCTTTTCTTCTTGCGTCATAGTTTCATGTACCGGAACTGCCCCAATACGAGCTCATCACAAAGTTTACAACATCCAATGCGAATTTCCCGAGGATTTTGTAGAACGTATATTAGCCTTACAATGACCTAAATTGTTTAAGGATTCTTTGCAAAATAAGCTTATTTCCTGAAAGAAACAATACAATAGGCTACTGTGACTCTGTTAGGATAGTGTTTAGAGAGAATGTTATATTTGTGACAACGTGTTACCAAACCAACAAATGGACATAATTAATCTGTTATCTTTATAGCTCAGTTGGTTAGAGCATCTGCCCGGACACTAGAGGTTCCGGGTTCAATACCCGATGGAGGCACCTTTTTCAGTAGCATATGCTTTAGAAGAGAACCACGTCCCTTGGTTCGACGTAACCTACACCCTACGGCAATGAATGAAGCGTATTTTGCAAACTAGAATTTGATTATGCGCTCTTGAAGGAATGCAGGCGTCTTGTAGGAACAAGCAAATCAAATTATGTTAAGTACATTTGAGCCTCTGCGCTTTGCGAGGTGTTCCAAGTTTCAGTGGCAAAATGAGTCTACGGTCCTCAAAATGTAGTTTTTTCCCTCACCGTTTACTTTCACTTTACCGTTGTTTTCGTAAACTTAGAAACCTCCACCCCGTAACGACCGTCGTGCATTTGTTTTCTCGAGCACAGTAAAAAAAAGAGCACACTAAAGCGGCTGTCACACGATTGAGAAAATCGCGCGAGTTGGCTCGCGCGAGTTTATTACCATCCTTGTCACACGACAGTCAATAAAGGTAACAACAACGCCACCTATTGGTGTTCACTGGTCACGTGTTATGGTAGTGGGTTCTGATTGGCTCTCGCTACCTCGACTTGCTAGGAAGTTGAACAAGCTGGACATTTTTCGTAGCGAGCGCGAGCTCGCGCGAGCTGGCTCACCGTCTGACGGGGAGGCGGTGAGTTCCATGTAAACAAGTGTAGGCCTACTCCCAGAGAGTTAAGCGGCTGTCAGACGATTGAGAAAATCGCGCGAGTTGACTCGCGCGAGTTTATTACCATCCTTATCACACGACAGTCAATGAAGGTAACAACAACGCCACCTATTGGTGTTCACTGGTCACGTGTTATGGTAGTGGGTTCTGATTGGCTCTCGCTACCTCGACTTGCTAGGAAGTTGAACAAGCTGGACATTTTTCGTAGCGAGCGCGAGCTCGCGCTCGCTGGCTCACCGTCTGACGGGGAGGCGGTGAGTTCCATGTAAACAAGTGTAGGCCTACTCCCAGAGAGTTACTCGCGCGAGCCAACTCGCGCGATTTTCTCAATCGTGTGACAGCCGCTTTACTCGCGCGAGCCAACTCGCGCGATTTTCTCGATCGTCTGACAGGCGCTTAAGGGTGATTAAACTTGTAGCGATCACAGCATTGTACAAGACGTTTTTCACTGAATGAAGGGCGATTTCTTCTCCGTGTTTCGATCTTAAGTAGTTCTGTGCAAGTTATCAGCTATTATTTCGTCTGCTCTTTATTTACTTTTGTTTGTAATATTGATCTACATTTTAAATCGGTAGTCCATGAAGTATTCGTGGACTACAGTCGTCCTCCAGAGAATTGTCTAATGCGACGTTCTGATACTTTATCACCAGCTGCTTCGTCATGCTGACGTTACATTTGCACAGAATTTGCTAATTATGATGAAGTTTGATAACTCGGCGTTACGTGAGAAGGGAGTTTAAGTTTTCCGAATTTCTATTATAGTTACAAACAAGTTGCTAAGGTGAATAATTAACTACGTTTTAGATACAACTTAAGCATTTAAGAAACTATTACCTGAAACTAAGGAATTCCAATGCTCTGCCCAATAAGCAATAGCCGGCCATTATATATTTTTTTCAAACCTGACATCTCTTGATTTGAATTCAACCAAAATACACATCATATTCATTACAAGTTGATACGAATTGATGGTTTGGTGAGGTAAAATACAAATAAATACACGAGCACTAGGAATAATGGTATTTTAAGTATTTATTTTTATTTTTACATAAACCAGGCATGAAATTAAACTGAACTATTTTAGAAGTTGATGAACTCAGGTTATATAATGCTTAAGTAAAGATGTAATAACTTTTTCATGGAATACCACACTAAAATTCATCTTTCCATGTGATCCTTGTAGGGCGCAACTGTCCGTAAATTTCTCGCCGATATTGTGGTTTTGGACACCTCTTGTGGTGGTAGACTCCCTAAAGTGCTCGTTAGTAACTCGATACCAGCAAGTATGCCTGCTTTGAGACCGTCACCGTACAGAGTCAGACCACTTGACAGCTCGAAATTAAACCTCTCGAGCTTCGTATTATGTTACAAAGTCTTCTTTAAACAAGCATCTTAAAGGTGGTTGAATTATGTGTTTAGTTAGGTGGCAGCGTTGAAAAGATTTACCGACAAGAAGTACAACCCAATTCACCGTTTCTCCAACATAAAATAATATACTACTGTCTATAAATTACCTGACACAATGCCTTGTAATTCACTTTGTTTTTCTCGAATCGCTACCAAATCAATTTATCATATAATCCAATTACGTTCGATTTGTTTAATAGTTTGAATGTTGTTTCGTGTTCCAAATTTATTCTCCACTGATGGTGATTTAAAAACGTAGAAACTCATGTTAGCTTAATTGATTTACAAACGAACCTTAAATCAATTATCGTAATTGCTTCGTTACCGGTTATTCTACGCCCATTACTGAAACTACGTAATTAAACTGCTAATTCAAGATGAAGAGAGTAGGGAACAAATTGAATTTCTGAAGTTTGCGAGCAAAAATTATTTTCTCTTAAATTATTTTAGGGTGAGGTGGGACGTTATTAAAGCATTCATTTGAAACGTTTCCGAGGTGTGTTTGAGGGAAATTACGATTTGAAATTAGCTTTGATCAAGTTTAAGACGTCAATATTATGGAATGTTTGATTTTAATTAAACATTTTTTTTTTAGCTAAACGAAAAAATTGAAAAATAGTTTATCTGAATGAGACCTTCATTGAAAAGTTTAAGTTTTACATCACCTTCTTGCATCCTCGCATGTTGGTTTGTGCACGTGAGCGGACGCTGTTACGCCGGGCTTTGTCTGCGGCGCTAACTTGGTTTCGATCCGCGGCTTTGATGTGCGACTACTTCGCACGGAACTCCACACAAGCTCGAGCAAACCAACTAAACAACAGATATGTTTGTCAAATATCAACTTGGCGGTGGTTGGACGAATAAATATTTACTCTCAACTCGAGGATCTGAACAGTTGACTTAAACTTCGTAATTTATTAGTAGTACAACTTTATTTTTTAAAACAACTTTAAAACTTTAACTTGTTTTTACAAGTGAAAATACCGTATTTATGATCCCTATAGGTCTATGAGTAGAAGATTAACATATGCCTTGGCAAACGAAGCTCTACACATACTAGTGAAGAGTTACTGATTTGTGCTATGGTATCCAAATGGTGATATTTTAAAATGTAATGTTAGAAATATTAACCTTTAAAGCCGTACGCGTTGTCGTCTTATCATATAGCGGTCTACATTTAAACTATATGGAACCAAGGGACGAGGGCTCAAATTTAACCCAAAACATCGACTTTTGTAATTATGTTTGATCCTCACCTATTACCAAAGATTGTCTTTTGAACATCAGAATAATTATTAGAGACCTGAAGCTATAATGGATATCATTAAAGTTAAACTATAAACAAAACTTATTTTCTAGAATGTTTCTTAATTCTAAATTTTGATGACTTCAGTTCCAACATTTAATTATTATAACGCAAAGCTACCTATAACAAAAATGAAACGTAAAATTGTAATTCTTCCCTCTTTCCGTTTCTTCTCCGTTGCCTTGAACCTTGTTTTTCATTCATATCCCCTTTCTCCCGGTTACCCTCGCGCTCCGCCGAGCTATTGCAGAACGGTGCCCTGTCTAGTGTATAGCTAGGTTCTTCCAAATCATTGAAACACGGTCGATGTTTCATGGGGCGAGCTTCAGCGGATAAATACCTACTTCCTTGCATTATTAGAGGCCACCGTGTTATTTACACTGGAAATGTTCTATCTGGATCGTCTCGGATTTAAAGGGAGAGGCCGAGGGAGACAGCTCGTGACTGAGTGTGTCGTTAGAAAGTGCAGCTCCTAATGTTGGTAATTATGTTGAAACATGCACGGAGAGCTTGCGTTATGTGCGCGACAATTCCAGTGGTGATAACTTACAGGTCTTCATCAATGTTTTACTCTTTTTCTTTTTTATACCTTTAGTATCTAATTAAATGTGAAATGCTGTTATAATGGGTTTATTTAGTTGATACGAATTGCGGATTGGTGGATCTTACGTACTGAAAGATCATTCAAGTATCGTAAACACAATCATGTCCTTTAACTTTTTGATGATTGATTGGCATGTTACAGAGACTGAATACCTGCCAAATAAAATACTTTGACGGTCATGTATGTATGAGCAGCTAATTTCACGACACATTTTATGCCAGTGGTTTTCAAGGGTATTTCCATCACAGTGTTTTTCCATTTTGTATCCAAATTTAATCTTCCTTTGTTCATCGCGTATCTCTATTATCGTATTAGTATTAAACGGTGCGAAAAGTGATAATCATTAACTCGAAAATGTTCTTCACGCTTACTTTCATCGAACTTATCCTATAATAAGGTTCTTGTATCATTCGTGCTTCGAGGTGTGTACTGTGTAACGTAATAAAGGTGTTTGGAAGATATGGATTTGGATGAATAATGATGTAAAGAGTGTGAATGATTTTGATACTACTAGGCTACTACAAATTTTGCACAATTTTTTTTTGTTGTTGTTAATTTTATACCGTACTTGCCACCATGTAAATACACATTTTCAAGAAAATAAAAATTCACCTCTCACTCGTTATCGTGAATGACCTTACTGCACGAACATTCGCGGTAGCAGTAGCGCATAACATCTCGGCACAGGCATCCTTAGATTCTCCGTCCTACATATACTTTGTTTACTACAGTAAAGGGCGCATTACTCACTATATCCTTTGTTCCACCCTTAAGTAATCCCGCCCATTCTCTTAGCTTGAGCCCGCGAACAAGAAACCTGCGTCGTTATATTATCTGCCACAGGTAATTAATTACAGAGAGCTGTGGGGTATAGGCTAATTACATTGTGTTAACCACCCCTAGCTTACAAGGTAAATTCGTGTAAAACTTGAACACTTTGTTATACAAGTATAACTACAACAATTGTGTCCTGACGCCTAATTACGATTATGCGCATTGCAAAAAGCTTTTAATGAAAAGTTTATATTTTGGAAAAGGTGGAACCTAAAACTGCTCCACAAGATCGAACTTTCAAATGCACAACCTTTCGAACGTAACAGTGTGGTTTGACCAATAAAGGCAAATGTATAACCTGGAATAATTCTATTATTCGATGTAAAATGACATAAAGTGCGTTTCAAAACACTTTTATTGGGCCATTTGAATCTGTGTTCAATAAATATTAAATGTGTTCGGCGGCCAATGGAAGCAAAATGGGATCGTAAAACGGCTTAGCTGACATAAAATTTTGGTAAATCTATAACCTAGCTTGTGTTGATTGCCATAATATAGACATGCATGCTATTGTGTATACATACGATTGTGTACAAGTACAACACAACCCCACGGAAACGTTAACCGCCTCGCCTCACAACTGTGGAGGGTAGAATGATGAGAGCTAGTTAATTACAGCCTCGGCTGCTCATTCGCCTCGCACAATGGTCCTTTGTCTCAACCAGATAGATGTCTGTCTGTTTCGAAGCTGGCTACGGCGAGATGTAACTTCATTGTTCTCCGCTATCGGTGATGCTCCGTCTATTGAGGGCTAGTATAGTAATTATTGTGCCTGTTCCCATCAGGACTTGTATTGATCATTGGAGACTATTCCCAGACAGTAGAGGCTATGTTGGCCTACTTATCTATGCAAGGCTTGGGGCAACAACGCATATTCAATGATTTCGTTTACATTTTATCTCCGTTCTATTCTATGTTAATTTGGTATTTCGAAACTCGAAAGTTTGTTTTATATTTACACAACAAGCTGAATTTCTTTAGGGATTTACACGGGATGTTCTTTTTTTGTTCTGGGGGTTGTATATTTCCAATTTCCTCTATAAGTTAAAACGATCCTACCTTTAAAACCACTACACAGTATAAAGAATGTAATTTTATTGAAACGCAAAATTCTGCTTTTAAACAATGCAAATATGCACACGCACTATAACGAATCCCATTGGTACGGAGTCAAACACGTAAAATAATGTTATAATAGTAATACTAACATGATGTCTTCCACCTGGCACCTTCATTTTCTTCCGGTGATGTTGATTATGTTTGTGGTACGGCCACTTCGTTGATTGTCCTATTAAGTGCATTACATTTATTCAAAACTAGACTATTAATCATGATTTTATTTATTTCACTCGTTTCATCTAGCCCTCCATATATTTTAAGGTTTCATAATTCGTGACCTCCTTGCAGGCTTGAGACTTTGGAGACAAACTTGAAACTAGAACATAGCGCAATTATGTTTGGTTCTCTGGAGCAATGCCATCCAGTACGTATAACATACTGCGTTTGAACCGTTATTTTGTGCCTTTATTGAGCTCTTCTCTGCACATACAACCATGTGGACATGAAGTATTGGCATTTGAATAGGTAAATAGGTAATGTAATTTCAATGTTTCCATACTCGGTGTTTACATTACTTTTGTCAATCTTCCTAAATATATTCAAAAACAAAACAATCTAACGGTAGTTTTGTTAACGTAATTATCAAAGCCATGTTTACCTTTAAACAGACAGCAACGAAATATACTAAATTGATTGGTAACATGTTAAAATAATACAAGCCTCATCCTTTTTTGTACACGTTATTGGTCGTGTTTCAAATAAAAGGTGTGTGTATATCGTACATCGCTCATCGATTTTGTGTACATTTGTTTTGATTACCCGTACCAGTATGACATGCTCAAAACTGGAACATTTGTATTGATAATTTGTGTAAATCGTAGACTTGTTTGCGACTACAACCACCATTACGAAAAACGCAATGTTCGCGCTCTTGCACGTTGGTCTACTTTTCTTGTGCGTGCGTGCGTTGGTTAGAGTGTGCGAGTTTGTGTTGGCAGTGCGTGTGAGCGTGTGTGGTCGTTCTTTATAGTTTAATATTACTGGATTTATCTCGCATTACACAATTTCAGAATCATTATGAATATGCTTCTTAAACAATTTTGTGTTAGTCTCTCAGTTGGTACAAACTAGTCTCATCGCGACAGTAAATTATGACTTGTCTTCTTTTTGAGCCAGTAATCGTATTCAGTATTTCTCACACGGGCAATTTCCACCACATTCAGCAGCTGCACATGGCAGCTGAACGTACAACGCGTACTGCACAAACACAGTCGTAACTCAAGGTAAACGCTGGACCCGGCACCTCCACCAAAACCAATAATTAAAGTTTAGCGTCTCCGATAACGTGTGTGCCGCGATAGCGCATATGTTTTTATTTATTAATACATTTTGTTTTATAATTTATATCAATTATTGTTTTTATATAAATTTTATGTAGTAAACACAGATAGGCGTACCTGATATTGTGATCAGTTTACAAGGAAACTGATGGTAATGATTTGTTGTACAGTCATGAAGAATGAATCTTGCTTAAATTGTGTCGTAATTGTTTAAATGTATGCCCCGCACGTTGCACGTTACGATAGTTATTTGACAAAATGCTGGCGTGCTTAAATGATGTACACTTTGACAATCAACAACATGAAAATCGTTCCCTCTTATTATTTATCGACATTAAAAAAGTTTTAACAAATACGTCTTCGTATCGCTATACTTAACAACTATCGAAGTTTGAGACATACGATCCACGATGGCCTAGGGATAACAACATTTGCACTATCCTACACCTGTAGTCATGAACAAATTACGTGATATGTATGTATAACCGCTTTATAAGGCCTATGGATATTATTGGAAGATTAAAACATATTCGTCCTCGTTTACTCACATCACATTGTCAACCATTATCGTAAATCAGTCTGAAAATGGTGGTGTGTCTGGATGCTTTCTAATTTTCGACATAAATCGATTAGTTAGGGCTATTTATCAGCCAACATTTGGCGTTAAAGTTTTATTGTTTTTTCTTCACGTATCTATTATTGTAATATTTCTATTCGAGACAATGAGGGGTGAAAGATGATGGTGAAGTTCAATTACAAAAACCCATGCCTTTTACGGGACTCGAACCAATCTTTCACGTCTATGTCTTAAAGAATTACACCGTGTTTCCCGTTTTTAATAATTTGAAGTAGACTGACCTTTTGTAAAAATAAAGTTTAATAAAGTTTGCACGTATACTTTTTATTACATTAAAAAAATTATGTGCAAATATAATGTCAAGCTTTGCTAGGGTGCAGTCACGGAGAAAAGTGAGTATGTATGTAGAAGGGTGAATAAGGTTGGCCATTCTTTTTAATTTAGTTCTCAATGCTTTTGAGTGTGTTATGTTTGGGTGTATGTTTATAAGTTTTTTTGTATGCGTGGGTTTTAGTTTTCTGTGAATGATTTAGGTTTATTTCAAAATTCGTTTAGTTTCTTTTATAACTAGGGCGGTTGCTAATCGGAAACGTCTACCTCGACCCGGCACCTCCACCACTTTTTAATTAACTTTTTAATTTGCTCAAGCGATTTACCTTCAAGCCCGTTTAACCTCATTCGAAGTCAAGTTTATCTTCATCCGACGCGGTCTCGATGAGTTGAGTGCTAACTGCTAACCAACCTTGTTTATTTAAGAAATCGTAATGATTCTAATTTTAGAAATATCGCATTTCACCTTAATTCTCTCTTGCATATGTCAAGTTGGGCAATTAAGCTTTGGAATTGATTTCTATTTTCAATATTGAAAGATCGAGTTGTCGGGTTCTTAGCGTCACCATCAACAAATATGGTTGCGGTAAGAATCCTCGTGGTTGGAACTTTGTGTTGTTAGTGTCGGGTTTTACTCCCCAATCGCGAAAGCCTTTTGAATCGGATTTAATAAATATTATTTCAGAAATAATAACGTAATAATTTTAAAATACAAATAATAATACAAAAATAAAAATAATGTGTGTTGTTTTCCATGTTTGTGTAATGCTGTATGTAAACAAGATTATAAATAAATCAATAAATATATAAACCGCCCTTTGGTATTAACCCCATCTCTTCTATAGTAAGTCACCTAAGCACATAATGTTACTCTTCCTCGTGCTTTGCCCGTGGGGTTATTTTCTTTAAGTCTGCTTATCAAATTGGGTGGCTTTGCTCTCCATTGTTCTCTTATATCCCCTAGCTGTGTATTCTTATTACAGTCTGGCCCATCCCCGTGTAAATAACTTGTGAGTAGGTCGCCTCGCCTCCAGGGAAATAAGGTTCTTGTTGGTACGATTAGTTATGTGAGTAGGTAGACACCGACAGCAACTGGCAAGCCTATTCATCTCGTGTATCTTTTATAGACAGACAATTTTATATTCTCAATTTGCTTTTTCATTCCCTTTGGCTCTTTTCAAACGTAACAACCACATTACGATTTATTATACCAACCCTGGTGGCGGAATAGCAAATATACTTATAGGTTACGTGTCTTAGCTATACCCAAAGGAGTAGTTTTCAGTCACCTTTGAGCAATGCCTTTGGGGTTATTCCTACATTCAGTGCGTAATACCATGGTAGAGTCGATCCGTCCAAAATGATTTTACTACAGAGTTTACTTGAATCTGTAAAATTGTATCGGTATTTGTATTATTACTATGTGTAGGCCAACCATGTACACCCGGCGTCAGTCAGTCAGTGGGTATTGTAGATACAACGTGACCCCTTGATTTACTTCTGTTGCCGGGTGTACATCAGCGGAATTAATTAAATAATCGGTGTTCTTGGATGTGCCCTATGACGCCAGCGGTTTAGCCGCGGTCGCTTAGCAGGTTTCTACTAGAACACCGAAGTTAAGCAACCTCGAGCGTGGTCAGGGGGAGAGTGGGTGAACGCTCTGCCCTGAAACACACGTATACCGCTGGTTAGAGCAGATGGAGGGTTCGAGAGCTAGTGTAACGGCTTCGTTCTCCTCGACGTCTGCTCGGCAGTCCGGGTTATTGGAGAAACCTATTTTGACTGTCAAGGTTACACCGTCCTTTCGGATGGCCGTAAAGCCGTTGGTCCCCTTGATACTTTTCGAAAGGAGTAGACTACTTCATCCTCATCTATCACCACACATCGTCTCGAATAGCCTTAGTGCATTAATATGAGACGCTAAGCAATACAAATCAATCACTCATGTGCCCTATGGCAGCGAGCCACGAAATAATTTTTTTAGCCCCCATGCTAAAAATAACGTATACAGTTTTGATTAAATAGCCTCATTTTACTTTTACGAAAACATGCAACAATACATTTGTCAAGTTATTTATAACCAACGGCTTGAATTCGCGTAAAGTTTGTTTACGTAGATTTGGATCTGTAGTTTGCCCATGAAATTATACACATGCTGGCGGTGAATGAGCCGGTATCGTTCTCGCGCTTGCCGCCAGATCTAGCTGGAGTATTAATAAAACATGCAACACTGTATTTACCAGAACGAGAGTTGCTGGCGGGATTTCACAGGAGTCGGTGTCGTTCAACGCTTTACAATATCTTACATATATTAAAGAAAAACCTCGCCTCAAGTAGGCCCTACTCTCCGCAGTTTTGTGCAGTTTTATACACTGTCGAGTAATAGGTAGTTTTCATGAATTTATTCATTTGAGAGAGATTTTAAAGTAGGCCTAGCATATTGTTATATTTTCAAGGCAAAATTATTCCTAGTTATGCAACTCTCGTCGTTGCAACCTGTGATGTATGTACATAAACTGATCACAGAATCACAAATATGCGAATTTATTTATGGTCTTCATTTTGTCCATTTCGACATTAATTTTCAAAATCACCAGCGCCCTCTATGTCGCGCGCGCAAAGCATTAAGGAAGATAGGAAATTCACACGCTAAATGCCATTGTGCTCGGTGTGACGTGACGTACTGCGTCTCCCACACAGTTCTTTAAGTCCGTCACAAAACCAAACATATATTTAGCGTATAACATCCCTTTCTTCCATAATGCTTTGCAACGGAGCGCGCATGCGCAGCTAATTCTCTAAAACTTATATTGTTTCAGGATCGTATCCTGGCTGTGGCATGAATGTCATGCGTCGTGTTGTCATCCGTATACACTTATATCACAGACTGGACGTCCGAATAGGATCAGTCAAAATATCTCGTTAAACATCAATACCTCCATTTTGACCGTCATTGCCAATCAACGATTTCAAATAACTACGAAGGTTTAGGTTTTGTTTGTGTTTTCTTGAGTACCTCGCATTATCTTAAACTTAAATGATTACAAATTAAATTTTCTTTAACTTCAACACGACTTGTATATAAACACGGTATACATGAAACACACCTCCAACTATAGACTTATGTGCTTTCACAAGTGTCGCTTGCCCAATGTTGTCATGAAAGTAGACAATAAAACAGTGAAACGCGGGAAACTGGTATTATGTAAGTCCACAATGACACGAAACATTGCACAAACATCTCTGGCCATGCACGCGATGCCGATGTATAAAGTGTGCTCAAGTGTTCGAACATGTTGAAAGCGTGTAAACTAATAACCAACGCCGTGTTGTCAGTTAAGTTCAGTTCATCAAGTTTACCATTCACATTAATTCACAACGCGGCATTGAAGAGTTTTAGGAATCTTGTTTGTAAATCTCAAAATATTGTAGACTTTGCAGTTTGCAGGTGACAGGCAGAGTGACATTATGTCGCATCGTAGAATTCACTTTAGTTTAATCTTTAGTTTCATGCAACCGTTCAAATCTCATTTGATGCTGAATTAAATTCTGTGAAAAGTTGAATTTGTTGAAAATACTTTGGTCTATGTTAGCATGAGTAAACCAACCCACGTTTTCTGTAATACTGATGTATACCCTCTAGCTGATTTGCTGTACTACGTGCCGTAAATAAGTGGGGAAATTCATTTTCTTTTGATGTGGGATACGTCTCTTTGTGTAAGTCGCAAAAGTCAAACGCAAGCGGTATTATATCCCTTTAAATCTCATCTCTATATCTCTATGATAAAAACAAATGGAGATCGCATGTTTTTCAACATTTCAGTTTCTGACTTTGACGTGGTTCTCAAAACACCGAAGTGGCAAGCACTCGCAAACAGACAGAAAAGATCCAAGTCTTGTAACATGCAGAGAGAGAGACGAGAGTATGGCGCTACCAGGAGACGCTGGAACCTGCAGCAATCTCGGGGCATTAGTCTCTAGAGAAGGTATTCAACAACAAAGACTTCGTGGCTGAAAGGACGACTTTATAGAGAGGATGAACAGGAAGATTCTTGCGTCGGGACGAAAGTTTATCTTATTTGTTGTGGAATCGTCTGTAGCATTGGGTATGCTCCAGATACTTTCTTGTGGTCGTGGTGATTGTTTTAACGATGTATCTAACTGAAGGCGATGAAGGCGATGAGAGAACAGGGTGAGAGGCAACTGAAAAGAAATGTCTTAAAACTGGATTCGAACCCACGTCGGTTTGTTCCATTCTAAAAGATCGTGCGCTTCTTCGCAGTCACGGTTTCAATGCTCGCATTGCCTTGACGCGACTTTAATAATAACATTATGTATTTTTATTTCATCTTCTTTAATATTATTTCTAAGCATTTATCGTCCCACAGATATTTGGAAACAGATTTTAAATTATTTTTACGCTAGCTTTTTCTTAACAATAACATAAAACTAGCTGTTGACTTAAGGTTCCGCGTGGGAAATCAACTTAAAGTTTTCGTTCCGGGAATTCTTTCGGTAACTAATTGTTTGTCTAGACTCTATAGATCTTTGCAGTTATTTTCTTTTATTTGCGACTTCCAGAATTGTATTGGAATCGCTATAATTAATTGAAGTCTTTTTATTTCAAATTGTGTATAAATAACGTATACATTTTGAAGTATTTATTTTGAAGTTTGACTGTTGTTTTAACATTCTGTTATTTTCGTCTGAACATGGATTTACAAGTTACTATTGTAAGACCAGGCATATATCTCATGTATATCACAGGTATGCACTGAAGAATATAATATATGAGCTATGTATTGGGAAACCTGACTTTTAAGTTGTGACTTGGGCTTCTTTTTCTAGGATTCTGTGTCAAATGGAGTACAAGCACACGCAGTATTTTATTGTGCATGTGATCGTCGATGGCTTTTGTCGATGACATGTATCTATGTACAGTCCTGGTTCGACATGATGTATGAGCGTTGTTTATTGTGATCGTGGGACGTGGCTTTTTACATTTATACATACATTCGTCTTACTTTTGTCAATAGGCCCTACACATTATCGATCAAGTGGATATTTACTTGGAATAATATAAATTATCAGAAATATTTATTTTTTATTTTTTTATGTTTCACTCAAATACAGCATTTCTGCCATTTTACATTGAGGTATAGACTAAAATTAATTCAAAATATCAAAATTATAAACCTTTTATTAAGGCCTAATTATAAAATAAAAACATAAAATATTTGATCATCTGTCGAGGAGATAGGAATGATAGAACGTACATGATTGAGTCAGCATACACAGCCATCCAGTGCAAGGATGGATGTCAGTTTTTCTTTGTAACTTCTTATCATAGATACTACTATACTCCCCTTCTTTATAATCAGCTTTTTTGTCTTGAACAATGTGTTGCTTTTGTTTCACAATGGCTTAAAATGTTAAAAATATCAAAAGTCAAAACAAAGAATTCAAATATTAGTATAAAATGTAAATAAAACTGTACATAACGATACCATTAGTTCCAATTAGCATTAGGTACACGTTGAAGACAATTCTAACGATAAATTTGGTTTGCAAGTGATAAAATCCAATTTTCTGAAGGAGCTCCTAAATGAAGTTTGTTCTACGTTAAGTCCAAATATCGTCGCCTACGTGGTACACTCTTTGTTCTTTAATTATTAAGTCTGTACAGTATCTATTGCTGGACTTGGTTGTTGCTTGGCATGATTGTTGCGCTATATTTTTATCTTGGACTGTACCGAGTTTCTTCCCCGACATGAAATATGTAAAACATGAGCGGTATTTATTACGACGCGCGACACGCTTCACCCTCGTAATAATTTACCGCCTAAGCTCATGCCCGGCGTTTGAGATTTACCTTTGACAACCAACCCTGATCCCAGACGTCAACCCACCAACCAAGCATGCAAGCTTAGTTTGCTTTAAAGTATGTCTTTACTTTTTAGTCTTCGTCTACCTGTTGGCCACCGACCTATCATAGAAGTCCAATTTAAACTCTAAATTGCCAACAAAAACTATATCTTATTGCCAATTTTACCTTAAAATACGTGGTTTGGTGTCTCATGTATCGTGTCTTCCTAAATGTTTTTTATCATCATCGCACTCTCGTTTATGCGATGCCATGGCTTCGTTTTGAAGTGCGTCGTTAGGTAAACTTCAAAATTACTCGAGTTAACGTTAAAAATTGTGCCCTAAGGAACAGATTAGAATGTTTTCCTTTACTATGATGATGATTATGTAGAAATAGCATTCATGTGTAAGTAGCTATACTTACTGGGTTGTTATCAACCTTTGATGGGCTTAGTTCGCCCGGTCGACGACACGATGAAGGCAATCAGACGAACAATAGACGATGGATTGAAGAGTACTAAGTACTAATAGAGACAACTGAACGCGTAGTGGGAGTCGATAGCAACTGACATAATCCTCTTCTCCGGTTTTAATTCGAGTACACAATATTAGACATTAGTCGGCATCCTCGGACTTTGTGTTATTAATTTTTTGACACAATGCGACAGGACGTACTTAATTTACCATAGTTATAATAATATACATTTACAATTTATTTACACAAATATGACCATGGCTGACCATATAAATAAGAATGTTCTTGTGTTTGTGGATTGTGAAAATAGACCCAGATTTATGAGTGACTGAAGACATGTTATGATAGTCAAAACAAACCCCACAACAGTCTGCGTATAATTCTCTTAATGCGAATGTAACATTTTAAATTGAACCACATTCTAACGCGTTTCTAATAATTGAAACCCAATAACATTCGATTACCTTACGCTATTTATTACGGGAGAAGGAATCATGTTAACACTTTGTTTCCTAATTGAAATTCGAACACAAATGTTCTGTATGGCTATTATACACTCAAACTGGCGCTAGATTCCCCCGCTTTGTGGTGTAATATTGTTGGTTGGTACGATGCAATGGGGGGTGTTTTTAATTCATTTTCGGTTTCGTTAATTTACCTGAAAGTTCTGTCTTGTGCTATGCTCCCTCCCTCCTTCCGAAAACTCTTATCAGCTGCAGATGTCAGTGTTGAAGTTCAGCTACTGGTCGCTGGACATATAGTCGACATTCAATACGTACGCCAGCCTGGTTCTGAAGTGATGGCTCATACTGTGTAGGAAGGCCTAATCCTTAGCTCGTGTACAAAGTTCGCTCGGCTTTAGAGAAAGTCGTCGTCCTCACATTCATTTAACATGGGTTTTATGGTGAAGAAGCCGTAGTTGTTTCTTTTATCGCAAAGATTTGCTTAGTAACGACGAATTACGCGTCCAAGCAGTATTAATAAAACGTAGGAGACGGGCGACACTATACCCTACAGTGAACGTACGGTTCAGTGAAGTATGCAAAGGCGATTTACCTTCGCGATGTGACGGGATGCAATTAAATACCTCGTATTCTTTATTATTTTATTATCTCATTGCTAAATTAATGCTTCGTATCACCTCCATTGTTACCCCCCCCCCCCTCGTACTCTACATCTTAACCCTCTTCATAGTCACGAAACCTGGGTAGGTAGCTCTGTATAGGTCTTGTCTGAGGGTTGATCTAGCCAGCATAGGTTTTCCCTGCGATACAGGCATGCATGTGTTTCTTACATTTCCTAGGTCTAAATTAATAAATAAAAATAAGATAAGATAAAATAAGAATGTCTTTTCACCCCATAACAATAATTCGATTCTTTCTACTCGTACATACTGGAGGTGGCAAAGATTATGTTAATTTCCGTATATATAGATGGGTGCGTTTAAAATAGTAACGGACTAACACGTAAAGTACACATTTTGATTTAAATTCCGATTTTGCTTTTGGCGCTTGTTTCACACAATTTACATAAGTTTTTAATTAAGTTCTGCGGAAGCTCACGCCTATCTCACGCTATAATCGATCGATGAAGTTGACGAAAACAACGCTGGAATTAATTTCTAAAAATTAATATCTACCGTCCTTAAACCGCAATGATTACGTCCTTGTCTGAAGCCTATAGGAGGCACCGCTTTGCATGGGAGTTAGTGATTGGTGCCAGCCGCATGCGGCCGCCAGTCGGTCCTTGATATTGATCCCCCCTAGTTTCGGCCGGTGGTGCAGCGGCGCGCCATGCGACATTGACCCGGACGGGCTCTAACCCTGGACCCCCGCGCTCACTCGCTCGCATTGTTTACGTTGGGAGAGATGCCTTTCTTCTAACTACTTGTGTACACATACGCTGTGCATACATACTTGTCTTTTATTAGGCCTCCCTTTTTAATCCCGAGAGTCTCGACGTTCATTCATGAACTTAAAGGGCGTAGCTATTCATAGACTAATTTTTTAATCAATAAATACTACTTAAGGGTAGCTGAAATCCCAGTGGCAGTAACATGAATACACTTTGGTATTTAAGAATGTTGCTTTTGACTTAAGAATTTAGTAGACATCACTCTGCCACTGAAACTTCAAACTTTACGCTTTAGATAATTTCACCGTATCGTCCTTAAACCTACTCGCAAATATAGGTTATGTTATGTTTGTCCCTATTGCTAATGATAACTCTATTAGTGTCAAAAATTATGGCATGCAAGTTCGTCTTAATTTGGTTTATTTGGTTTGGTTTGGTTTGGGATCGAAAATCTGACATAAGAAGAAAATTCCTGTAACCAAATAAACGAATTACCCAATGATTTTATCATCGATTTAATTATTCTTGTGAAAAGCTTAAAATACGATCCATTAGCCCTTATGTTCAGATTTGTTTGCTTCTTAAAAAATATGTCTTAGGAAATATCCTTCATATTTTGACTATCCTCTCAAGAAATATGCCAAATACATATCACGTTCTTCAGTCAGTTTATTTTTGCCCATCGCTTGCTGTCGATTCCAATCTCGTTTTTGGTGCGGTTTATCCAATTTTCATGATACGCCTGTTCAAACATTTTGGTTTGGAGTAATCCTTTGGCTTTTCTGTTTATATACCTGAACATTATTGCAGTTCACTGGCATTGTAAATATATATTTTTAAATGATAAGCTTCACCACACATTTTGGGCCCGGGGTAGAATTGGTCCAGAGCATGGCTCTGCTAATCGTACAAGGCGATTCATGAGGAAAAAGTCCACCTCGCAAACATTAGCTAGTAACAGGGGTTGATAATATTTCTCCCTGACACTAGAGGCGAGCTCTGGCAATCGTTTTCGGGGACCTTGCCCCCTTCCCTTGACGACCCCCCGACGGCGATAACGACAATGCCACCACGAACGATGACAGACAATGACGACCGCGACGTGAGATTTCCCCCCTTTCCCCCCCTACCCGTGGCTGATTCTGTCCAGCATGGGCTCCTCCTCCCCATATCCCCTAGGCTAGAGTGGTGCATTATGACCTAACGGTTGACGTGTCTCCAAATAAAACAAAGCAAAAAATTCCAGAGTAGTTGTATTGTTGTATGCTATTTGGGGTATATGGCACACTGTTGCCGATGTGATATAGGGAAGAATAAAACTTAAAAAAAAATAATAGCTAAGCTCATAGCCAAACGAAGTGGAAAACAGTATCCTTGGCTATACGTATCCAATGTCAACATTCAATAACTTCACGTTTTGTTTTTTAAATTATAAAATATGTTTTTTTAAGTCAAACTATAATATTTTACATTGCATGCAGTAACGTAGTTTTAATTCAGCTTGACAAACCCGTTTTTCATTATCTCATTAAACATTTCGGGGAAATTTAACAACCCTTATTGTAGCACGATAAATATGACTTGCGATTTTATTGTGAGCAAATATTTTACGGCATTTCTTGAAATACTTTTCATCTACGGCTCGTGAAAGCCTACAGTATCTCTTAAATTTTCAGATTGATTGGTCCATTATTTGTATATTTACGCGCCCTCTTTCATTAACAGCTAACAAATTAACACAACACAGTTTTATTAACATCGGTGATAAAAATGTGATCCATTATTTAACTCTGGAATTTTAGTTTCTTTCAATGTCCTGACTGCAACTATCATATTACATGTATCGTGTAACGTGAAATTATTTATCGGAACTATATTAATAACCCGTAAATTAATCATGTGTTGATATCGATTGGTCATATTACATGTATAGCGTTCCCGTATTAGGTAGACTTAGTGCGGCTAGTAAATCTCACCCAGGGGAAATTAATTAATATGCATTAATTATTTACTCCATCATCCGGCCACATTGTGGAACCAGAATACAGTAATTCTAAACCGCGCACAACTAGTGCCTAGACTAGACTGTGTGCTTGGCTGCGACATGTTAGTCCTTGGCGAGCACGGACCACGGTAGTCCCGAGGAAGGGGTCGACGGCTTCCGAAATATCCCAGGCGACACTGTTAGAACTACTCTTAATGTGACTGGTAATTTTACTTTAAGTGTTGACGACGAATCGTCTTTTAACATGAGGGGTTCAAGAAGGTCTAAAAAGTCAAATTCCGTGCATTCTGTGTTAAGGTTTGATGTGCATAATATGCATGTATTATTTTTTTATATATGTACGATGTTTATGTTGTACATTTTATTATGATTTGTACGAGTATTCTGAAATTGGTTGAACATCATAATTATAATTGAGATGTGTAAACAGACTTAATTTCGATTCAATGGTTCATTCCGAGACGTTAATAAATTGTTTTGGTTACTGTGACCTATTTCTTATTTGTCATTGTTACAGCTTCTACGATCTCGAAATGCTTCACACAACGTATAGAAATTCGAAAGTCGCTTCATGTCGCGTTTTCAATAGTTTCGGTGCTGACATCCGTGTGCGTATATATAGGACGTTACATTCGAACAGCGCCCATTGCAAACATTCCTTGGTGTTTTGGTCGCCTCCGCCACTTCTAGCTGTTGAAGTGAACAAGTTTAAGATCAATGGAACGCCCGGAAAGTCTTCCCGCCGATGTAAGAGAGGTTTGAACTTCTTGGCAACCGGAGTGGACTTTTGCTTCCGCCGTGCTCGTACTGTTGGTTTCTCACTCTGCGGCTCATAATGGTGAGCCCAAAGCTCATCTCCGGTGATTCAGCTAACCTTACAAACGAGCGCCTCTGCTTATAGTTCAACTTAGTCTTCGAGGGGGTTTTCCATGATTGTCCCTGATTATAGAGATTGATTGTTTATAATATAAACGTAACACTACCCTTTTTGTTTTTTTCGTTAACGGGAGTTTTTAGATTGGACCTACAAATTATCAGCAATTTAGTGTCATTTATTTGATGACTTTCCGAAGATTCCAGAATATTGAATAAATTATAAATTAATAGTTATGTTAATTATGTACATAAAACAGTTATTAACTCAAGATATCGCGGATCACTTTAGAATCACAATTAATGTAAAATAAATAGTATGATAGGAAATTTAAAATAGTTTGAACCAAATTTGCGTAAAAAAAAAGGTCCGAGTTCGAAAAAAAAAGTTCGTTTTAAATAAGTAACGTATTTGTGGAGGTGTGCGGGTACCCCTTATTCACACACAAAACGTTTTATTGTTGAGTGGCCGATTCAGAAATTAGGCTACATACTTTTTTTGGTGGAGGTGCCGGTCCAGACTTATATCACTGTGTTACCTACTACAACCGTTTGGCATCCCTTTATGTCCGCTTCGAGTTGGTTTCGGTACGAAATTTTATAGAAGTTCGAAGTTTGATTGACAACCCCTTTGAAAGTTTGAGTTCGGTTCGAAATTAAATATCCAGGTTTGCACAACCCTAGTATGAATGTTTTTGTTTTTGATTATTATTTATTTATGTTCTATTTATGAGCTGGGAATTAAAACGCAAAAGCATCTTCACTTCATCGAACACCCTCGTGCACCAGCCTAGCCAACACACACATTCTATACGATGTATTTGAGTTCAATATAGTGTAATTCGATCAACTGCTTACACATACAACAACCTATTTTCTCGCGTTGTTGATATTATTATTTGTTTAGTATGTGTACACACTCTTGTGTGGTCTGCACAAAGAAGCATACCATTTTCAGATTAAATCATGGTTATTTGAGCTACGACCCGAATTAGTTGTCGGTTTGTTTGTCGTCAACTTCTCATGCTGTGAACAGCAAACCGGCGCGCATACAGTATTATGCAGTATTCATGGCCAGGGACCCCGAGTCGCTACGTGCGATCGATGTCAGTATATGGCGTGAAACGTGTGTAGATTATTCCATAGAGTCGATAAGCGACAGTCAGTCTAGAGCTTTTGCCCAATAATACGAAACGGGTCATTTATTCTGAGTTTCGTAATGATCGGCTGGACGTCCTTGTGTGAAGTTCGACCGTTGTTTTTGTTTCTGTTTCTCCTTTGCAAGTAAAGAAAGATCCCAGGTATCAAGAAATTTCCCCTCCTCGTTACCACCTCCACTCGGCACGGGTGACAGTACTCGCGAGACGTTGGAATGCGGTAGGCCGCATGACCCATTCATCCAGGTGTCATTGTTAAGAAATCAATTTTTTGATGTAGTTAAAATGTTATAATTTCTCATTTATTTTCAAATATATGAATAATTATGTAAATTAATATAAAATAAACTTTGTATTTAAAAAATAGCATGAAAACTGCCGTAATTAGAGTTAGTTGTAACTTCATGGTTACAATCAGAATAATTACGACAGGCAATAATTACGGCAGTTTTCAAGCAATTTAAAAAATACAAAGTTTATTTTATATTAATTTTACATAATTATTCCATATATTTGAAAATAAATGAGAAATTATAACATTTTAACTACATCAAAAAATTGATTTCTTAACAATGACACCTGGATGAATGGGTCATGCGGCCTACGCATTCCAACGTCTCGCAAGCACTGTCACCCGTGCCGAGTGGAGGTGGTAACGAGGAGGGGAAATTTCTTGATACCTGGATCTTTCTTTACTTGCAAAGGACTTTAGACAAAAAACACACATTTGTATCAATTTAATACGTCTTTCTTTTTTCCACGTGGTGTTGTGCTGCTTTTTGTCTCAAGCTCGTACTTTTCTTGGAGCAACATTAAATGT
Source organism: Sweltsa coloradensis (assembly GCA_024449915.1). Lineage (NCBI taxonomy): Eukaryota > Metazoa > Arthropoda > Insecta > Plecoptera > Chloroperlidae > Sweltsa > Sweltsa coloradensis. The sequence goes on from JAMZAV010001398.1 coordinate 482,135, forward strand.
GTCACCACTTCCACTTACTACTCAAGTCCTGTTTGTTTTGTTTTTACAGCATTGAAAGTCTCTATTTACTTCCTGTGTCTTGTTTTTTCCCTCGCTCCTGTTTCTACCACGCTCTGCTTCTAGATAGTTGTTAGTGTTTTGTGGCACTCAGGTTAAATATCTGCATGGTTTTAATAGTAGAAGTTGGATTATAAATGAGCTCTAGTAATTCCTCGTGGCTGGTGTGGAGATGTGTAGGAGGAATTCTATATCGGATAGGTTGTATGTGGTGTGGAGAGACGGGAAGAGCGTCACGTAGCAGAACGGAAAAAGTACAGAGCATGATAGAGTGCTGATAATATGCATGGACACCACTTAGTTAGTCTACAACAATCACTTCATGTATGGGGTTATGTCAGAATCAGCCAACAACGTAGATGATGTCACGAGCGTGCCGATTATTGTCTGGACGAATGCATCCCATGCACTTGAATGTGTTGCTCGTGGGAAACGTATACAAACGTTCTGGAAAGTGGTATGTTACGTTCACCATCCATGTCTTATAGAATTGAGACGTGCTGCTAAATATGCATGGCAAAGAAATGGAAACGTTATTCAAACTCTTTGGCAAGCCTCAGAATAGACTTCAGGGAATAGTTTTGAATTTTGTATTACCCCATTTATAATATACATGACGGCCTACTTTAGATTTAACTTAGAATTCCACTATAGTGTGAAGTAAGTTGACTTTAAATATGTAAACGGTACCTTCAATCTATGCAATATCTTAAAGGGGTATTTAACCGCTAAACTCAAAAAAATATATTTCATTCAGGCTAACTAGTAATGAATTTAGCAATTAACAGAAAAATTATTGGGGCCACCATGACCTCCCAAAAAATTGTCAAACGACATTTTTCGAGCTAGGTCCCATCGGCAAAAATCTCCCATAAGAAATAACATGGGGACGATCTTTATGTCCCGTGACCTTGGAGGATTTTGATCCAAAAAAATATTGGCCATTATTGACGTACTCTACAGCCTTTTCTGTAAATTTTCTATGTTTTGTTTTGTAATTTGGGCAAGTAGTTCGGTCAAAATATGCTGATTACCAAGATGGGGTGTGATTTTGGAATGCATATTTTTGCGTGTTTGAGGGTATATTTGGGCACAGTTTCAAGACACGATGTTATAAATGGGCATTTTAGATTGGTACTATGCTCTAGTATCTATGTGGACCAAAAAAGAAGCAGGTTAAAGCCGATTTTAGAAATTTCCCAAAACACCAATTTTTGCAAATTTCTGGATCAAAAAAATTAAAAAATTCGTGTTAAATCACAGTTACAAGATATAATTTTTTAAACTGTCATTTTAGTGTAGTATTGTGCTATAGATCACGTGGTAAAAAATAATTTTTGGGGTTTTTAGCCCCTTTAAGGACTTTGAAAACCAAGGAATTTTAAAGCATTGTAGTTGAAATAGTCTTTTTCATCGAAAATAGTTTAAAATTATATTACTTGAAGTCAGTGACGATTTTAAACAAAAAGTGTAAAAACAAAATAACATGCACGGTCATATAACAATTGATGATTTACATTTGCGTAAATTTGTTTTACTTGTGCCTATGTTTTTGAAAGAATACATTTTGTCGCAGCTGTTACTAGACAAGCTGGACATTGAATTTCAAAATCGTGTTCAAATCACAGAGTAGATTAATTTGTTTTGTTACATTGTTCGCTCGTCGAAGCCAGCGTTGGTGTGATCCGCTTAAATATTAGCCCTCCACCATTGAAAATCAGTTATGTAACTGAGTGGGTAGACTATTTGAATTTATTTTGTACGTATTTTTTAAACTGTATGCTTTCACAGCTCGATTTTTAAAATTTTTATTGTCAATGCGATAACAACAGCTCTACCATTATAGTTACCATTTTTGATGCTAGTTAATTAATTTTATTCTGTTCTTTTCATTATACCCAACAATTAATTTACAAACATTGTACATATTATTTCCATTAATTATTGCTAGAATACAGTTGGTGAGTGCTTTTACATGCGCTTTCCCGGCCGATTGCGCGTTGCGATGCGGTGTAAAACAAGTCCAGCCAGACCGTACCGTGCTTACATAGATTGTAATAAATAACGCTTTTCAATCATCTTATAATGTACACTCTACTCTAACAGCAATCCATCATTCCACCCGCTCTGGCTGAGTGCGCCAGCCATTGTAGAAAAATATTCAAACGTTGTCGTCGCATATAACTTTTTGTCGCTAAAATGTAGTTCGAAGAAATAAATTGCATTGCCAGGAAAATTTAATGCTCTTCTGGAAATGCTTATTTTTTGTTGAGTTTCAAGAGGATTTGAAAAATGAATTGCGTTTTGACAGTAAAAATGAAAATTCTGCGTCGACAGGTGAGTGGACATTTTATTAGTGCTTCATATAGGGAACATAAATGTTGTGATATACGGTTTTCGATTAAGATAATAGTGTCAATGTAGGCTATATTTCATATTTATTCAATTTTCAAGCTATAGAGAATTCCAATATTTATTTTTTTAATTATACAGATGTGAACATAAACGTGATAATCTTATAGTTTTCCAGCTGCCTGTGTTCATCAAGTTTTATATCCAATCTTGTGTAATGTGTATTTGCAGGACACGTTAATAAAACTTTTTCTTTCTTACAACGTTTTTTTTTTTTAGCCCAGAGAAGAATATTTATTGACCTTATGTAGTGATTTATCGCACTCGTTGTAAAATACTATATTCATATGAGATATTGTAGATATTCACGAGTTCTGGATGATCCTCGGGCTGTAGCGTCGTCAGACTGATCAGTCTCTTGAAGAAGCCACCAACATGAGTGGCGAAACGTCGAGAAGTGCCTCTTTATCGACATGACGCAACAGCCCAAGGATTATCCAGAACTTATGTTTATATGATTACCCTTAATTATATAAACATATTAATTTCAAAAAGTGGTGTTTATTTTTCGGATGTAGCTTTAGAGAGGGTTTTCCTGATATTTTCAAATCACGGTCGCCATGGTGGTGTCGTAGGCATTGATGACTGGCTACTAGTGCTCACGCTACCTCGAAGTGTACGCAAGAATATACATTCGCAACCTTACTGCCATCAATGAAGTAGGGTCGTAATTCTCCCTTATTGGTATTTACCTTTGAGTTATAAAAATAGATATTAGGGTTGTAAACCTTATAAGTATAGGAAAGTGGGGCAGCTGACCGAGTACAAAGGGAGAACGGTTTCTAACGTTTGTTAGACAAATAGTACCAGGTTGACTTTGGAAATACAATACAAAATTCGTGTACTTTAGTTAGAATTCATATTTACCATACAGTGTGTGAACGAGGTAATCTGGACATCTGATGATAAAATGTGAAGTCAACATAATTATCATCAAGAGATATATAGAAATTCGCATGGTGATCCCATTTGCTGTCACGCTATCTCGTTCCACAAAATACCGCATTGACCTGACCTTCTGAATTCGTGTTCTTCCCCCCCCCCCCTCATTTGCGTCCACTGCCCTGTCGACACGCATACGCGTGTGTCCATAAATCTGCCATTGAGTTCGCCTCCCTGGACGGACTGTCTTCCGGCGGCAGAACCCCACGCTAGTCGTCCTAATTGAATCCTATGGCAACGTTGCTGCTCGTCGGAAAGGTTAACAAAAGAAGAAATTGGTAATTTTACTCTTCGTCGATGCTGACCATACGTGTGAAACTATAAAAATGGTTACTCATTCGATCCAGAGTGTTCATTTTGTACCCAACAAAAACTAATGTCGACGGTTGCAACATGTCTTTTAATGTTTTTCAGGAAGACACAAGCATTCCTGAGTGTATTGTTTTCCGTTTTTTGGAAAGAACGTAACGAGCGAAGCGATGATTCCATTCTACTACACTGGAGAAAAAAATCCGGAATGCTTTTTCTTCTTTTTTCTGTTTGTATTTTTGTGTGTTTGTTAACACGATTCCGGCTTAACCGATACTCCAATTGCGATGAAATTTTCTGGAGGCCATCGAAATCTCTAAACTTACAACTGCCCACGTTTTGGGCGCAATCGAAAAATTATTTCCCATTAAAATCGCAATTTAACGTTTTTTTTTCTTCGATTTAAAAAAAAAAATTTTTCGACTTAAAACCCCCCTTGCTTTATCCGATGTAATGATTTTTCACAGAACCTTAATTTTATGAATTATATATTTGTACAAAATTTGGTGCAATCGAAAAATATTTCTCATGAAAATGGCATTTAAATTTGTTTCCATTTTAAAATTACGTTTTTTTTTTTCGTTTTTAAAAATTTCTTGGGACGTAGAAATGAATTTTTCACAGAACAAAAAATCTGCATAAACATGGCAAGCTAAGCACAATTACGATCCAATAACGTGCCCTGAAAAAGCGTTTGCGAAGCTTCCATAGTTTTGAAGAATGGTATTTGTTACAACTTCAATATCTAAAGCATGCCTACAATAAAGTGCAGCTTTAAAAATGTGTATCGTTTTTGGTACCGCGTACGTTTATAAAACACAGCAACATTCACTAGCAAGTGCACTTCATTCTCTCAGTGATGGCTTATCTTGAGTTTTTCTTGCTTCAATGTAAAACCATTAAAAAGCAATTTTGGCTGTCAAGAACCGTTTTCTGCGCGGGACTCTGAGCAGTTTATAGCTCAGATGGTATTTTATGTAACTGCTGTTGGGACAGTAAAGGCTTATTTCTCTCTTACCCTAGTATATATTCTACGAGGATTTTTAATTGATTTTGTTTGAAAGGAATGTATTTCCACAATTCACCAAAATACATAATTATTTAACATCGTTCATGACTCACTATAATTAAATGGACGTATCGATGTGTACGTATAACTATTCTTGTTGTAATATTATTTCAAACTTTGATTAATTACATTTAATTATTTTGTGTGCATTTATATACTTATTTTATTTAGCTGTCTACGTTTGTAAATCAGTTTTTAACCTGAATAGGATAGACTTTAAATAAATAAATAATCGAACTTAATTTTTATTACACGTGGCCAGGGTGATTGTTGTTAGTGATTTATAAAGGTCATTCGAGTCGACAACGATCGCAGTCGGTACGTTAAGTTTTATAAATCACAAAATGAATTACAGCAAGTTATTCTGCAAGCTTTGTGCTCAAGGAGATTAATCTAAATTAATATTCTGCAAGCTCTAAATACTCTAAATTATCAGATGACATTGATATCAACGGAAACGAGCTTTTCGTGGGTCTTCTACATTCGTCATTTCCTCGTCTCGAGTTTGGCGCCGGCAACGTAAACTTGTTCTGCGGCTGCGGTTGTGGTTGTTGTTGAAGCGAATAAAGACGTACATCTGCTTGTGGTGGTTATCCATATCTTGTATCTTGGATTGGCCTTCAATCTCTTAGGGCAGCTTGTATTGCAGATACAGCTACAAACTAAGGTTGTGTAATTAGTGAACAATCTTACGTGATGATTGAGGAATGATTTTTTTGCCTCTCGTCTTTGTTTTTGTAATATTGCTATTCGAGACGATGAGGGGTGGTAGATGAGGGCGAAGGACAATTACACAAACCCGTGCCTTATGCGGGGCTCGAACCCGAACTATATTGGCATACGCTTCGAACCTGCGAACCAATCGTGGGGCATTAACAACCTTACAATACTTTGCATTTCACCACAAATTGCGTGCACTATGTTTATTGTTTTTGGAACATAAACATCTACAATATTTTCTTGCCTATTGTATCGGTAATAATCTGCATACTAATAATTGTTATTGTTTCCAAAGCATATATAATTTCAATACTAATATTTAAATTGTATGTAACCTTAGTTTTTATAGTAGGCGACTATGACGCTGTTATGATGGTATTCAAGACAGAATCAATCACCGGTGGAGGAACTTTGTTAATTTCTGTCTATAATACCATCATAATATATCTATCTTATCATAATTTTTTATCTCAACTCCCAAGTCATTTTCTTTCAATTTCGATTTATTTTATGTAAAACTGTAATACACTTTACACTTTATATACTTTATATACACTTAACACTTTACAAGCGCGTGTGCTGAATGTACGGCACTTTATGCAGCGCTCCTTTTCATTACTAATTGACTAATTAATTTCCAGGGATTTCGCTCCTGTAAACAGCTGCGTCGCGAAGTATAAGTATAGAGATAAATTATCGTGTGATCCATCTTCTATAAGTCATAGCGCTGGAAATATGAATTGCAACTTTTATATTTTACCAATAGTAGCGCAAATGTGTATTCACATCTGTCTCTCGGGATTGCCAACAACTTGTATGATCGTACATAACTATCCTCCTTTATCCTGAATGATAATATGATATCGGCCAACGTTCACTTAAAGTTCTTTTGAAACTCTTGGCGAGAGATGCGAGGGCACAGTTTGGAAGAGAAATGTTTCTTTTCGCTCTTGGAACCTAACGAATCTTCATCAATTAAAAGTGAACATGAACACCCGTTGCCATATATTTCCTTTCGCACATTTAGGGGCCTACGAACTCAAACGACAACTTGTTTGTCAACCTAAAGAGACAACTTTGTAAGTAGAGTAAATCATGCGACAACTTGTTGACCGTCATTGATGCATGGCTTGCTTTAGTGCCACGCAAAATTGTTAAAATGCACCGTTGTGCATAAGTTATACTACCTATTATACTTAGTATAGTTGCTGTCGATCGGCAAGTTGTATTTTGAGTTAGTTAATAGTCCCCCTGATTGTATTTGCCTCGTTCTATACTACAATCGAATATTGGTCATAACGTAGATGATCAACATTTAACAGCCATTCGTGAAGATCAGTCGAGTAGAGTGAATTGTTTTAGTAAACAGGCTTCCTTCTGCTATTGATTTATTGGCTACTGCAAGTAATGCCGCCTTATTTTACACGTGTGATCAGAATTATTCAGGTTCAGTCAAACCGTGATGACACTTGTGACTTCTCTAGCGTACAGCTCTTTGACATTTATTAACAATTGAACATTCCCCTGAAGAGGTACATTGCACACACCATATAAAACTGACATGAACTCTACAGCTGTCATTCTTAAACAATAGCAGTCAAACTTCGAAAACAACATACATTTTAAAGAAGCCCAAGTTGAGCGATGCTTAAGCCTGAATACGACCCTTTCCAGTCGTTTGCATCGTACCGGTTGACTTAAAATAAGTTCCTCTTGTTATGTGAACAACTTCTTCGTAAAATAAATCATTCATTGTTATACATAATGTAGATCGTCGCCTGCTGGACATACTACCGCATGTGTTGTTAATGTCATTGATTGGCATATGTGTTGGACAACTCGGTGATGCAAGGGAATCTAGGCAGTTTTCGACAGATGGCGAAGTGTAAAATAGATTTATGTGTGCTTATACCCATGCCCTAACTATGTTGATAACTACTCGTTGCTTGCTACGAGCAAAACAATGAATTTGGTTTAATATACATTATTATGTGACTTGAATCATTGACTAGAAATTGTTTTGCCCCTTCTCTTCGCCATACCGATGTCATTTAGCCAAGTGGGTGACCACTCTGTCCTGAAACTCACGTATATCGCTGGTTAGAGCAGATGGAGGGTTCGAAAGTTATTGTAACGGCTTCGTTCTCCTCGACGTCTGCTCGGCAGTCCGGGTTAGTGGAGGAACCTATATATGACTTAAAGTTAAACCGTCCTTTCGGGTGGGACGTTAAGCCGTTGGTCCCCTGGGTACTTTTCGAAAGGAGTAGGCTACGTGCCGGTCCCGGGTTTCCCCCCCCCTTCTGTTCATACTTTATCCTCATCTATCACCACTCATCGTCTCGATTAGCCAAAGTGCATAAATATGAGACGTTAAGCAATATCCAATCAATCAATCATTTAGCCAGCCTACTATAACAGTGTCTCGGGGTCTTGAAACTTGACCTATAGCCCGTTAGTTTCGTCGTGCATAACACCACGTATTCGCATGTATTATTTAAACGATGTGCTTCAACATGAGCCGCCTGGTAGACACGTTAAAACCGGGTTTATATTCTATCGTGCCATCATTTATGCACAAGTTAAACCCGGCGAGTCCCAAGCTCAAGCTGGCGAATTATTTTCCTCTTTGTGCTTTCAATTTGCTCTTCGCTCTTCAAACCGTCTCCTGGGAACTCGAACAGCTATTCGAGATGCTGGTTCACGGTTTAGATTAACGGGTAAAATCGATAACGTTGATAATAAGACTACGGTATCCGAAGAGCTATTATCTCTGGAGAGTAAGTGGAGAATCCACCTAAAATGATCGGCCAATAATTCATCCTTTAAACTGACATTGTCACCGAGTTCAAAAGTAAATTGCTACGTGAAATTTCCAATTTTAAAATATATCCCGTGCTAACGCCGTCAACCAAATTACATGCCTCACTTGCTGTAAAACAACATTATTTATTTAAAAATAACAAGTTTATAGTATCGTTTCAATCCATATCAATTTTCCCCCGCGATTGGAAAAACATTCTTTTATTATTTTTGATCCCGTAGGATTATTGCCTATTTCGATGAAGAATGTTCAGGGTTCAATACCAGGCTCAGACTAGGAGTTTGATACTTCCATGATGAATGACTTTGGGCCAAAGGTTATTTTTGTTAAGTGCGGAGAAGGTTTTTTGATGAAATACCTTTTCTGGCTCTGGCATTTCCATCTCAAATGGACTTACTTCACCAATGAGTTTTAATTATGGTATCTGAAAAGTAGTTCACACTCACTCAATAAACTGTGTGATGTAATAGGCCTGCAACATAATATACATGCTTAATATGATATACAATCTACATAAGCTTTCCTCGACAATGTTTACTATGTATAAACCACTAGCAGTGTGATCTGTTAGCAGAACGGACCACGCCGCGTTTTTCCACCCAAACCACTGTGCCTTATACGCCCGAGACGTCAGCTCTGTAGAGCCGTGTTTATATATACGACCTCACTGTTTAGAGGTCTACTTAAGCTTTTAAGTTTTGATATTTATTTTCTACTTTCTTTTTAGTTTGACTTAACTTTTCTTAATGTGAATTCAACAGACTAGATGCCGTTTATAGCATCAGTGGGTAATGTTTTTTTTAGCTGCGCTGTTTCTTTTTCCTCTATAGCAATGGACGTCTGGCGTCTCGGTTAGAAATTACGCTTTTGTTTAGAGCTTTTTACAGGCTTATATATTGTCCGTTAGGCGACGTAGACTAGACTAGCGGCAAAGTACACTGTACAGTCATGCCCACAATAACGGACCTCGGCACAAAGACAATATCTAGCTTTAATTAGAGGACTGGATTTGGATTTTTACAATTTTTTAAAGTTGTCAGAACTGCATCCATCTCTTTAAATTTAACAATGCATGATTGTTAAACGGCATGCTGTTTGAAGGTTGTGTCGTGTATGGTTTGCTCTACTATTCACTCCTGTGACCTTTCTACTTTGTGTTTCTGCTTTGTAGCTTCACCCCTTGTTACAAGATAGCGCCACGACTAAATTGCACTGATTTCTGTAATAGTTGCCCCTTTGCTTTGGGCGACACAATGCACACGTCATGACGTCACGTGGAGTACAACTGACTTTATAGTTAGCTTTAATGATAAGTTTTTAAATATACGTTATGCATTGCATTGTTATGAATTGATTAACTATCGTATTTAACGTCCGGTAATTATTAATCGAAGCCTATTTGAAAGATAAATGTGTTTTCGTTTAAGTATCGGTCGCTCGGAAAACGAACCTGAATTACATTGACGGGCAAGTTGGTCTCTTTCCGTGCGACCGCTACCCTCTAACCAAAATGTCATTGACCGGTTTTATACCGGCAATTTGATCTCTTTCCGTGCGACCGCTAAGCTAAAAATCAAATGGTTTAATCTCTATTGCGTTATAATGTTAACAGTCATAAGTTGATTCATCTTTGACGTTGGTTTGCTCTGCAATTTTACTACTTAAAGATTTAGAGTAATCGCTCAAAGAATTTCTAAAATCGGGGCGATGTGGTTGGCTAAAGGCGCCTTACGGATTTTTGACAACATCATTAATATTGTGGTCCCAGGAGGCCCAGTGAAAAACAATGGCTCTCGTTATCAAGATGGTACGGGCGGTTTTGTTCGGATTGGATCTAAAATTGGTGTCTTGAAGTATAATGCTAAATTCCCAAATGGAAATTAATGAACTCGTCTCTTGCTACTAATGAAACATTGGTGGTCTTCATTAATATTATTGTACATTTTCATTTTATGCGCATCCAGCTCTTAAAAACATTTTTACGGAGGCAGTAACAACATCAAATTTATCTTGGACCATATAATATAATTATATATATTATATATATTATAATATATATTGTGTGGCTCGTTGGTCTTGTGGTTAGCGTATCTGCTTCCAATGCAGAAGTCCAGGGTTCGATTCCGCTAAAGTCAGAAGTTTTTTAACCGCTGATTTGGACTTAAGTCCATCAGTTCTTGTCTTAGGAGTTTGTAAACGGTGACTTTGGAGCCGTCCTAGCAACGAAGCACATAATAAATTTCAGAGTGTTCTGAATCGGCCTTGTTGATTCTGGCGTGATTCGCGGGTGTTCGCACTGTCCATACCACTGATTGCTATATTTCCTATTAAAAATATCGATCTTTGGTGGGTTATCGCTCACTCGTCGATTGCGTCGGGGCCTGCAGGGTTGGCTTGGTCGCTTTGATTTAAAGTCCCCCACTGAAAATCAGTTATATAACTGAGTGGGTAGACTCTAAATAAAAATTTATTTATTATTTATTTATTTATTTATTTATTTATTATTGTACGCATGCGGCTTCTGAAATCAAGTGGTTGACGAAATATTTGTATTATTATTTAGCCTTTATTTACACATTATTTTAAAGGAATGACACAAAGGTATAAATATAGTAAATAAACACTATCTTAACTAATTATAACTAACTAGCTAACTATAGCTAAAAAAAGAGGTTACAGCCATAGATGACTAGCTCCCAAAAATATTGTTTGCAAAAGAAAATTTGACCATGAACAAGAAAATCCGTATTGCACAGTTCGGCAACAGACTACTAATATACCACACACAAATACGTGTCCAGACAGTAAACCGCAGTCAGTAAATTTTATTTTTGCTATAAAGGCTTTAGCTATAAACCGTTCGTATAATTTCGGCTGGACTATAAGCGGCTTCTAAAAAGCCTTAAATAAATATCAAATTTAACGACCGATTCGTAGAAATACTAGCGTGTTATCTCGATCGACCAGCAGTTCCTTCTTTAAACTCTGAGAAAGTCGATTGTGTGCGTGGTTATGTCTCCCTTCAGAAGAGTTTCAAGTGCACACCGATAGAAAATATCTCTTCCTCGCCAGCGGTAATCGTCACTCAGGATAGTTTTTCAGTCATGCATGATGTGAGTGTGAGTGCCGGGACCGAGCCTTCTGAACTTAGAGCCTTCCTTCTCACCCTTGCACTGCACATTGAACAACACTTGGAGGTGGCCTACACGACCATGTAGATAACCTACAGTTAGTTATATCTCGGCCTACGTAACGTTCCTCGCGAGCCACATGCATTGCACGCACCAGAATAAGTACAAGATAGCACGTAGGGACTGGTGTCCAGGTTTCTTCTGGTTTATTCCTCAACCAACGGTAAAGTGTTTTAATTAGCGCTGCTTCATACTTCACGTCAATTCGTAAGTGATCGTTCACTTTGTTCTTCTCATTTCTCACTTCATATTTCCGTTCTCTATATTTTCAGTTATGATATGGGTGGCATGTTCCATCAGTAGCGTTAAGTCTCGAACACGTCGCTTGTTGATGTTTTTACCCTAAATGTGTGGCTTGTTTATCATTTATTCCACTAGGCGTTTGTAGCTATCTGTTTGATGTATATTGTGAACAAGTTACTAATGAGTATTAATTATACATAATTTCTAAAGGTTCTGGTTGTCTTTGACTTGTCGCCTTTGATCGTGAAACGCCCCTCTGCGTGATAAACTCTCCGAGACTACACTTATTGCGAGCTGTGCTAGGACGAAGTGATGCCTAAACTCGAGGTGCGCTGCTAAACCAACAGCCTTGCCTCCCGCGAGAATGAGTTTCCCGCTCACACAAGGAGATAACGCGATCACGTACCGCACGGCAATAATAAATCAACCACCACCAGAAAATTAGGTCCCTTGAATACGTCATGAGATCGTATCTTGGCAACGCTTTCAGAATCTTACTCTGGGTAATTGCATTCGTGTGCTTGAAAATTCATCAGTAGCGTAATGTTAACATATATGTCTTTGTAGGAGTAGGCTCTGTTTTTCACTGTTTTCTTTTCATTATTGGAACCTCCCGCGTCGAAAGGTCCAAGAAATAGTTTTTTTTGTTATATTGAAGTCAATTAGCACCATTACAACTGGCTATCTACATGCCCTGAAATATATAAAATGTAATGAAATTGACGTAAGACAGTGAGTAGGGTCAAAAGACATAAATCTTCTCTAAAATGAGGAATTAACCATCTAAATAGTTTGCTGAAATCGCGATGAGTTTTACATTGTTTTAACAATCGAGTTCTCAGTAAAGTAAGTATGGATCCATATAACTCCATTATTTTTTATCCTCCGGGTCTGAACAAAATAACCAGGTGAAGAAGAATCTCTCATGGGAAGTCGTGAAAACTTCTTAATGTTGCTAATGTGGTGTAATGTAGGCTATCTCTCAACCAAACACGTGTATGTGTTATGTCGTAGTGAGAATGCAAGTTGCTTTCTGTGAAGTGACGAGTGTTGTATATATGTAAGGCTCCTCTCACTCTCTTTATGACACCCCGATCTCACTCGAACGAGCAATACAGATAGATTCCCATTCGAATCTCACGGAACGTCTCTGACCCGGCGCCTCCACCAAAATACTGGTTTTGATTTATTTCGTGTTATAACGTATCTCATCACCATAGCAACGAAACATCGGACTAACTCACGATATCTATCCCTAAAAACATAATCAAATTAATCCCAACGTGTAAGCTCACAGTCCGTGTTGAGCATTTGTAAGTATTCCTACATTCGAAAAGTAGTGAAATGACGTATGACCGATTCCCGGTGCATCTACAAACACTTGTGTTGCGTCATTTCGTGCTATAACGTATCTGGTGACACGAACCATAGATATTGAACACCTATTGTAGACTAGATTAGCAGTCTCCAATACCTCCGCACAGGCGCGAGCGTAGCAAATTGAAGAGTCAATCGGCCCAATTCAAGATGGCGATTAGACGTTTAACTTTATGCTATTTTAATGCAATAAAGTATTTTACTGGATTGTTTGATATGGTTTTAGCTTGTGCAGCATGGTATTGAACAAACGGAAACAATACGAAGTTATTGCATAAGGGAATTTAGTAATCATTCGGTGTTAATGGCTAGAATGCTCACCTGTCAACATGGCGGCAATCTTGAGAACTATTTGGGCTACAAATCGCTCCCATTTACTTAACATGCAAACTGGAATTTCAAGATGGCTTCTAATTGTCACGGAAGTGGACCACTGACTGCTAATCTAGCCTACAATAGGTGTTGAATATCTATGACACGAACAGCCCAAACCCGGCGCCTCCACCAAATCACTATCGTATCTTTACTTGCGAGGTGACACGTTAAACCCAGACCTACAGTGTTGTCAGATCGATCCCCACCAGCGGTAATGATATTATTTTTTCCCAGCTCATAACACAACTTAGCAATGTAGTTTATTGAACTACATGGTCATTTTTGGATGAGATTGAAACTCTGCAAACTGCACAGCTTTTGTTACATTAATAACAGTACTACTCCTTATTGTTCATTTTTAGATGAGATTGAGACACTGCAAAACTGCGCAGCTATTATTCCTCCCTTTTGAAAAATATATTGGTTATTTATTAAAAATAAACTACATTATCGCAGGAGGCGCAATATGACCTAACGGTTGACGCGCCCTTAAACCTAATAAACTTCAACTTAATCTATTGCTTCATTAATAACAGTATTACTCCTTATTGTTGTAGCCTACTTTCACATTGTATTGGGGAAAACATCTTATTGAGAAAGATGATGTTACAATCATAGTGTTAATTAAATTGTGCATTTGGTCCCATCCTATCAATCCAGAAGTTGACACTGACTAAAAGTTACTTCTTGTCCGTGAGTAGTAGTTGCAGTAGTTTAATGTATTTTATAGAGCTAAGACACGATCACAGGCCATTCGAGCATTCATCTTGAACCCGAGTTGTTAATATAACGCCTGGCTTAAGTGCGTCGTCACACATTACAATACGCTTTTCGAAGTAGTGGCCAGTGCGGTGAAGAGCCATCCTAAAGGTCGGAAGTGCGTGTAACAGCTTCCGTCCGCTTGCTCCAAGACGTTTGTTTGTTGGTCGGTCGGCTGGTGGAGAAACAGTGTTTACAACGAGGTTTACAAGACAATGCATATACTTGTATCTCGTCAATCAGAATCGGTATAGGCTTTCAATGATTACCATATCCGTTAGTGTTAATGTTCGTTCATTTTCTGCATATAATGAGATCCTGCGCCCTAAACATTAACGAAATCGTCATCTGTTAACTTTAATCATCTGTTGGCAGTCACTTTCTAGGTCTCAATGGCTATTTTAAATAAAAAAATAAAAGGGAAATACCTTCTTTCCACGTATCTACAACACTCTATAATGTTCTCTGTATGTTCAGTGTTTTGTATTTATCATTTATACTTTATACAACTTTTAGTTTACCTTACTAAAACTATTTGTATTAATAGTGTAGAGCAAAGATACGGTGCAGAGGATTACATTGTATTAATAGTGTAGAGCAAAGATACTAATATAACCCCACCCAGTGTACAGGATTACATAAATGTGTGGTCACTGAAGCAGTGTATTTCCGTGCCTGCCCCGACGCCTTGCTTCTATCATATAACCTTGCGTGTCAGTACAATGGCTACTAAAACACAACCGGTATCAAGCTATATTTCCCACTTTCCTGTGTTAGTTTTCCTCTGGAGAATGTGGAATTGTATTTGTGGCGACGCCTCAAGATGATTTATATACTTTTAAAGATAGTTTCAAGGTTTTATGATCAATTGTCCCATGGTGTGAAACTGTCAACGATGCACGTCGTAAAGTCTACTTGTACGGTGTGCCCATTCTTCTGAACTAGACTGTTCAATGTTTCGTTCAAGATTCCTTGAAATCAAGGACAAAATGTAATTAATGCGAGGGAGGTATTGTTTTATTCTATTATCTTTGTACATTTTGATTGTGTTTTGTCCTTGAATTCAAGGAATCTTGAACGAAACATTAAACAGTCGCCCTGCACAGAAACAATGTAGCCATCAGCACGTGCGCGGCCTGCCGTATTCTTTGCCGACGTCTCCAAGGAATGCTTCAAATATGAATGACCAGTGAACGTCACGCCACGCTGGACTGATACATACGAAATAATTTAGCTCGGTGTTCGCATTCGAAACTGTCAGGACATGTTTTGTCGTGGTTATGTTTTTTCCCGGGTGGCTATTAAATTTCACACGCTTATTGATTGGGCGTAGCTGTCCTAATAGTTGATGATTAATTGAATTATCTTATACTGCAACGGGATAGTATACGCAAATCACTCAAAATCTCGTCAAAGTCTAGTCTCGTTTGCGACTAACATTATTATATAATATATCCATGCGTCTTTATGTTCTCTATGGTAAAAGTATCCAATGAATGCTTTACGGGCTCGATTGGCTTCATTTTCAAACGGGTTCTAAATTGGGTGATTATACCACGTTTTTGACATGTAGATAAGAAGATTTACATGTTTACAGACTTACTTAGTTATGTAGATATTTTGCTCGGTTCATATCGTTAGATTAAAGTTTGTCCACGGGCACTAATATAAACCAAGAGCATGTCCACCCTGGAGCTTTGTTGACACATTTTCATTTTTTTTTTGTTTTGATTGAAAATATCTTTGATTATTATTTTGTATGAGTTAAAATTAGGACAACTTCACCCTAACACTGTAAGTTATAGATCATAGGTTACACCACTTATATAATATTATATTAGTATGAAAAAGGTGCCAACAATGTCACATATTGGAGAACAGTTAGACCTACCTTTCTTAAGCTTATACAGTTTTGATCACGCGTATAAAATTTTAAAAAAATGTTATCATTACGAAAGTATCTCGCTTTTAATGTTGTTTTTTATGGTTTTCATTATTGCTGAGTGTGTACAACATGGTATTGTATTATATACGCGTGTCAAATGTCAATGCCAGTAATGCTTGTACTAAATATACATACTTAATATCAGTGCCGGCTAGACAAAAGAGCGTGTGTGCTTGATTTGACGGTGAATCGCGTTGGTTGATATTTGTGCTGTTGTCCACTCACCCAATTTGATTACGAGTTAGGGAGGCGTTTCTCTTTCTCTCGCCACCTATACGACCAAACGTATTGAATTATGGTATCTATTTATTAGGTTGTGGTAAATTGGCATCCGACTAAGCATTTGGTTTGGACTATTTTGGTGAATAGGCATACAGCTTTAGTTTTCAATGAAAACATAACCCAATTGATTCATGAGTGGACAACGGGTTAATCAACATAGATATCTTATAGATTATCCTATGAACACTTTAAATAAATGTATACATATCGACGAGTTTCTGCATCCACTTCATATTGTTAAACTGATACATATTATGTAATGTTTACTTATGAATAAATAATAATAATAATTGATAGACTAATTACATATATTACAAATACATTATTTACTAACTTAAATACTCATCCGCTCCGTATACCACACTACAACATTCAGCAAAAATAATCACAACAAAATCAATATTAATTTTAATATGTCGTGTTTAGGATTGGAGTTTGCAATTTAATTTATGATTCACGACCGATGTCACTTACTATTCTTAACAGAAGTGAGTTATTTGACTTTGCCAAGCTTTCCAATTTTGTGTAGTTTATTCACAACCATTGAACGTGACGTTGATTTAGCGTTTCAACGTTTGTAATAAAACTCCGCGGAACCGCGTTTTCAATTAAAACTACGGGAGATTCTATAGTATTCCTTGCAGCCCTCATTTGAGTTACAGCGTCTCGCCGAGATGCTTGATACAAGCTTAATCACGCTCCTCCCAGCATGGCGTGTCTCGGCATTGTTACTTGCACAGACGGTTTACACAAATCAGAGGTTATTAATAATAAGATATTTATTATTCTTATAGACAATTTCACAATTAATTTAGATGTCAGAAGAAGGTATTGATTACCTTTCCAGTAAAATACACTACATAGATGTATACAAACCAATAAGTAACACTCATGACTCAATATTACTAATTTAAACTTTCAATTAAGAACTTATAATTAAGTTTTTGCACATAAATTCAATTTGTACCAACACACTTAGCAGGGAACTTTAAGAAAAATTAATACACTATTCTAGTGTTATCCTTTTGGAATTTTGATGCTACTTTTAACACTTGAGAATTATTTAAAGTAAATTCACTTATACTTTAGTAAACTTTAAGAAACTTTAAAACAGTCTTTAGTTTCCTACAACAATATTTTAAAGGTTATACAAAATATGTGATATCAGATTAATGTAATAATATGCAGATTACTTTAAAGTTAAAATTTTGTCTTTAGAAAACTCCCCAAATTGAGTATTGAATTCTGTATTCGTCAGTAACGACGAGCTAATTATGCGGGATGAAAGTTCATTAAGACTAAGTTTTAAAACTTATGTTTACAATAAGTATGCAGTCCTATCTATGTCTGAACTCTTGCACATATAAACACTAAAAGTTACCGTCCCTTAAAAAGTGAAAGTATTTTGTTTAACGTACTGAATGCATGCAAAGATACAAAAAGAAAAAAAGTTGCTTTAATCTGCAACTTAAAGTCTTCATACGATTGTTTGATTATCGCTTTGTTTGATCAGTGAACAATAAAGTGAACTTGAACAATTGAAGTATGTCTCTAATATTCCTAAAAATGCGTACAACCACGCATGCCATACGCACGTGCTGTTGACCTCACCCGCACTCGTACGAACACATCCATGACGTGACAGCTAGCTCGTGTATTCATCCATAAGCTCTGGCATCCGGCAAACCTTGTTATGTATTTGCTTGATAAATGTGGCGTTCGCCATTATAGAGATGCAAGTGTATCCGGAACGCCAACCGGTGTAGAGCATACAGCGTGTGTTTTTTAATTTATTTAGTACCGTGTGTGTATGAAAAGGTTTGTATGATCTTTGGTTGGTTATCGCTCACTCGTCGATTGCGCCGAGGCCTACGGTGTTGGCTTGGTCGCTTTGGTTTCATGTCCCCCACTAAAAATCAGTTTTATGACTTGAGTGGGTTAATACGAAATACGAATTCATTTATTTTTTATTTAATGGTATAAAAAATGTCGCAGGACCTAGAATGTTTTAGAATCAAACAACGTACGTAAGCAACGGCTAGTTCGCATCCTACATAAAATTGTTAGAATCACCTTCATTCCATTTGTTGATTAAAGGTATAACGGTCTCACTTTAATACAAACTTGAACCTATTCTATTACCTAATCAGTAATCACCCAAGAAACTTTCACTATCGCTAAAGAAGATGTGTTTTTGACGGATACATTCAATTAGCAAGTGATGACTGAATTGCCTTCATCTGTCGACTTAGCCCGGTCTTGAATGCCAACCATGATGTGACCACGCCCACTCACCCACGGCCCATCGAGTTAACGAACACTTTTTACATTCGGATTCGCTCAACTGGCAACGATGATGCCTTTCCATTTCCGAACGAACACTGTTCGCGAGTGATTGAGCCAATCAGTTGTTCTATGTACTGAGTTGTTCGATGCTGCGCCATTTATGAATTCATAGAGCTTATGTCTATAGAATCCACATAGATCCTAATGGAACGTGGTTCTGAGTAATTGGATCAACATTAGTTTAATTTTAAGCGAACTAAGCTCCCGTTTCTTGCGAGATCGCTATCTAAACACCAATTACTTGAAGTTACAAGGATACCATAGTTTTACCTTGGCAATGGCTTAATTCTTGAAATGATTGCGCATCGAGGGTAATATAGACGAGTGTGGAAGACATCGCAACGTGGTACTATGCAGCCTAGAACACAACACAGGGCAACCTCCGATCGACCGTGATCACTACGCCGGCGCTGTAGGTTATTATAAAAACACCTAAGTAATGCCCTGAACCGGGACATAGTTGGCCTCTCTCTCCTGTTAAAGTTGAAGGAAGATTTAACGTAGGCCTACAAGTATAAACTCTCTACTCTCAGCTGAATGTTACCTGCAAAACATTGTTTTTCAATTAACCAAGTAATTCTCAAACACCTTACGTGAAGAGAAGTACAGTCGCCGCTGAGTTGTAGTAATCTACATCCACGACCTTTTACTGAAACTGAAGGTCATTTTAAACATTCATACATGGGCACGCACAAAATAGGAATGTTTCCCCCTGTTTTA
Source organism: Sweltsa coloradensis (assembly GCA_024449915.1). NCBI lineage: Eukaryota > Metazoa > Arthropoda > Insecta > Plecoptera > Chloroperlidae > Sweltsa > Sweltsa coloradensis. The sequence continues at coordinate 501,703 of JAMZAV010001398.1, forward strand.
CAAGTTATGTTTAAATTATTGTAATCCCTCACAAATGCCGCAAGTGCATAAAGTTTATTTTCTTCCTGCTAGATACTGCTAGATTTCTTGGACATTTGCGAAGACTGGCTGCATGAAATGTTAAATTGAGAATACCTCCAATATTGCTCGGTATATTACAAATTTATAGCCCACCAGATTTTGCTTACAATATTAAACCGTACATTATTGTGTACCTTGCCATGTTTTGTAAAACTCCCTCCCTTGAAAGAGATCGGACCGGAGATTTTTAGTTCTTATAGAGTTCAACGTGAAGTCCTCGCTTAGATAACGAGGTTACAAGCCACAAAATATTCGCTTGTGAATTGATATGCAATCTATTCGTTTTTCACCCATCTTATTCAATTTATAACTCGATTTACTCTTGATAATAAAGTGAACATATTCCAGTGTAACTTAACACCGTGTATTTATTCATCGATCGATCATCATCTTATTCGCGGATTGGTTGTATCAAGTTTACGTTTTTTCCGCTTCCGCCGTTTACTCATTTCTCATCCATGTTTAATTAAGTTAACTAAGGTGATGTGATAAACTAATAATAATATTAATCATTTAACATGGTTTCGGTTTTTACACCGCGATAATATTTCTTGTCCCACTTTGTACGACTGCGAAACATTTAATTCTTACGGGTCGCAAATGTCCTAGAAGGTATGATGGAAGCGTACAATATTACAAACCAATAATAACGTTATTGCGTCATCAGTGGGTGTACTCTTGCAACATCGTAGTACGTATCGTATTGCCGACATATGTCCGTCCTTATCAGAAGTTAGTATCAGATAATCACTGAGTGGGATGGGATATCGTGAGTGCTTAGTCGATTCTCATATCTCTCTTGCTCATTGGTCGGTGTATTGATCACATATCATCAACATATTATGATAATTGGCTCATTTAACCTCGATTGCAGACTGTGAGAAGACAAACACGCAACTACAATACAAGCCCGTTCTGTATGTGTACAATTAAATAACACTAGTTTTTGTATCATTGACTTGTAATATTTATTGTAATAAGAATATTTCTATTTTGGTGTAAGCGCCGGGTCTAAGAGCCGTACCCGGCACCTCCACCAAAGTCCAAATAGAATTATTCCTGGACGCTGCACGAGTTTAGATTAGACCCACAGTCGTCACGAAATAATAAATTATAATAAGAATATTCTATTTTGGTGTAAGCGCCGGGTCTAAGGCCGTACCCGGCACCTCCACCAAAGTCCAAATATAATTATTCCTGGACGCTGCACGAGTTTAGATTAGGCCCACAGTGGTCACGATATATTCCGACTCCAAAAACACCGTCGTCTATTTTTGCATGTCCCTTGCTCAGTACCTTGGTTTGTGTCTGAGTGTATTTCAACAGAGCATTGCTGTCAGCTAGGGGAAATAATTGTTCGCTCTCAAATCACTTAACACATCGTGATAACAAATAATTAACCTCTTAATTATAACATATTCCTATAAGCCAAGATTTACAATCTGATTGCTTCACGATTGAGGAAAGAATGAAATATAGCGTACTGGTAAATACATACAAAGTATTGAAAGGTATGTATTCAGGTATTTTACCCAATATTTTTCAATTTGTTGATCGTGATAGAAATTCTATTCTAATGAACTCTTTGAAAGTTCCTAAATTAAATTCTGAATCATTAAGAAAGTCATTCTTGTACAGAGGAGTATCCTTTGGAATTCAATTTCTTATGATATTAGAAGCCAGTTTACTGAGCTAGGAATAGTACAATTTAAAAGTAGAATTGAAGCAATGATAATGAATCGAAGAACAAAGAAGAATTGATTTTTACTATTTATTTGTGGGCATTGTCACTGTGTTGTATGTAATGTTAATTTATATTCATATGTTCTTATTTATGATTTTGCTGTTCTCTTGTTTGTTTATTATTGCTTTGATTTTGATGCATTCAATGTATTTTCAATTGATATTTTTCTGCCTAGATTGTCTGGTTGCCGCCCACTGGTGGAACTTGCAACTTGAGTTAGGTGTCCTGTATCATTGCTATGATCAGTTTTTTGACTTGAACAATTTTAAATAATTATATATCTGATATAATTATATATTAAAGTCAAGATCTTTTGTACTAAATTGTTATCAAGATTTGAACACAAGAATGATGGTTGAACACAAGAATGAAGATTCGCGTTCGGTGGTTTCTTCCGCGAAAGATTGGTTACTCCCTGATTGCTGTTCCTGATTTTTGGCAAACCTCATATTCGTTTGAGTGGGATCGTCTAATAAATCAGTTTTTTCTTTTCGTTTTTCTTTTTAATGTTTTTTTTCTTTCTTTTTTCTTTCTTTCTTTTTTTTCCCTTATTTTTTTTCCTTTCCTTTTTCCTTTTTTCTTTTTTCTTTTCTTTTCTTTTTTCTTTTCTTTTAATTCCCCACCCCCTTTTTTTATATATTCGATTCATTTATAAATTGCATTTAATATCCTTTTTATTTGTTATCAAATTTGTTGAGTATTTAATGCATTGTTGTAATATTACTATTTCAAATATTTACTTAAATGTAGTTCATTGTTGTGTCTGCATCTATGTAATTAGATTTATTTAGTTGTCCTCCTTTGTAAATCAGTTTTTATAACTGAATAGGATAGACGTTAAATAAATAAATAAATAAATAAATAAATAAATAAATAAATAAATGGCATTATAATGCTCTCGGACAAATATTGCTCTTAAAGGGGCTATTAACTCAAAAAATTATTTTTTACCACATGATCTATAGAACAATACTACACTAAAATGACAGTTTAAAAATTTATATCTTGTAACTATGATTTAACACGAATTTTTCAATTTTTTTGATCCAGAAATTTGCGAAAATTGGTGTTTTGGGAAATTTCTTAAATCGGCTTTAACCTGCTTCTTTTTTGGTCCACATAGATACAAGAGCATTGCACCAATCTAAAATGCCCATTTTTTACATCGTGCCTTCAAATTGTGCCCATATACCCTCAAACACGCAAAAATATGCATTCCAAAATCATACCCCATCTTGGTAATCAGCTTATTTTGACCGAACTACTTGCCCAAATTACAAAACAAAATATAGAGAATTTACAGAAAAGGCTGTAGAGTACGTCATTAATGGCCAATATTTTTTTGGATCAAAATCCTCCAAGGTCACGGGGCATAAAGATCGTCCCCATGTTATTTCTTATGGGAGATTTTTGACCAAGATCGAAAAATGTCATGTTTGCCAATTTTTTGGGAGGTCATGGTGGCCCAAATAATTTTTCTGTTAGTTGCTAAATTCATTACTAGTTAGCCTGAATGAAATATATTTTTTGAGTTTAGCGGTTTAAATGCCCCTTTAACTAATGATTTATTTAATTTGTATTATGGATCCGTATTATATGCTATGTTTGCTTTCACCACTCGCTTCTCATGGAACATATAATATTTTGTGGACTATAAACCAAAAGAGTAAACACTTAACTATCTTATTTCCTATAATATTTTCATTGCGCCTAACACCCCACACATATTCACGACAATGGCTGCCACTGGCCACGAAGCAATAATTAGGTGTAAGCTTTAATATACTGGATGCTCGACTGTGATAATCTATTCTCGTTGTGTTCTCAAAGACGCAAACACGTATGAAGCTATAACGAGTGTTGTGTTTGTTCCAGTTTGAGCAACAATGCCGGCTCCAGCCCCCGCTGTCGTCGAGGCCGGGCCTCCCAAGACTGAGCTACAGGAGCTACAGCTCAAGTCCGGGCAGGTCACAGATGAGGTGAGTCACGTGGTTGGCTACAAGTTTCTAATTATAAGTCTCTCCCACCGTATTGAAAAAAAAACATGTTAAATTACAACTTCGAGATTTTTAAAATTGCAATTTAAAACTGGGTTATACAATAGATTACAGGTAAAAATAGTGTTTGGATTTTTCCTCTCTAATTCAGAATGTGTTGAGTTCAATTCTCTCCACCACTGTAGAATTTGCAAGGTTTTCCTCAGATGAATGTTGGATTTTTTCCTTCTTTTTAACATACCATTAACATTTCTTCAAAGATGAAAATATTTAAATTACATAATTTCTTATACAGTAGGCCTACAGTAATGTGCATAGTAGGTTGGAAGCATGTGTTTGTCATCATAAGAACAGTAAATATTATCTTTGACCCTACATTTGAACATTAATCAAGTGTATATTATATTTATGCTAAAATTCTCTGGTATGTTTGGAAGGCCTATACACTTTCGTTCGTTGTAAGGATACACTAGGAAAACGCTCAGTTGGACGCGTTGTTGAGCAAGCACCGGTACGTGCAACATGACCCGAGTACGACATTCCCATAAGGCCCACCACACAGTGTAGGCCTAACTGGATATTGACATTGTACACTTTATACTATTCCAACATCTTTGCATGTTCTAATTCACGTCATGCCTTCTAAAGTGTATCTTTGTATCTTCACTGCCTCCTTCATTTTTTAACATCATTTTTCGAAATATGATTACCAATAAGTCTTTAAGGTCTTAACCGATTTAGCTGAAAATTTGGAAAATAGGAGAGAATGTTGTACTTATTGACCCTGCAAAATTTCATAACGATCGGTACATTTTTATTTTTTTATTTTATTTTTTATTTTTTATAACCAACGATTGGATTTGTTCAAAAACTATACAGCAACCCGCCTAAGTGGTATGTACATGTGTGCAAAATTTCAGGTCGATCAGAGAAACGGTGCGACCTGTATCGAAGCAGTAACAGAAAAAAAAACAAACAAAAAAAAACCCAGACATTCGAGCCATAAGAGTCAAGTGGAGACGCTCGCTTCGCTCGCTCAACAACAATTAAATACATTTACTATTGTAATTTTGTCTTCGTAAGTAAGGCTCGATTGTTTTTTAGATCATTCTCGTATTCGTATGTATAAACACTTAACTTCGCACATGCTCCGAAGACAACCGGTATTTCAATGTCCAATCATCGTGTTCTGCCCCGACAAACCTTCACATTAATTCCTTGTGTCTCGGTCAACACACTGGGCACGCAACTGCGCCCTCACTACGCCGATGTTTTCGTTTAGGTGTTATTTCGGTACTTTTAATTACGTTTGTCCCCGAGGTGCGTGCTGGCAGGTTGTTATTGCTGCGCCACGCACCCAACACAGTTGTTTATTAGTTTGTTCGAATGCGCAGTGTACAGGATTTCGGGATTTGTATTACAAAATATGTTTTTCTAATGAATTTGTTGTTGCGTGCATGCTGCGTATTTATAATATTCTGTGCACGTGTTTCGAACAAAGGCAACACAAAATACAGTCTAGACTGTACTAAAATATTCCATTTTAACATTATTCACCAGATATCGACATTTCTTTACAGTAATGAAACGAATTCTA